>KE372431.1:100180-111695 GCA_000418225.1 Zizania latifolia | reverse complement strand
GCCGTGGCACCGCCCCTGCTCCCGTTCGCAGCCACTGCTCCTGGCCCTAGCCTGCGCGTCGCGTGCCTGCGTCCGTTGCCCCCGGCCACTGCTCGCCTTCCTTTTTTAGTTTAAACAAAATGTAAATCTTGAGGTTAGGAGTGATTAAATTTATCAAGACCATCCTTTTTATGATTTTAGAGTGGAAAGGAAATTGTTCTAAAAGACTATGGTGAAGGATCCTCAGCACCTGTATCAGAGATAGAACCAAAGCATGCTAAAATGCAGCTGCTTTTGTAGCAAACTTACTCGAGGTACCATATCTTATATCTTGTTTTCTTATACTGTTGTTATTGAGATATACAATCATTTTTTTGCTATTTGGATACGTATGAGCTTAAGCACACATATTCGTTTTTCAATGAATTTTAGTCTCATGGGTGAAATATGTTGTGGCCTATAATTACTAATGCATCTGTCACACCAAGTCATCAAATTTCTAGTGCACCACCTTTCGTTTAAGCCCTAGGCTTGGAGAGAACCTGGCTCCACCACTGGCAATGACGCAGGGCAAGTGGGCAACTAGCAAGCTACAAGCACACTTCAGCAGAAGTAGCCAGCAGGATTGTAAGAAAACGACAGGATTATAGGAAGAAACAGTTTGATGAAATTAATTGCAAACCGAAATAGGTGCTGAGCCATTGTTTGTAGTAAAATGTCATGCTCCTAGAAAGAAATGGTTTGATGAAATTATTTACAATGAAGAAATACTGCAAGCTGAGAAAGCTTTTGAAGTTAATTACTTCTTGGCCATGGTTGATATGGAAACAACTTCATTAAAAAATAGATTCAAAGAACTCTAAGTGTTTAAATGTACGTTTGGATTCTTAGAGTTCAAACACCTCGAAGTCATTGAATGGTATTGAACTAACGGTTTGTTGTGCTAAATTTGCAAAAAAGTTCTCCCTACATGTTCATCTGATGTGGACTTAAATGATGTAATATATGAATTAAAGTTTATGCAATTGACTTTACCGAATAGAACAATATCAGAACAATATCTGCTGTGGAGATTTTTGAGTTTGTTAGATAAGTGGATTGCACTACCACAGAAACGGTCTTCAGTGACAGAGCTTTACTGACAGATCAATAACGTGCATCAGTAATATATTTGTAGTGATGGGCTATTTTACATGCGTCAGTAATGCTGTATTATTAGTGACGGGTCGTAGTCTCATCCGTCAGTAAAGGTGGGGCACTCCCATTAGTGATGGATCACGGTACGACCAGTCACTAAAGGTCACACCCTATAGTGATGGGTTATGTTTCCACCCGTCACTAAAGAGGGGCACCCCCATTAATGACGGGTGTAGGTACTACCCATCACTACAGGGTGTGACCTTTAGTGACGCGTGTTATTTTACCCGTATCACTAAAGTGCCAGCAACTCTAAGGCCACCGTTAGTGACGTATTTTTAGAGATAACCGTCACTGATGACAAGTATTTAAGGACCTTCACCGAGCTCCGCACTTATTACTCCCATCCGCTGCCGACTTCATCCTTGTCCCATAACCGCCGACCGACCGCAGTTAAGTTCCCAACCACCGGCCGACCGACCTGGGATGGCGACCAACAGTGTTACGCGCTCCGGTTTACCACCCCGCACCGCCGCTAGCACCAACGTCCGGCCGAAGGTATATTTTGTCTCCAATATTAATACACCATCGTATTTTTGTAAGATATATATATATATATATACGTTGAACAAAGTAAAATAATTAGTGAATTAACAACTAATGGATCTTTAATTTGCTAGTTATGAATTAATTTTGTTATAAGTTTTTATATGAGTAATTATTAGAGTCACGCAACTGATTACGCCGTCACCCGTTCGGGAGTGTTGGATTATAAATATGATCGGGCAACTGGGCATATTTATAGGAAGGACTCCTTTGGTAACATGAGCAGTGCGCACAGCACGTGGTCAGTATTACTGTCTATATACAACCTTCCATCTTGACTTTGTAAGAAGCGTAAATATATCATATTGTCGATTTTGATCTCTGGTCCTAAAAAACCTGACAACGATATCGACGTGTACCTCAGACCCTTGGTGGATGATCTGAAAATTCTATGGCACGTAGGTGTTGAGGTTTGGGACGAGTACATTCGGAAGTACTTCCAGCTACACGCCATGTTGTTTGTCACAATAAATGACCGGTCAGCTCATCGTAATTTGTCTGGACAAAACAAAAGAAAACGTGAATCTTGCCCCCAGTGCTTCGAGAAAACATCGAGCACATGGTTGAACCATTCTATGAAAACGGTATACATGCGCCACCGACGTTTTCTTCCAATAAAATACCCATATAGAAGAATGAAGCTGCAGTTTGATGGCACCATAGAGAAAGGAGGACCTCCCAGGCATTTTAGAGGTGTAGAGGTATATGACTAGGTAAATGGCATAAATGTTATACTCGGTAAGCGAAAACGTCCTTTCAATAGTTATGATGGAATGTGGAACAAGAAGTCAATTTTGTGGGAGCTTGAATATTAAAAATATCTGGATGTTCGCCATTCCATCGATACAATATATGCCAAGAAAAACATATGTGACAGCCTCCTCGGAACAATGCTAAATATGCCAGGCAAAACAAAAGATCATGAGAATGCTAGAGCGAATCTTGATAAAATGGGTTTACGACCAGAGCTACATTCACAGCAGATAGATAAAGGAAAGTTCTTGCCTCCATCTTTTATCACCCTTTCTAGAAAGGACAGGAAAGAGTTTTGTGAATTCTTACATAGCATTAAAATTCCATCAGGTTACTTGTCGAATATCAGCAAGCTTGTCAACCTGAAGGAGCTTAAGATGGTTGGTGGAACGAAGACTCATGATTGTTACGTGATGTTGACTCAGATAATTGCTGTCAGAATAAAAAATATGTTACCGGTGGAGGTAAGAGAGGCTATAATGAGTCCGCGTTTTTTCTTTAATTCAATTGGACAGAAAGTACATGACCCAACAGCGCTAGAAGAACTAGAGAAAAAACAATTCTTAACTCTCTCTTCTCGAGATGTACTATCCTCCATCATTCTTTGATATTATGGTACATCTCACCTCACATTTCGTCAAAGAATTTTTCTTTCTTAGGCCTGTTTTCTTGTATCAGATATACCCGTACGAGTGATACATGTGTGTTCTAAAGAAGTATGTTAGGAATCATTCTTCACCCGAGGTTTACATCACATAGGGTTACTCTAGCGAGGAGGTAGTAGAGTGGTGTGTCGAGTACACAGATCCGGATAACCCAATTGGTGTGCCTCACTCTCACCATGAGGATAGACTAGTAGGTCAAGGAATCCTGGGCAAACAAACACTCACTCTTCCTCTAAAGGCATATGACCAAACTCATTTCCTTGTGTTGTAACAATCGAGCGAGGTGTTACTATACATCGTTGAGCACAATCACATGCTTTTTGCAGAGAACTCGTCTCGTACCAAAGCTTGGATCACAAAATAACACATGAAAAGATTCAACAGCTGGTTTCGAGATCGGATCACACGATCAAAAACCCCAGTGAGTGAATCAATCAGGCAGCTAGCAACATGCCCTATATACACTATTACAACATATCAATGTTATCATATAAATAGTTATACATTCTACATAGTTGATCAAGATAGTAAGAGCACAAATCAGAACATTGGTGTTTGTATAGATGCCTACGATAACAACAATGTAAAGAGCACATATTACGGTCAGATAGAGAAAATTTAGGAACTTAACTACCTAGGGTTTAAGGTACCTCTATTTCGATGCCGTTGGGTCAATGGAACAAAAGGCATTACGATCGACAAGTACGGATTCACTAGTGTCAATCTAACTCAGGTCGGCTATAAAGAAGAACCTTTCGTGCTCGCTAAATAAGTTGCTCAAGTATTTTATGTGCCTGATACGACAAATAAGAAGCTTCATGTTGTCCTAGCTAGAAAAAGACGGATTATGGGTGTTGAAAATGTTGTTGATGAGGACGAGTATAATTAGTTTGATGAGATACCTCCTTTTGCCACCTCAATTATGCCATAGGTTAAACCAGACGAGAAGACTCCGTACCTGCGCTTTGACCATTCTGAAGGATTATATGTTAAGAAAGTAAGAAAACAGAAGGTGTAAAGGTTAAATTGTATATATACAAGTGTTGTGTTGTGTGATCACTATTCATTATAATTTCATACATGTTTGTCTTATACTGAGTTGTGTAATATGATGGAAATATACCCAAAAGAATTCTGGGGGAACCGGAAGTTCTGGCTGAGGGCCAGAAGTTTCGGGTTCTGGAGCATCCGGAAGTTCTGGTTAGACCGGAAGTTCTGGGCCAGCCCAGTTTCAGTTTCTGGAGGAGCCAGAAGTTCCGGGCCTGCCTGGACGAACCAGAAGTTCCGGTTAGACCGAAAGTTCTGGGTTGAAATAAATTTGATACAGAAGGTTATTTTCGGAAGTTCCAGTTAGAACCAGAAGTTTCGGTCCAGACGAACAGATTAGATCTGTTGGGCTTTAATACAAATTAAAAGCCCATGACATGGCACTATATAAAGAGAGGAGGGGCTAGCACGAAAAGGCTACTGCTTGCTGTTGGTTTGACCAAACCCTAGCCGCCACCTCTCTCCTCGATTGCAAGGGTTGTGATCGATCTCCTGGATTTCGTGAGTGGTGCTAGCACGCCAGCGCGAGGTGATCATGTCCCCGGACGTGTGGATACCGTAGAGGCACTACTTCAATAGTGGTGCTCGTCTTCTTCCCGTGGAGATCGCTGGATCGTAGGATTGCCGACGAACGAACGGAGCTGGGAGGAGCAGCTCGAGGGCGCGCTTCACCGACTCTACTTTCGCTGCCCGAGTACGTCTCGTGGCTTGAGGTAACGATCCATGATCTCATTACACACATGGTTCCTAGGCTAACAGGGTAAACTTTTGAAATTAAGCGCTAGCGTATCCTCCCCATAACCTAACATAATATATGTGAAATAAAAGTTGAAATAATGAGATGTGAGTGATTTGTATAAGTCATACTAATTTGGGTATGTAATATATGTGCAATGGAATTTTGTTGCAAGTCATATCTGTGACAATAAGTTAAAATCTGGACAAGTATTTTGCTAAATTATCAGTGATCGGTGGTACGTAATACCCATCACTGTTTATAAGTCATTAGTGACGGGCGGTACTGATTATCCGTCACTAATGACTTAGCAACAGTGACGGGCATTGCATGTCGCCGATCACTAACAATTCGGCAAAACTCATTACTGCATGCAGTTAGCGGAGATAGGTAGATGGCACATTAATTGCCATTAGTGCAGCCCCTTTAAATACCCTGGTTGCCTGCATTTCAACTTCAGACACCAAAATTTTTACTCTGACTTCTCTTCTTTCTTTGCCATAGAGGCTCATGGTGGATGTTGCCTAGCTCGACGCATCCACCGGCATGTGGACGCGTCGGACCAGGCTTCATCTCACACAATATGATCCATAGCACCGTTCAACAGTCGGCACAATACTTGTGCGGTCACTTTTATAGGTGACCGCACAAGTGTTGTGCTAGGTGCCTACTGATCATCAGTGACTGGTGGTAACTACCGCCCGTCACTGAGAAGAGTCATTAGTGATGAATGGTAGTTACCACCCGTCACTGATGACTCCCGCTTATAAATAGGTGGGTCCTGAAGTGATCGGCATGCTTTCATTTCGCTCAACCCTAACCCTAGCCTCTCAACGCCGTCGCCTTCGTCGTGCTCCTCGCCGGCCCCACTGTGCTCCGTTTCATCCCTGCCGTCCGTTCCATCCCACGTGGCCTCCATTCCGCTGTCCGTTCGGTCTCCGTTGCGTGCTCCGTTCCATCGCGCATGGCCTCTATTGCGTGCTCCGTTCCATCGCGCGTGGCCGACCCTACTCGCCGCCATTTCGGTTGTATCCTCCTCCTCCTCTTAAGGTCCTCCTCTGACATAGCTAGGGTTTGTGAGTTGGATAATTTATGATAATGTTGCTTTGTGAATAATTTGTGATAATGTTGCTTTATAGATAATTTGTGATAATATTGCTTTATGGATAATTTGTGAATATGTTGTTTTGTGGATAATTTATAAAATATTTGTTTAATGAAGATGATGCATTAGTATGAGGATGTATGTGACAATTAGGTTTATTTTTTTGTTTTCATAAGTTTGTTCACATCATGATCTCTTATTATGTTCTTATATTTTGTTCATACAATGTTCTTTCATTATGTGCTTACTATTATTGTTTAGTACTATTGCTTAATAAATTAGTTGTCACACATACCTGTAAATTAAATTATATCCTAGTGACGAGGAGGTCATTAAGTTGGCAGCCCGACATTTGAGAGCAATCATATTCAATGTTACATTCCTATGGTTATTAAATTGTACTCATTACATTCTTTTTATTTTACTTTTTAAATAAATGTTCTATGTTATATTAAATTATACTCATTACATTCCTATAGTTATTAAATTGTACTCATTACATTCTTTTTATTTCACTTTTTAAATTAATGTTCTATGTTACATTAAATTGTACTCATTACATTCCTATGGTTATTAAATTGTACTCACTTTTTATTGTATTCAGAGTATTCATATTATTTTATTTGTTTTTTCAAGAGTCTCTTGCTTCTTACCTTATTCTAAACAAAATTTAAAAAACTAGAGTCGCGCAACCGATTATGTCGTCTCCCGTTCAGGAGTGTTGGATTATAAATATGACTGAGCAACTGATCATATTTATACGAAGACGCTCCCGAATTGTCCACGCACTTTAGATAGTCCGGGTATGTGTGGCCCACGTAGCTGGACCACGTGGTCCCGTATGGTTCTAGAGAGAGTTTTGGAGGAGTCTCCCTGTTGTTCTCCGGATACACAACCCTCTCGACCCCAAGTCGAGACGTGTATTTAGAGAATAGTGGGGAGATGCTGCCGAAATTCTCTCTAGAACTGTACGAGACCACGGGGTCCAGCTACGCAGGCCGCACATCCCCGTATGAGATTTAGGACCTATCCTTACCTATTAGTGCCCAAAGTCAAGCTTCGTACGATCGCACATTTTTTTAATGAAACATTAAGGTCTTCATTTTCTTAATGTTTAGATGTCTGCCCATTTCTCTGCTGGGTCTTCTAGCTCCATCGACAAAGTCGAGCTAGCAATCAAGAAGCCAAGGACACAAGCAAAGTGGCCGACGGACAAGCTAACCGTCAAAACGGTTGACAGTGATAACCTGCCAACAGATAAAGCGGCCTTGCAACGGCTGAGGAAGCTTGCAAGACTTATTCCAAGGGAGAGGGTCCCATTGACCCTGAGGAAGTTCGACAATCTCTGTCGAGAGCAGAAGACTGCACTCTTTAACGATGGGATCAATAATTTCCTCAAGTTTCCTGAGAATACAAAGGCAACAGCTTTAAGGACTGCGATGAAGATGATATCAAAGCTATAGAGGTCTCATAAAAGCAACCTTGTCTCAAACTTTATTGCCAAAGACCTCGAGCCCTTCAAAAAGTACCCGTACCTAAAAAAAGAGGACTGGGACCAATTTGTCAACATGAAGAGCTTAGCCGAGTTTAAGGCAGAAAGCTCTGCCAAGAAAGAGCTTCGGGCTAGGAATAAGCTTCCTCACAACCTTGGTATAACTGGTTATGTGGGAAAGAAAGATAAGTGGTTGGCCGAAGATGCCAAGATGGCCAGTGAGGGCAAAGAAAATCCGTGGCAGCAGTTTTCTGACAGAGCGCAATCGTTTCTAAGGGCCTGGGGGAGACTGATATAGAGCGGTAAAGTCACGTGGACCTCGAGTAAAGTGACGTCAGTGGCTCAGAAGGTTAGTGATCTGGCTGTGCAGGCGTCACAAGGATCCTTCACTTCTGTGCGGGAGCAGGATGAGCTAACAAGTGCTCTCGGCAACCTAGAGCACCCTGGTCACGTGCAGGGCGTCTCTAGCTCACAAGGCTAGAGGCATGGTTTCCCAGACAATGCTGACATGTACAAGAAGCGAAGAAGGTCTAGGGAATCGATGTGAAAGCGCTCTCGCAGAAAATCAAGAAGGATCTATGTGCAGATATCACGAGGAGCAGCTGTCAGAAGGATCTATGTGTAGATATCCAGATCAAGCTACATTGGATAGTCCTGCTTATGTCAGAAAGAGCAGCTGTGCATCAAGAGAGGTCGAGCAGTAACGATAAGAAGTGACCCTATAATATTGCAGTGGTTTAAAAAACACGATTGACCGGCTAACTGGACCAACCCCGTGCAAGCTTCTCTTAAAGCCTAGGGGGTATCAGATTGAGGTGGCAAGGGGTGTGGTCTACCCATATCAGCATGAGCTACACACTGTGCCAATAAGGGAGGGATATGCAGTGGTGTATATCGATTTTGTGCACCCTAACGCGGAAGACATCGCACTGCCTATTCCTCTAAATAACGAAATCATCATGCTACGTGATGTACATCTAACAAGGGTACAATGAAGCTGGGTGGATATTTTCGTCGATGCCGAGACATCAACCTCATGCTCTTAAACCTCCCGTTGCTCATCAACCTCCTACTGCTCAACCTCTCGCTGCACCTACTGCTCATCCTCCTGTACTTGTCGAGCAAGTTAAAAGTGTCACTATTGTGTCATTTTCTAAGAAGCCAACGGTCACGAAGACCAAAACAAAGAAGACTGTCGGCAGAAAGTCCAAAAAAGTTGTGAAGCCTATTGTGGTATCTATCTGGACTCAGGCAAACCCTAAGTACCAAGCTGGCAAGGCTCTGCTCCCTCAAGATCAGTTAAGGAAGGCTAGGCAAGCTGTAATGGACCTTCATGCATTCTACCTAAATGGCTACAACAACAATAAATCATCAATTACTGTAGTGTACAAGCAATATAATTTTTGGACCAGCGACAACTATTTTTTGCTTTGCTTCGAGGATCTATATGAACTTTTTAATATGGATGCTCTCGACATCAGCTTGCTACGGTGCTGGACATTATAAGTCACTTAATATAGTCTTTCAATTAAAGTCGACACGTAATTATATGGTATTAATTACTCTTTTATATCTGCAGGCTAATGTGGCAAGAATGCAAGAAGCGACCATTCAAATTTCTGGACCCACAGTTGTTAGCAATGTCAACCATCGCGAATAATAGGGAGTCATGCGTCGACTACGTATGTAAGGTACTCTTCAATTGTACCACAAGAGAATAATTTTTAATGGACGTACACCACTTGAATGGACATTATGTCCTACTACTCTTCGTCCCCAAGTGGAACATTGTATGGTACATTGACTCGGCAAGACCGAATGGTGACCGCACCGAGAGGAACTTCTCGGTAATCAGAAGTATAATCAACGAGTAATGTTTTCTTCACTTTATAATTACTATAAGTTCAACATTTAACCTGTTCAAGCTTAACTTAATTTTGTTGTACCTTGTTACAGAGCTTTTGGTGTCGGTCTCAGCACATCAAATGCAACAAAACGCCGACAGTTGGTGCATAAAACCGCAGTACCGGTAAGTCTCTAAATGTTTGCCTTTTCAAAATTAAATGTGTCGTCCAAACTAATCGTGTAATTCCATAACAGTGATACACTCAATCTCCTAGAAACTAATACGGGTTTTATGTCGCACACCATATGATGTTAGCCCTAAAGATAGCAGATCTAAAATCACCCGACGTAAGATATTATCATGTACTTTGTTTCTATGTTGAATTTACGTTTCACTTATGTAGACATCGACTAACATAAAAAACTCAATTTGCAGGAATTCAACATACCTGAAGGTAATCTTAGCGAGACTGACTTACAGTCCATCTATTCACTGCTAGCGTCATTCCTTGTGGACAATGTCTTCAAACCGAGATGCGCTTTCTATTACAAAAGCTCGCATTAATGTTTGTTGTATTGGTTGTGAACTTGTGATGTAATCTGACTTATAACATTTGGTAAAATCTGTGATGTTTGCAATATAATTTCTGATGTATACTTTGATTCTACAATACAATTTGTGTTGATGGCATTCTATGATGAATTCTGTGTTGTTTGTAATATACAATGTTGGCTGCCAAATCTTGGCTTTGATTCAGGATGTAGCCTAAAAAATTATTTTTTACAATATGACCATAACATTAGTGACGGGTCTAAATAAATACCCGTCACTAAAGGCTCTCTATAGTGATGGGTGTAAGTTACTCTCCATCACTAAAGGGTCCCTCCAGGTCCACTCGCGTCTGGCATGACCCCATTTAGTGATGGGCAGCCAATGAGACCCGTCTCTAAAGGTTCTCAATAGTGACGGGTGTCAGTTACTCCCCGTCACTATAGTTTGACCTTTAGTGATGGGTCACCATATTCACCCGTCACTAAAAAGGGTCATGCTGGACGCGACGTTGATCTAGAGGGACCTTTTAGTGAGGGGTGTTTACCCGTCACTAATGACAGGGCTTTACTAACATGGTAAGAGTGACGGGAGACATGCCCGTCACTAATGTACGTTATTACCCGTCACTAAAGTGCTTTTCTGTGGTAGCGTTGCTATCCTAATGTTTCTATTCCTTATCGGATCTTGTTTACTATATCTGTGATTGTGGCATTGGTAGAAAGAAGCTTTTTAAAGTTAAAGTCATTGAAGAACTATTTAAGGTTAGTAATGTCTTAAGAAAGACTAACTGGTTTGAAGACTTTATGCATTGAGAAGAAATTGCTTGATGAGATTGATATTGATATCATTATTAGTTACTTCGCTTCTATGAATGCTTAAAGAAATTGTTTTAGATGATATGTATAGATAATGTGCTTTCTTTTATAGTTTATATGCTATTATTTCTTTTTTAATATATCATTCTTAGCGGTAATAATTTTTTAATATCTAAAATATCGTATTTGTAATTAATATATAAATATTTTGAAGTTCATGTTTAATGGCTCTATTTTTTAAATTTCATGAAAAAAATCATCCAGCTGAGCATCTTTGCCAATCAATGCAAGGTCCACGTTACTTGCCACCAACCATCGGTACATCACTTAGAGCATTCCTAACCTAGAAATCATCTTATAGTTTCTATACATGTCATGCCAATAAAAAATTTCTCATAGAAACTTTATCTCATAATGCATGATTTCTTGTCTCTACTTAGTTTCCCCTCCTTTGCCTAATTACAAACGGATGGTTCCCACATATAGGACCTGGTAGAGTTCCAGCTCCGAGATCTTAGCCTTTCGGAGCCGGAGCTGTACCAAACGTCTCAAAAATTGCCCGGATCCGGACTGAAGCCGCCGATCTGCTCCACAATTTTACACAAGCGCGGTGGAGCTAGGCGCGAGTTGCTTCACCTGCTCTGCTCCACTGAAGTTTGACTTTATTACCTGTAAATGCCATCGAATAAAACCCTTCAGCCCCCGTGAGCAGCCATAATCCCGTCCTCACCCTCGCCTCACCTCGGCTCGTCGGTATCCTGCTGCTCGCGGCGGCGCACGGG
>KE372431.1:59812-73901 GCA_000418225.1 Zizania latifolia | reverse complement strand
ATTACACGAGCTAGGGCTCAGAGAGTAGTGAAAGGTGTATGTGTTACAACTTGAAGAAGCCGTCCGTTCTAAGGCGAACGTCCTGCTATTTATACCCCTGTTGGGTGCAACCTATTGTACAACAGCTAAACGGATACGTCGCAGCGCGCCGATAGGACATGGCACGCCCAGATGGGACGCGGCGTGCTGCCAACTCCCTACCTGCCCTCTGCGCTGACGCCGCCCGACGGGTGATCTTCTGACGCGCCCGGATTGCCTCCTGTCCGCTTTCAGTCTAGTCGCATTTAATGCGTTCATACATCCTTCGGTTGAGTCTGACTCCTGCTGGCGCGCGCGCGCGTGTGTGCTGTGGGTTCCCCGCCTGGCGTTGCGCCTAGGGGCGTGCCGCGTGGCCACCTGCCCGCGCGCTACGTGGCCAGGAAACCGTCACGTGGCCTACCCGGGGGGGCTATCCCCCACACTCTGAAATTTTTGATGCAAAGGAAAAAATTAAGGTAGTGTTCAGTTGCTTGTATCAAGTTGATTCTGTATAGGATGGTTCACCTGAATAGAATGATTCTAGATATGATGGTATAAATAAAATGTTTGATTATTTGTATAAGATGATATATGATTTTATTTGATTGCTTGTATGAAATAGTATAGGATGATACAAGTTCATATTTGGTTAGTTGAATGAGATAAAATATAGTCACCTTCACTCAGCACTGTGTAGGGTGTGTTTGTGTGCTGGAGTAGAAAGATTTGGGTGTTCTTGTTGATGAATAGATGGGAACACACGGAAATGAATAATATCCGGACAGTGAACTGAACTCCTTCATGCTGCACGTTGACTCCTACACCAGGCTAGCACAAACATCACTCAAGAGCAGACAAGCTCTCACTGGCATTTCATGACAAAGATGACTGGCGTTCTAATATATTAGAAATAATCAGTAACTCCACAAGTTTCCAACACATAAGCCAAACTACAAATACACAGTACAGTCACGAAAATATCAGTGGGTCACATGACTGACTGATAGCAGTACAGTACACTGATACAACATGACTGGATCTGCATGTAGTCTGATATACTAACTTAAAACGAAAAAAATATGATGTGTTGAGCAACAGAGCAACAACGCACGTCAGGGAAACCTCAAAACGTTAAACCATTTGTGTGGTCCCTTGAGCTTAATTCCCAGTACGTCTCTACTCTCACTTGTTGACAAAGTTCCACACACCACACACCAAAAGCAAAATTAGCAATCAAACTTGCAATCAAAGATGCTCCTCGATGCAACCCATATCATTTTACTTGACAATGGCAGCTTATAGAAGGGCCTTACTTTTGATGGATGGTCACACAAATAAACATAGTAGTGATCAAGATGTGCTACATCAAAACCAGGGATACTCATCGTTGTATCATAAAGTTCCTCAGAAATCTCACCATCAGAATTAATGGCCTTCGTCATATTTGTTATGGCCGCTGCAAGATTTCCTAAACTCTAACCGATCATTGTCACTATGACAATGTTGGGGTCTTTAACAGTCATATTTGGCTTCTTCGCTGGTGGTGGTTTACTACTAGAGGACTCTCCACCATTAGTGTTGCTAGAATCAGTTATCTCATCAATCACTGTATGCACTGGTTCTTCTATTGGTGAAACATCTTCAGTCATCTCTATAGGAGAGGGTCATTTGCTCCCTTAGCATATGCACCAGTTGCCAAACTATTACCAAAGATAGTTTGCATCTCATGGTAGTACTCAAGTGGAGTATTCAAATAGTTTACATCCTCACGGTGGTCCTAGTAGGCAAAAACAGATCAGTTGAATCAATGGTGACAACCTTGTACAAATCAGTTTATGGTGCAATAAAAAACTTACCCGAATGTGACCAATGTAGTGCTCTCGTCCAAGGGTTATGGTGCAACTTTCATCACAATTAGCTCCACTCAAACTTTTCATCTTCTAGATTTTTCCAAAGATCTTTTTCCACTTTCTGAGATGGTTGCTAATCTGAGTATAAGTGACATGAACATCTAAGTTCTCATTCAATGCTCTTGCACAACCATTAAGATGAACTTGCTTGAAACCTGTAGAGGTTTTAGTGCCACTAGCCACAAGTTGAGACAAGTAGGTGAGCATAAAGCTTGACATAGCACTTGTCCATTGAATTCCGCCTCCACCTTGTCCAACCAAGTTGTCTCCTTATTGTTCATGGTCCATCTCCTACAGCATATAATAGCAGCACAAAAAATTATAATAAAGCAGCACAAACATTCTTATTAAACATTATAAGGATCCATATTACAACATCACGATGAGAGCCACTAGCTACAACATAATAATTCATAGACTAGTACACAAATTTAACAATAAAAAGAATATTGTTAATGGTCGAATAAGCTTATTTCTTAGCTTACCTATGGTATAGAGGACTAATCCAAAGTATTGGCTTACTGTTTCACCTGACCTATTGAAATTAGTATCAACTAACCTATTTCGTAGATTATGGCCAACTATATTTAAGAACATGGCAACTTGTTCCTCCATGCATACATGATTAGTGTCACGCAATAGAGAGCGTTCTCTTAAAACTTGGCACAATAGGAAAAACAGTGCTCTCTTTAGCCTGATTATTTTTGTGTAGGTTGTGTCATTCTTATAAATTCTTGTGTTAAGATGCTCAATCCTTGACTTATCCCTCTCATCCATCGGACCATAAGTAATGCGTTGCTTCTTATTTCTAAGTAGTTTAAATATGACAAACAAAGCTACCATATATGAGGCTGTATATGCTGCAGTAGTAGTAATAAGCATCAACATTTTTCTCCTAGCACGATTCCTGTTGTCTATCTATATGACCCAAAGGAGTCCAAGATATACATAAAAATTGCAGGTCCCAAAAAACTCAAAACTGCATAGAAGTATATATCAGGATGAAATTGGGAGAAACAATTTATACGCTTCAAGTACTTTCGCCAAGCAACTACTGAGACCTTGGCATAATAAGTTCAAGATAATAGTACTGTGTGGAGCATGGATTAATATATATCTTTCAGAGAAAGTGGTATTGGATGATTGCAAGTTTTGAAGAAGTTAACAGGAAGCATGATACAATAACTAATTAAATTTCAGAATTTGATATAACAGAGAATTAGTGCAAGTGTGACAACCAAACATGCTGCTACTATTATGGTAATCATCGCTCCAGTGGAGACTCCATGATGGTTCCTACTTACTGTATAACTACAGTTAGCTAACTTCTAAGCATGAGTAGATATGATTGCAAAATATCCATGTCTAGGAGAGAGCTAAGAAAACCGTATGCAAAAGATTGGCAAGAGAATATGAGTGCTCAAAGAACTTATTACATTGAGTCACAGATATAGCTGAGATCAATGTACCATATACACTCTGGTCAGGAATAGCTATGGTACCTTTGCCTTCCTAGTAGAAGTGAATTTCTAATGTATTCTCTGTGATGCTGCTGGTTGTGAAACTTTTTGTGATTACACGATGGAGCAGCTCAGTTAAAATCTTTCAAAACTTTAGAACCCTGACAAATTATCACAAAGCTCAGTTAATAATGTCTTAAGAGAACAACAATAATCCAATTTGTATGATGCAACTTTAACAAGAATTAACTTTACCCATAACATGTCAACTCAAATGATATGAACAAAAGAAAACAGATAATTGCTAAAAAGCACTGGCATACACTCTACAACTGACGACACACTCGACAATGCTACAGAGTACAGACTAGTCTACAGCTCTGAATTGTAATCCAATAGGACCAATTCTGTGCAAATTGAGAGGTCAGCCTTCAAAAGCCTCATATGTCAGCCTAAAAATTCTACTATAAAATAGTGGGTGCATATAGAGTGGGTCAGAATCTGCGCAGCCACCAGAAATATGGGACATCACATTTTCAGCAGAAAGTTTCTTATTTCTTTTCTTATTTCTTATTTCTTTTCTTGACTTGGTGTCGTTTTCAGCGGGAACATCATATTTTCATACCTCTTTACATAATACAAGCATAACTTTCGATATCTGTACCGAGCCATTTCATACAAAGAAAATGTGATATGGATCAAGAAAAGAAACTTTCATACCTCTGTTCTGGCGTAGTCACTAGATCTGCACGGTGGAGACTGGCACCAGCGAACAGGGAGGCGGCGTGCGGTGTGGCTGACCAGGCAATGGAGCAGGGCGGCATGGACGCGCAGCTAGAGCAACGGCGCGGGGGAAGAGGACAGGATCTGGCATAGATCTGAAGAGGGGAGAGGGCAGGCGGCTGGCTGACGGGCTGTTGGCCGGCGGTGGTCTGGGCGGAGGTGCGGAGAGGAGAAGCACGGGAGAGACTGGGCGGTGAAGAAAAGAACAGGCTACGCGCGTCCCGTTCCTTCCTTGTCCCAGATGGTTTCGTTTGATTGTTTTGGCCAGGCCACACCATACAAGATCGCACAAGAATATTTTTGGAATCTGTACCATGCCATACATGATGAAATGGTTCAATTTAGTGTTCTAAAAAGCGGTGCTAGACGCTGCCTAGGTGGCCATTAGGTGCTGGGCGCCACCTAGCCACCATGATTTGTCTCGAGTCGACGAGCTGGGTGGCCTAGACACCTAGGCAGTCAACCGCGGCGCCTAGGCACGGCGACGTCGAGCCTGCCTAGGGGGGCTAGCGCGAAAGAACTTCAGATCAGGGATAGAAAAACAGCGGGATTCTAGGGAGAGGAGCGGGAGAGGAAAGTGCTTTTGGGAGAAAAAGAGAAGCGCTAGGGTTTGCTTCGCTCGCTGCCCGCCGCCATCGCTCGCTGTCGCGCCGTGCACGGTCTGGATCCGCCACCAGGCACCGCGCATGGCCTGGATCCATCACCGTGCGCCGCGCGTGGCCTGATCTGCCACCAGGAACTAGGTGTGGCTGGATCTGCTACCGTGGTGGGTGGGGAGGGGAGAAGGGCGAGCATACGCTTGTCACGGCCAGAGGGGAAGGGAAGGGACTCAGAGGAGAACGCTTGGGAGGCTAGGACTCGGAGGAGAACGCCTGTCGCGGGAGGAGAAGAAAAGGGATGCCTGCGACTTCAAGAGGACGCCTGGGAACCAGGAAAATGAACACCTCGGAACCAGGAAAATGAACGCCTAAGACTCTGAGGACGCCTGGGAACCTAGAAAAGGAAAGAGAAATGGGCAGACCTAGACGCCGCCTAGGTGCCTCTAGGCGTTAGACACTAGGTCACCGCTCGACTAGCGTCTGGCACCTACGTGAACACTGGTTCAATTCAAGCAACTAAACACGCTGAGGGCGTCAGATCCAGGACAGATTGGTACAGGGATGGTACAGGCAACCAAACACCACCTAAGATACATTCAATATCCTTTCTCCCCCTTTACCTTTTCCCTTCTTTTTCCTTTCCTTCTTTCCTCCTCTCTGCGCCTAGCCGCTCTAGGCACCTGCTTCCCTCGCCAACACCATCCGCTCCTCTGTTAGAACTCAACGTTTCATACGTGAGAGCAAAATATTTTACCATTTTATTTTAAATGTTTCACCCTTTTATTTTAAATATTTTTTACCATTTTTATTTCGAATGTTTCACCCGTTGAATATTTTTATTTCAAAATGTTTTCACCTGTTAAAGATGAATGTTTTATCTGTTGAAGATTTTTATTTCGAAATATTTTTAACTGTTGAAGATGAATGTTTCATATGTTAAAGATGAATGTTTCATATGTTGAAAATGAATATTTCACCTATTGAAGATGAATGTTTGGTGCTATGTTTTATATGTTAAAGATAAATATTTCAACTGTTAAAAATAAATGATTCACTGAACGATGCGTGATGGGGACAACAGTTTTCAATCAGATGGCTAAGATACACGATACGGGGCAATCGGACGGTGCAGACGACTGTCCGATGTTTAGCGCTTGGTAGAACATTCGAGCGCTAGTTCTATCTTTTTTTATTACAAGGAAGCCTATAAGAGATGTCCATATACTTTACAAGTTTATAGTGTATGGTAGGAAGGACCGGTGACTAGGCTTATTCAACTTAGGCTTTGTTAGACACAACCCGATAAAACGTGGCCAGGCCTAGCCGAAGCGGTCAAGCCCCCAAAAAAGTCCAAAATTTTGAAAATGAGATTGCCCGAAAAAGCCGGTGTGGGGCCAGGCTCAGGCCTGAAATTCTGCTACAATGTCGGCTTGGGCCAGAATCAGGCCTACATTTTTGGCCCGGACATTATTTGGGACCAAATCGGACTATGAGTAGGTCTACCGGCGACAATTTGCAAACATTACAACTTTCATATAAGAATATGGACATTATACACCCATATTAGGCATGTTCAAACTTCAAAGTCCATGCCAGCAATAAAAAAACCCGGGCCAAAAATGGACGCCCGAGCCTAACACTGTAGCAAAAAATCCAAAGTCGAGCCCGGCCCAACACCGGGCTTTTTCAGGACGGCCTCACCCTTTTTCAGGCTTTCTCAAATTTTTCGGGCTTTCTCGAGCTACTTCAAAATTTCGAGCTTTTTTGGGCTTTCTGGGCCACGAATTCAGGTTTGACCCTGACTCGGAACACCACAAGCCTTCTACGCCCGTTTCCATGGCTCCTCGAATCCATGTTCTTTGTGGAGCTGGAGCAGACAACTCATTGTTCGGCCCAGCAAAAAGTGCGCGAACGCGTGGTCGTTATAATGGGCAAAACGTTGGATGTCGTCTCGTCGCCATGTTATTGTGTTCGGATTCTTTTGGCCGATGAGTGGTTAGTTACGGCCTCCGACGACGATGCATAGATCTCATCTCGCGATTCACACCTTGATCCGCCTTCCGCGACGTCGCAGCCCAAGTGGCGCAGTATACTACTATGATTGGACGATCTACAGTTTGCACAGGTCGGCACGTGATCGATATAAGCACCGAGACACAGGGCGCGAGCCGTGTACACAGGGTGCCGAGTCGCCGAGACATCCACCCCGATGCGAACACGGAGAGGAAAATTCACATAGCCGAAACGGACTGTTGGCCGCCGCGCGGCGCGCGCCCGCTGCTTTGCATATACCCCCGCCCGTCTGCTATCTCTCTCGCGCGCCCGAGTGTCTGATCGATCGGTCGATCGATTGAAGCCATCAGATACGGCGCGGCAGAAGCGGCGGCGTTGGTTTGCGGGGTTTGTCAGGTGAGTGGGGCGGGGCGCCTCCGGGCCGCATCGGCGCAGCGAGTTCACGCACTTGTTGCCGCTGCGGCCTGCGGGGGCGGTTCCTTCTACTTCTTCCTGTTTCCGCCGGGAGGGTTTGGGAATTGGGAGTGATGGGTGATGTGGTGGGCAATGCTGACGCAGGGGAAGCGGCGGCGGCGGGGTGGCGCGCCGGTCGGAAGGGGGCGGCGGCGATGGGGGGCTACGAGCTCGTCCGGAGCGACTACGCGGCCGGGCACGTGATGGTGGATCTGGAGGCCGGCCACGGGTGCGTCTTCCCCAAGGGTGCCGCCGCCGGTGGCCTCGCTCCATCGGCTCCGCCGTCTCCGGCGACGCCGCGGCAGCGCCTCGTCTCGCTCGACGTGTTCCGAGGGATCACCGTGCTGGTACGTGCGAAAAAATCTCTTCTTTTCACTCTATTGCATCTTTCTCTGGTTATTCTTTTCCGGAAAGATTTCTCCGGTTATTACTGCAAATTGCAGTATTTTCTTGCTTGCTTGCTCCATAACTATATGTTTAATATGTTTAATTTACGATCTGATAAGAACCTACCAAATCAAATTGCTTGCGGGGTGGGTCTCTGCTTCACTGCCTGCATGTGTATCGATCATGTGGTGGTCTGGGTGCCAACCAAATATGCATGGATAGTAGCTAGCAGCTATTACACTTTCTTCCCTTCCCTTCCTTCCCCTTTCCCTTTTTGTTTGTACTTGAACCGGAGTACCCAAAAGAAAGCAGAGCTGCTTAAACTAACCCATCAACACGAAACTTTAGCTTTATCAGGGAATATTAGAGCATCCAGCGATGCCTGCACTGTACGGGTCGACACGATAGGTTGCCAGGCTCTCTGTTCATCCTGTTGTTCTTCAGACAGCAACGTGCTCCATGCCCCCATGTCTCAGTGTCTCACACAACCTTCCTGCAGCTCATGTCGACAGACACTGTAGCCATTATAGGACACCTAAGGAAGCACAGATCATGAAAGGCACGACACATCTTGATGCATTTGCAGATATGCTTCTTTAGAACTGATGTGAATTAACAAGTGCCGGCCTGGCTCGTCAGAATCGCAAGAGTGCTAATGGGATTAGAACCGTCAGTGCTCGTAGCCCCCCTGTTTCTCAATAGGAAAATGCTCCTGCCTACCAGCGTACGGAATTTCTTCGGCTATTGGACTCGGACTGCACGGCAGGCCGGCAGGGTTCATGCGTAATGCATTGGGCAGTATGTTAGTATAAGTTGTAGCATCAGTTTCTGTTGCTGTCAAGTCTGCATTAGTCTGATGCATAAAGGGGATTAATGTTAACTACAACTCAGCTTTGCATATACTTAAAGCCCCGTTCTTTTCAGCTACTAGTAGATTACCACGGATATATTTTCTAAGCTGCTCAACGATGTGATTTTTGAAAAACAAATCCATATAGAAATTTCTTAGTGTTGAATTATGGCTTAAATAGATAAAGTAAGTCATACTCTTACTTTAATACGATATATAAATATATCTATAAGTATGTGTAGTCTTATATATGTAATTGGGATTTATCTTCCCTGTTTTTTTCTCGTATGAGTTTTTTAAGTTTTATGTAAATCTTTGTCAGATTGTAATTTGATTTGTACGCTCATTCCTAGTACTTAGAAAACTTTTCTAACTATATTTTTCAAATTTACAATAGTTAATACTTAATTAATCGTGTGCAAATTACCTGGCTAAGCAAATCAATCGACGACTGATCGGCCGTTTCAGCCCTTTATAACGTATCCTTAGCTGGATAAGTAGATGATAATTGCACATAGAAAAACGATATCGCGTACGGTCAGATGCAGCTCACAGTATGAGCTTTTAATCAATTGAACTTCTGATAGTAGAAAATATTCTTGTACTATGAGCAACGGCAACTATATATTTTAGTACAAAAATTAGGTTGAAAGTATCATATTAGAAAGAGATGGACGATATGTTGAAGTACCAAGGATATAATCGAGTTTAAGACGAGATAAGTAGATGTAATTGGTCTAAAAAAATTGACATATTATCTATAGGAGCTTAGGTAAGTTCGTCGATCGATTTTTTTTAATCGTGATCATTAAATCAGAGAGATCTACTATCTTATTTTTAAAATAAAATATTGACTTATTTTAATCGTGATCGTGAGATCAATAAAACTAAAGGTTCATTTATCTTAAAATTTGTCCCTTATAATTGTCGATTAGAACTGAATATCGTGCATACGTTTAGATATACAGCTAGCAGCATGATCAAACAATCAGTATAGAGCTTCTCTTGTGCAATGAACATCAAGTCATCAAGATCGACAAAAACTTAACACCCTCCGTTTTATAATTTTTTAATATTACAAGTCGTTTAATATTTTTATTAACCAGATTTATATAACTTTAACTAATTTTATAGAAAAACACCAATAATATTATTTAGTTTCATTAAACACACCATGAAATATGTATCAATAGTGTATTTATTTGATACTATAGATGTAAATGTATTTTTTTTTAAAAAAATAGTCAAAATTATAGAAGTTTGACAAAAAATCAAATAATTTATAATATGAAAAGGAGGAGTAACTATTATCCAACAAATTTTAGATAAGTTAGAAGATTAAAAAAATCCATACAAACGTAAAATGCTGATGTTCTCAATTCCGTGAGATCACTCATTTTTACGTACGTAGACGTATAAATAGAGATCATCTATTTACCAAGTGGCCTTTTTTTTCTTTCCTAGTAACCATTTTTAAAAATACTAGACCAATATGTAGAAATTCACGTGTCTATTTATCTTGGGGTGAAACAAAGACTGTTGTAACATAAAATTAAAAAACTGCATTGGTTTGTGGATTCTTACCAGTTAATATTGAAAGACAATAATCTTGATAGGCACAGAAAGATTAATCCAAAAGTGAAAAAAAAAAGACAAAGCAAACTAAAAGTTAGAAAAATATATTGAAATTGTAGTTTTCTCTGTTATGCAAGTTTAAATGACCGGCAAAATGAAAGAAACCGAGACTACCTAAATTAGTGGTAACCATTCTAATGGACAAAAAAGAGCAAGAATTTTATATTGCTACCCGACCTACCCCTAATTTAGCATAACACCTAGAGATTTTTGTGTGTTTTCAACCAAGCTCTTTTTTTTAAGCAAGTGAAAGAACCGTTGCAATGCATTAAAAAGAAGCAGAATCATAGTGACAATACAAATTTACCATAAGATAACAAAAACAAAAAGAAAAGGGACCCGGAGGTCTCGGAGGGGGGGTCAGAAAACAACCTAGTCTATCGACTAGAGCTAGACCTGAATAAGGTGGTGCTTCATGAGAGAAAAGGAGTCGAAGTCCACGACTATTTTATCACTATTACTGAGACTAGGCTGAAAGAAGCTTGGAAGATGCGTCGGTTGCACTTTTTCCACACGTTCCACCGAGTATAGAATAGGAGGCCGTTGAAAGCTTTGCGGTTAGCCAGATCTATCTTTCTTTCTGCCCTATGCCACCAAAACTGCAAGTTTCCCCCCGTTAAAAAGGGGATGCCCGAGATGCGGTAGAGCCGAAGAATTTGTAGCCAGACTGCATAGGTGAACGCACAACCTCCTACAAGGTGTCAAGATGTTTTCGGAGCGTTGAAGCAGAGACGACAAAGAGAATTGCAAGGGATGCCGTGCTTGAAAAGGTTGTCGGCTGTTAAGATTTTCTCATGAAGCAAGGTCCATGTGAAAAACTTGCACTTTGCCTTGGTTTGCGCCTTCCAAATCGCAGAAGAGATTAGTGGTTTGCTTGAGCTCATGAACTACAAGCTGTAGGCCGACTTGGCGCTATACTGACCGTCCTCCATCCATCGCCAGACTATGACGTCGGGTATGGATTCTTTGATGTTAGTATCAGCCACCAAAAACGTGACCCGACCCCGGTCGATATGCCTCGAACACTACAAATCCATGCGAAGTTGTGCAGAGCCTCTTTGACTGAAATGTTTTTGTTAGCACAGATCACGTAAAGGTCTGGGCAATCGTCTTTAAGGGGAGAGAGCTCTTCCAAGCATCATGTTAGAAACTGGCATGCTCACCATTGCCCAGGTGAATGGTTGTTGAAGCCCGGAAGAGATCCTCATCCTTCTGAGAGCAAGGCGGTGGGAGGTCTGACCAGGGCCTATTACGATTTTTCCATCGAAACCAAAACCAGCGCAGGCGGAGCGCTCCTCTCATGAAGTGTAGGTTTAGAATGCCTAAACCGTCCGGTTCTTTGGGTCTGCAAGTGGCGCTCTAGTTCACCAAGGAAATCCCCCCATCAATTGCTCACTACTACCTTTAGACCAGAGAAAGGATCGTCGGCCGAAGCTTGTCTAGCTGCTTAAGAAGCCATGCATTCTCTTGGAAGACTGCTAAGTGAAAAATCGGGATGGCCGAAAGCGTCGAGTTGATCAAGGCCAATCTACGTGCCTTGGACAGTAATTTTCCTTTCCAGGCTGCTAGCTTTCCTGCTGTTTTATCTAGGAGAGGTTGGAAATGAGTTTTTCTAGCCCTGGTGTGATGCAGAGGTAAGCCCAGGTATTTACAGGGGAAAGAAGCCTGCTTGGCCAGGAGCAATTGAAGAATCTCATATAAGATCAACTCCATCGCAGCAGATAGAAAAAGCTCAGTCTTGTCATAGTTAATTTTGAGCCTGGAGGCGTTCCCAAAAACCTCCAGGATCGACTTCATATGGGAAGGCATTGACAAACATCGGCGTAAAAAGAGGCTTTTGCAGTTACCTTAGATCGACCCAGAGGGAGAAGGAGGCCATGCTCTTCGGCTAACGCAATAAGCTTTTGCAACGGGTCAATTGCTAGGAGAAATAACATGGGCGACAATGAGTCACCTTGTCGTACCCCTTGACCATGGTGGAAGAAGGTACCCATTCAACCGAGCTCTCATATTTCACTCGGAGGTCAGCTTATCCAGCAGGTTATATTGGATTTGTTCATCTACAGATCTAACCGAAACCAAATCGAAATCACAAGTTTTAAGTTATCATCCAGTATCATATCTACTGTCAATATATCATCAAGTTGTCATCCAGTATCGTATCTTTTCCAGTTCTCACTGAGTTCCTTATACCACTTACACAGTTACACCTGGAGCCCTTTTTCGTGTGTAGTTTTCTTCGCTTGCTTGTCACCTTGCCTGTCCCGCCGCCCGCGACGTCGACGGGATTGCCGTTTTGCCATTCCCGCTTCCCTTTTTGGGCGTCTCGGTGTAGGTATGGGCGGCGTGCGTCTCGCCCTCACCGGCCGGTGACCACCAACGGCAAGACACGCACACAAAACGTACCTGGCATGATTACATCCGGCCGTCCCTGCATGGAGATCGTCACGCCCGATACGTCTTGTGAGTTGTGACCTTGTCCTACTCGCCGTGGCGGCTTTCCGTTCTTACCATGGTCTCTTCATCCATGAACCTGACGACCACCAGTTTAGTTTCTCTCCCTGACGTGTTTGTCCTGGTTCAATGCGTGCTGGTCAGCTAGCTAGCTAGCTAGCTACCGAGAGAGATGACAACTATTTTCAGGGAGAAAAACAGTAAACAAGAGCGACGTCAGCGTCAGACAAACACGGCATAACCACACGTATATGACTATTGCACGCGACCACTGCCACGGGAGAGTTCTTTAAAAATTTCACATGGTCTCCGGCATTTCGAGTACTGGAGAATAAGAGGATTACCTACCAAGATGCAGAGTCAAGATCCCCTGAGTCTGAACTCTGAACCCTTTTAATTTTAGATCAGGCAAGAAAGGTGAGCGATCTTTTGATGCCATGCCGTCGATTCTTGCTGGGAAAAAAGGAACTTTTCTAAACCCAAACTTTAAAACAGTTAGTGGCTTAGGGTGTCCTGTTCCAGAAATAATGAACAACAGACAGAAAAAAGTAACCGATAAGCTTGATTGATAGCTAGCTAGAAGGATGGAGCACAGATGGATGTATATGTACTTATGTAGCTCAATCTTTAAAGCAGAGCTAGATCTGCCTCTTGTAGCTGGTCCTTAATGCAGCAGATGTTTACACCCCAACTAAGACGTGTGTGTATCAATTCCTCCTGTGACAAGGCTGTCCAATGGGCCTGAAAATGATAGCCTTGTACTACATGTGAAAGACAGAAAGAGTATCACACGTATATACAAATCTCCATGTGATTGGGCTGGCTGGCTGGCTTAGCTCTAGCCGAGCTGCAACCAACCACACCTTGTCTCGGAATATCCAGCAATGCAATCCATTATCTGCGTAGCCATGAGGGGGAACTTAATTACTTGCTCCTGCACAATCAAAGCAAGTTCATTAGGATCAGAGTTTAATTAACTGTAGGATGGAGCATTGCTCAAAACAAAAATTATTGCTAAACAATGGTAGGACAAAACACGGCAAGGCATGGCCAATGAGATGAGGTTAACTATGCATGTTGAGTTGGGAATGGTAGGTACCCATCGCTGTGAACCTTTGGTCATTCATCTCTCCACCTACTGCTCTCACTATCTATATGCAAAATTTAATAGGTTGCCACTGTATTTTGGCATTGGGTCACTAAGTTGTAGATGAGATCAATTGGAAACTCTTTTAGGACGGGCCATTTTGTGATCAGCCCAAATGGTTCTTTGCCCGATCTGAGCAAACCTGGTTTTGCACTCTTGCAATTTGCAATCTCTGGAGCTTGCCTCTTGCTTCCATGATATGTTCTTGGGGTTAGTGCGTGTTGAGGCTATCCTTTTCTCATGGTCGGATGGACAGAAAACAAAAACCAATGGCAACGAATTCAGGTGCCGGTTTGGTGTTTGCCTAGGGGCAATGGCTAACGTGCGTGCATCTTTTTATGCCCGAAATGCCGGTCGGCTCTTATCAGAGTGTGTGTGTG
>KE372430.1:1393458-1416153 GCA_000418225.1 Zizania latifolia | reverse complement strand
CACGTTGCTGTTTTTCTCCCACGCGCTGCTGTTTTTCTCGTCGCGCTTTTCTCCCGCACGCGCAAAGCTGCTTTTCTGCCGTGCGCTCACTGCTTTCCCGCGCGCACAACCGTGCTTTTCCCGCGCGTGCTACTTCCGCCCGCGCGCCATACGAATTTTCAACTCGGCTAAACAAGTCGGCCATCTATTAGTCGGCCGACTAATCGTGATTAGTCACGATTAGTCAGCCAATCAGGTTTCTAGTCGGGCTAGTCGTTCATCGGCATCTGATCGCTCCAAAAATACCGATCAGGCCGACTAATCGTGACTAATCGCGATTAGTCGACCGACTTGTAATCAGTGATGGTGAAGGCATGCGGCTGGTGCAGTGGACTGAGGGAAGAGCATGCGGGAAAAGAGAGTAGAGGGAAGAGCATGCACCTAGGAGATATAGTCTTGAGCAGAAGGCTGGAAACAGTACACGGTGAAAAGAGAGAAGAGAGGGGAAGACAGGGAAAGAGAGGGGAAAAGAGAAAAAGAGGGAAAGCTGGAAACAGTACGCGGGAAAGGGCTAGCAGTGAAAAGAGGAAAGAGAGGAAAGAGAGAAAGAGAGGGAAAAAGGAGAGGAGAGAGGGAAAGCTTGAAACAGTACGTAGGATTAAGGGCTAGTTGCATACTTGCATGAGACAATAGAAGAGAAAGTATATATGCTACAACTAGTCTAGCTACTAAAATCTAGAGCAATTATATGTTAGGAAGTGTGTATGGCGTCACCTCGCCACGCGCCTAAATCGTCTAGGCGACTGGCTGGAAGGGAGTAAGTCGCTACGCCTCGTCTTACCGCCTTAAGAACATTGACATGGGGTTTTGTGAAATATAAGGAAACAAAAAGACATCTAAAACTTACACCAAGAAGAGTTACCAAAATTCGAGCACCACTGCATCCAAGAGGGTGTCCTAAAGACACAGCTCCTCCATGTACATTAATCTTTTCCTACAACAAATGCCAGCACAGAAAGTATAAGGAACTAATATCTGTAGATCAGACCATAATAAAGATTGCCAGTGAATAGCAAATACTAAAGAGAACCAAAATGCATTTTCTATTATCATTTTTTTTTAAGTTCCAGAAATAGTTTTAGTTGAACTAAGGCAGCTTACTGAAGGAATCCCGAGAAGCTTTTGATTTGCAAGTGCAACGGCCTGTGTTGATAAGTAAAAAATAAGTATCATTAGATTTTTTTTCGAACAGATTATCAGTACATGAAAAGACGACTAATAAGTATAATACAGATGATCAAGTCATACTGAAAAGGCTTCGTTAATTTCGTAGAAATCAACATGAGAAGACTCCAAACCAGCATTCGCTAGAGCCTTTGGTATGGCAAGTGCTGGGGTAGTGGTAAATAGTTCAGGAGCCTGCATAATAAAATTGATAGTTGAGTTAACAATAAAATTCCTAATTAGAAATTATGTTAGAGAATAACCTTCATTTAATAAAATATAATAATATACAACAGACGATGGATTCATATTTCCATTGACAAACTAGATCATTATATGAAGGTACCTCAAAGAGGGTACCATTTTTTTAAAGTGAGATTAGAAGTGATACTGTGGCTTACTTGAGCTGCATCTGCAAATCCTTTGATTCTTGCAAGAACTTGCAGTCCAAGTTCCTCAGCCTTCTGCCTGCTCACCAGTACTAAAGCGGCAGCACCATCACTGTTCCACATAAACAAATTGGGTATGAAGCATCACATTCTGACTGGATAAAGAAACATACCAGGGGATTTACGCACCAATTGGATAACACCACTGGATGAACAAAGGCCATTAGTGAAAAGTGAGATGAACAGGACTCTGAACTTTTCTTAAGCAAGAATAATATAAAGACCTAGACATTTTATTTTGGAATTTGGAGGATAATAGTTCACCTCATCCCATTGATGTCTTAATGTCATGTGGGGCAAGTGGCATACGAGGGATGAAGTGAAATTTTAGTGTAACATAAGGAATTTCTCCTTTTTTATTTGAACAGTCCTAGCAGTACTAAGAAAATAAAAAACATTACAAGGTTAGCAATATGGAACTATAGAAGAACAAACAACAGTTGAATTTGGCATAAGGAGGATAAATTCAATATCTAGAAAAAGAATAAAATTCAAAACTCTCAATGAAATAACATGTCATTCAGCATATTTGCATAATATTTGTGTAGATCATTGATATGATCATACAACATGATGTGCTAAATTATTTCAGCATATTTGCATCATACTTGTGTAAATCACTAATATGGTCATACAACATGTTCTGCTAACATCAGTAGTCCTAAAACCAATTAATACAGAAGTACCTCACAAGGCTTGGAAATAAACTAAAATAAGTGCAAAAGCAAGCACCTTATACTAGAAGCGTTCCCAGCAGTAACAGTACCACCATTCTCCTTGAAACTAGGGAGGAGCTTCTTCAGTTTCACTGGGTCAAACTAAGAGAAACAAAATGATCATATTATATTGTAGCATTATGACATTAAAACATTACACAAGTTCAAATGGGATCTATTTCCTTGGCAAGCTTTGAGAAAGTTTGCCAACAATATTGTGCCAACTGCCTATTGATATATGTGTTAGCCTGGCACCTATTACATTGCACTGAAGAGAGCTTGAAGGCACCAATCTAAGCAGTTAAGCTTGTAGACAGACACAAACTGCTCCAAAATTTTGGTTATTTCACAGAAGAAATTTATTGCCACTGCCAAGTGCTAACTAAAATACAAGGCTTAGTTTATCTTGTCACATTTTTTATATAGATTTTACCTTGTCCAGGCTCTCATCTTTGTCAACAAGTACTGGTGGCTTCCCTCTCCCGACAGGAACTTCGATCTGAATGATACAGTAAAAAGCATAAGGAAAATAAATATCTACTACACAAAAGAACCGGTGGTGAAACTGCTGTCCCACCAACATCTTGAGTTGGTGTCATCAGGAGCGGACCCAGCAAAAGGCCCAAGGCTTGGGCCTTTACTAAGTCTAATTTGGGCTGGCTTTTCTCCAATATGGTGAAATTGTTTGCATTGAACATAATGGGCTTCCATTCCCAGGCCTTGAGCCATGGCCCAGGTGGCCAGAGGCTTGGGTCAGCCCTGGGTGTGATCTTCTCTGGATTACTAGATCATTTGTATACATGGTTTACAATAAGGTACTATATATGACTGGTGTTTAATTGTGATTTTAAATGTTATTTTTTCTGAGAAGTATATGCAACTTTTCAAATTTCAAATTATGCTATATTTATTTGAAATCTGTTGCAACTAATGGATATTTTGGTTAGTAAATAAATGTTTAGTGACAGAGACAGAAATTCACCGGAACTATTTCCCATGCAAAAGCACCACTGTCGCGAGCAGCAATTCCACGCTCATTGCTTTGAATAGAATAGGCATCCTACAGAAGAATATAAAACATTACATCAAATCAAAGAGATCCTGAGGACATCTGACAGTTCTTACTCTAGTATTATACATATCAGCTTCCTCCAGAATAGAAGTGCAAATAAGAAAAAAAGTATAATGTTGTTTACTGAAGAGCAACCTATCCTGGCAATTCAATATAGAGCATTTCTATTATATGATTCATAGGCTCCTTTGCAGTTATGCAATGTTGGTATAAACCATTCAAAATTCAGTCTCTACATAACACAAATGACAAAAATAGCCCTCTGAAAAGAGCTAACAATGGTTTGTGCACTGCTCCACTTAATATTCACCATTGACAAAACTCTAGAAGCAATAACTAATATAATTGTCTTTTTGTGTCAATTAGACAAATGCAAGAATAGTGTTCCAATAGAAGAATGTACTACCATTTGTAGCACTAGTAAGATACCTGGTCTTCTCTTGTCAGGGCATAATTTTCAGCACAAAGCTCAGCACAATTTCCCATGGCACAATCACCGTATACATCCCAAAGGCCATCCTTAAGCATGCCATCAACAAGAGTGTCATGTCCAAAACGAGATCCTTTTCTGCAGATTAAATTTATATTTAAATTTATTTCTGCAGATTAAATGTCTATTTAAATTTATTTCTGCAGATTAAACTTCTATTTAAATCTATTTTAACAAAGAATATCATATAATTTAAATTTAAACTGAGAACTAGGTCCAGTTACTTTAATGAGGGTGAATATACATATAAGTTATGGTTCATTTACTTACGGAAAATGTCCAAATTTGGTCCTTAAGCTGTGGCATTGGTCCAATTTTCATCCCTGGACTACAAAACTGATTACTATTGGTTGCTCAACTCTCAAAATCATTGACATTTCATCCCTCGGCCCAAACCAAGATGGTTTTTGATGACATGGCGTCTATGTGGAGTCCACATAGGCAAAGAATAATGACATCACTATACTGATCAATATAATAAACAACAACAAAACAAGGAAAAAACTAGAATCCACATGTTATCTTAACCTCTTTTTCCTCTCTCTCTCTCTCCCACCTGATATATTTTATTTTAATTTGTCAACTAGGATGCCACATGGCACCACATCATCAAAAACCACCTTGGTTTGGGCCAATGGATGAAATGTGAACAGTTTTGAAAGTTGATGGACCAGTAGTAACCGGTTTCACAGTTGAGAGATGGAAATCAGGACAAGACCATAGTTAAAGGACCAAATTTGGACCTTTTCCTCTACTTACTGAAGGTAAAGAGATAAAGTGGAAGAGAAGTACAGATAAAGCAGTGTACATGTGAAATTATTTGAAAACAAGTTCCCATGCAAACTTCTTCAAATGTATATTTTTCAATTTTCACATTAAATTCTTCCTGGTATACTTTTGTCCACCAATAAAATTTGGATTATACTTTTATTATAAATTGCATCAGGATACAACCAACAGAACACTTCGCACACCTAGCTTCAGCAAAGTATTTTGGAGCATTTGACATGCTTTCCATGCCACCTGCCACAACAATATCATTGATGCCCAATAGAATTGACTGTGCTGCAAACATTGTTGCTGCAGAAAGGAAATAAAAACATGATCATTATCAGATAAATATATCATTTCTTGAAACTGTGAGCACAGATTATAAAAAGTTAGCTCATGTATCCAAACCTTTCATGCCAGATGCACAAACTTTGTTAACAGTGGTGCAAACAACGGTGTTCGGTATCCCTGCACCTAAAGCAGCTTGTCTTGCAGGAGCTTGCCCCAAATTAGCACTCAACACATTGCCAAAGTAGACCTCTTGCACAAGGGATGGATCCACATTTGCCCTCCGCAGAGCAGCTGATCACCACATTGAACATGTTAGTACTACTTGGGTCAAAAAAAATGGTTACAATTAGGCATATACGAGAAGATATTGATATCACCTTCAATTGCTATGGAGCCAAGTTTGGTAGCAGGCAGCGAAGACAGGGCACCAAGGAAACCACCCAAAGGGGTGCGTGCAACTCCAACAACACAAACATCTGTCACCATGGATGAAATAATTAATTTTGGCAACATTTCATTAAACCATCTAGAGTGCATTTTCCAGTATTGTTGTGTTGGCCAAGCTATGCTGGTTGCTAAGCAAGGTATACTCTGGTAGATGAACAAACATGACGAGTAGATACATTTATCCACTAGACGCAAGATGTATCTCCATCTAATGCTCCATTTTATAGCTTCCAGTCAGTAATAAGTTTTCAGGTAATGTGTTGCATGAAATCGCCAGATCAAACCACCCAAACAATCAGATCGTTCCTTGCAATGTATTAGATCAGGACCTAGGCTAGCTCATGCGTAACTAAAGTGTGGTCGGTGGTTCTCCGGGAAACAAACTGTGAGGAAAGACGGCGACAGCAAGAGATTGGGATATACCTCTCAAGCCAGCGTTGTCCGAAGCCATGGCCGCTCAAGGTCCAAACTCCGACCTGCAAACCAAGCTTCAGGTTAAGGCCATGGACTGCTATTAGTACTAAGGTTAGGGCAAAGAGAAAAGCTTCCAGATCAGGAAGAGAAGCTAAGGCTCATGGCAAAGAGAAGGTTTCCAGATCTAGAAGAGATGCTCAAGGTGTGGGTAGAGAGAAATGAGAGAGAGCATGTCCGTGGGGTTCACCGGCGAGGATGCGGCGGAAGCAGCAGGACGCCGGCGCCGCTGCAAGTGGGATGGATATCGGCGCGGGCGGCGGGCGATCTCGCGAAGGAGACGGGAATCGAGGCCGCCGAGGGGTCGGGGTGATCGCCTAGAGAGCAACGCGTAGAAGGCCGCTCAAGGTCCAGTCGGCAGCATGGGCTTTGCAAACGTTTGTTTGGTTGCCCCCCGCTCTTTAACCAGCTTCTTATTTAAAACAGTTAAATTAAACTTTTCATAAACCTACGTTTTCTAACCATAATATATTTTGTAACAAAGTTATCCACCTCAGATTTTACCACTTCTCAACAATAATTACTTACAATACCATCGAGACCTCAATACCTCTCCGTCTTCCCTGCCACCCATTGTCCCCACCCATGTCTTCTGATATCACCGCTCTCCTCTATTGTCCTCGCCTCCCTAATTGTCTTTTTCCTTAGATTGTTGTCTCCATATGCTATCTTCACCTATCGTCATCCCCACCTAATTTCATATGTCTCCCTTCATCGACGCCACCCCCTTGGCCATCCCCGCCTATGGCTGCCATTATTTCACTCTCCCATTGCCCCTTTTTCATAACCACTGTTCATAATGTCCTCGTCTATCACTGTTGTACACTATTATTCTAATTAAACAACTCTATAATTTTTCTATAAGTTACAGCTCACGATATTTTTTTAGAATTTACATCTCAATTAACCACACCTTTAGCTTATTCCATTTCTACCCTACTATATAATTGGCGAGTTGAGAGAGTGGACACATCACCCCTTTGGTAAATCTCAGCCCTTCATCTTTAATCATTTACCATCTAAAAAATTCCAACCCTTTATCTTTACTCTATTAAAAATAAAAATATAAAAATATTAAATCTCAGCCATTCCTTTCAGCGTCTCAGCAAAATTATAGGAGATTAGATCGATCTCATTCCTCCCACATATTTTCATAATGATCAGTCAAGACTTTTCAGATTATCTAGATTATTTTTTTATAAGATGTATATCTTTTCGTATAATAATTTTATATTTAAAGGATTTTCTTAGTGGATCGATATCTTTCCGTATAATAACCTTCCATTTAAAGAATTTTTCTTAGTGGATGATATCTTTTCGATTAAAGACCTTTCATGTAAAGAACTTTCTTTAGTGAGCTGATATATTTTTCTCTAATGACTTTTCTCATATTGAAATCTTTCCTTTTCGGTTTAATCTCTTTCCATCTAATATGAGCGTCATGATCGGAAGGTGCTTTCTTTTTATATGGATGAGTTCCCTATTTCCACAGTGTACGCTATAAAAGAGGAGACCCGATCCAAGCAGAACACACCCCTTCTTCCTGCTCGGCAGTCCTACTCCCAAAACTATCCCGATCATTAGTTTCGCTGGAGGAACTTCGAAGGGCTGTCCAAGGGCAGTATAGATGGCATCCGGAGGGTCGATGTCATTTACCAATTGCTAGGAGAACTATACCAAACAAACAGAGAAGAACAACTACACTTTTATCATGGTTTCTTTATTCCGGTTAGTTTAATGTCTTATTCCGTATAAAGGGTAATCATGAATAAGCTAAGAATTAAGCTAAAGTTTATGATTTTCTAACAAATTGATCTCCTCCTAATCCCTCCTGTCGTATCACCGGCGTCGTCCCCTCTCCCTCCCTCGCGCTGCTCCCTGTCCAGCATAAGATTGCCGTCCATGCAGACTGCAGACGCTAAATCATGTAGCCTGATGGCTTGGACTGTAAGCAAATATTTTTCTTGTACTTTTATTTGATTGTTTGATGATATGACAATTTGATTTACGCCTGTAATTGTTCTTTGATGCTGCAACAATCTTTCTAACTACTAAATTAAAGTTATAAAAAATCCAACTTCTAACTAATAATATAATTATTTTTTGATTTTCACCGGTGCGTAGCACGGGTACAATACTAGTGTCTCATTTAATTTAATTTGAGTTTGGCATGGCCAACGAGATAAATTAGGTTTGTTAGTTCACGAGTTAAGCCTGCATTGCAGGAGATATTATTTGGTTTGTTGAATGCAAATGTCTGTATGTAAGAGATGCTGTCTGGTCAATTCTACAAACTCTGAGTTTTTTACTTCTTATTTGAATAGTGAAGTTACCCCTGTATCTCATATATATGAAATATTGTCTAGTTAAAATACTCTAGAGTGTAATAATATTTATATAATACGAATGAGATTGTACCAAAATTCATCGCATGAAAAAAGCAAATAATTCGATTTCATATAAAACGAATCGGTCATTTTCCCACACATTCCATGTTTCACGGTGTCATATAGCCGCGTCAAGTTTGGGATTCATCATCAAATATCGACAGTCATTCTCTACTCACATCCATGACCCAGCAGTCATCTTTGTTAGATAAGATTGAGCAAAAATTTCCAGGATAAGACTGCAATAACTTTTTCATGTCATTGTCATTAATCAAAGCTGACCATATGGTTACATGCATCTTCTCGACGAATGGGATAACAGAAGAAAAATGCCCTTAAATTCTTAGGTGACAAGTTCTCCCTGCTAAGTTGAGCTATTTGATCAAGCACGTGACAATCTGAGATGAACAACCAGTACCATTATGCTAGGCTTGTAATGTTTTTGCTAAGTATATTTAAGAATTTTTTGTGCCTAAAGAGTAAGTACGGAAGTAAGGAAATATAAAAAGTAATTCAATGTACCCGATTTATCATGATTCACGATCTTTTCAGGATAATGCGGCATCGAGGATCAAAACTTATCGATTCCATTATGCTACTAACTGAATGAATGAATGGTATATATCATTTTCCACTTAAATCAATACATATCAAGTGATGCACCGTTCTAATTTTAATACCGTTCAATACCAAGCTCATACCGGCCAATACCATATCAAGTGCTTGTTCACATTTGCATATTTTTCACGCATTTGTTGATGATTATATAGCACAAGGAAGACATGCTTGATGCCTTTCTGTTTCCTTTATACTGTGGTCCTTGAGATCTGCACTTTTATCCACCCAGCAAATATAAAAAGTAAGTAGTGAGCAAATCACCACTTACTGGAGACATTATCTCTGTGTTCAGACGCGTATTTGTTGTCTGTATGCAACAAGCACGAAGGACTGATCTTTTCTGCACCAGCTAATTCTCAGAGTCTGAACTCTGAAGACAGGCTTCACTTGTTTTTGTTGTCTGTATTAGACAGCTTTAGCTGTTAAACCATCATGCCAGCTCCCTCATGCATTTTGGTTTGGTGTCATATTGCTATGGTTCTGATGTTTATTTCTTGGAACAATGATTGGCATCTAAAATGTGGCTTACTATGCAGATCTGGAAGCTGGAGTGTGGAAAACTTTATAAGAGCAGAAAGAAGATCGTAGGGCAAATGTTGGAGTAAAACTTTGCTCATTGTTACCTTATGCTTACAGTCTGACAAAAAGGATTTCTGGGACTGTGCAATGGCTGCTTGACAGATAAGAAGAGAGAATGATAAGAATTCCCCGTAGGATGGAGCTGTCAGGAAGTAACTGAAGATCACACAACTTTGAACAAGGAAATTGCGTGTGGAAAACTGCTAGCAAGCCGGATACAGCTGCATGAAGCAGGTGTCTTATCCAAGATCAGCACATCCATGATCCATATGTGCTGCTGCATTAAAAAAATGGCTGTAGTTGTTGCACACTGGCGCACGGGATAAGAGGTCTTAGGTGTTGAAATTTGTCGTCAGAGCAGTCTAAAGTGGATCTGGTCATGAGAGATGTGATCTGTTGTCAATATTGTATTCAGTAAACGCTTTGCTACTGATCTGAACTTGGTAGCTACACTAAAACAGTGTGTTGTAGCTTAACTGTCCACACCACTGCACTGATTGGATATTAGTTGAGCATGCCTTTCTTTTGCTTTCAAGGTGTTGGAAATATTTTGCAGAATTCCCTTGGCCCATGTTGCTGTAGTTTCAATTAATTATGCTAGTGACAACTGACAAGGTGAGTTCATTGTGATAAGGTTTGCACTTTGCATCTCTTATTTTGGCTCCTGCATTTTGTAGTAGGATATATACCAGCCATGAAGAATCCTTCTCAACTTGAGCTCCTCCAGTCCTTAGGTATGGAGAGATAAACAGATTAGATCTGGATCGGATCACAGCAGTTGTAAGGTGCAAGATTCATTGCAGGTTTCATCAGCAAAAAAAACATAGATCAGTACTATCTTCATAAAATAAAAGGATGGTGACATCCATAGCTGCGTCTTGGTTATTTGTTTTCACCGTCACTTTCTGAGTATTTTGTCATCTTCAGTGAGAAGAGATGGGAACGTGCAAGCATCAGATTTTTATTCTGTTCTTCAGATAAAAAGGAGAATCTGATACTGTCTTGAAAACTTTGCATGCTACTCAGATTGGTAAACTTGCTGTGTCATTTGATACAATTAGCTTGAGGAATTATCTCCAGATGTAGCATAAGGTCAAAAGTTTGAGTACTGTTTCCCAGCTATATCTTGATCAGTGGGCAGTGGCCAACTATGGATGAGAAAGATATATGGTCAAAAGGGTGATATGATTTTCAATTATTGACTTGAAAATCATGATCAGTATTTGATACAGATAGACCGATCAAGATTCTCCCTAATAAATAAACAAAATTAACGAGATTGGAACCAGTGTAGTGACGCTGTTAGGTGTGCTATCAGCATTGCTACTCTCTTTGTTAATGCAATCAAACAACTGCATAGGTTCCTGTTCATGTAATTTATATTGCTGACATGTGCTTTCATGATATGGGAATTTTACCTGGAGCAGTTGTTTTTTGGGGGGATAGAAATAGTTTTTGCAATGATCATCGGTAAATTGCACAAATGTCATCAAATTTGAAATTCTAATTATGAATTTAAACAGCTTCCTTGAGATTCAGTTTTATCCTGACAAGTCCTGATAAACAATTAATTGCTCTGTTCAGTCCTTACACAAATCTCCCTTTGTTTGTTAAGAGCAAAGTCTGGTGATCAATGGCACCTCAAAATGTTAGGCTGATGATACATATGAGCATGAATTGATGCATCTTTTAGAGGCCCGATCAATAGGCTTCTTGATCAAGCAAGAAACTTGGACTTTCGGTGCAGCATCAGTTCTTGTCACTTGAGTTGTCGATCCAAAGAAGAAGTTGTGTTCTCTCACGATCCTGTCCGTTACCTGCCCAACGGAATTAACGGTTTGATGTTGGCTTGAGTGCTTGACAGAACTACAGAAGGGTAGGATTGTGAGAGAAACAACCAAGCAGATCGTTGTAGTTTGAGAAATGCGGAGGCGTTTAAATAAACCCGTGAAACACTATCTATGATTTCTTGTTGGAATTTTAGTTTCAGTTTAAAGAACTCCTTTTTTTCTTTATTGTTACATGTAAAGAAAAAAACATATGTGAACACGTAGCAAAGCGAGTCCTGGAGTAGCATTGGACACTCATTTCTTAGAGCATACCCAATAGTACTTCTATCCGATTTTCTAAAATTAAATTTAGGTATTTTAAAAAATATCATACTCTAATAGTATTCCTAGATTCTCTATTTCAAGTGATCATCTAAATCACCCCTCCTTTCTCTAAAAAACACAGGAACTTCATTTCTAATCCCATATAATATTGTTTAAAATATATGAATTGAGATTATAGGAATCCTATTGTGGATTTATTGATATTTAGGTAATATTAGAATTAGGATGGTTTCATATAAGAATATAAATGACTAATTATAGGAGTTATCTTAGAGTTGCTCTTATATATTAGCCTAAATTCTTCTATGACATTGAAAGTTTACCTCTCCACTTATTTGTCGCTCATTCTTCTAATGACATGTGGGTCCATCTATAGTACTAAGGGGAGCATACGTGTCAGTGAGATATCAGTGACAAATAAGCAATTATTCAGTGTCAAGGAGTAACCATTTATCTAAGTTTCTTTTGCATCACTTTTCCCCCACAAATAATTGACTTATTGAGATATCTTCTATTTTCTTGTAGGATATGAGAAGGATACATATCCACGTCATGCACAAAAACTTCTTTTGGTGGTCCCAGGTTCTCCATGACCAAAGGCTTGTGTTTTAAGCATTCCTTTTTTTTGGCACTCTTAGCTGCAGAGTCATCTGCCCTGTGCCAAATCCTATAGCAATATTAGCCCTCTGATTATTTGGCAAGGAAAGTAAATAACTAAGGAGATACCTAAAAGCCCACTTTCAATACTTCCTAATAAAATATTTACTATTTAAATCTTCTTTCTCTTTAATAGACTGTCAATACCCTATTTTATATATTTTAATAAATCAGAATCTCTTTTCTCTCTTATATCACCAATAGAAAACGGAAGCTGCTCCCTAGAAGTAGGGGGGATGGAGAGGAGTTTTGATGATTTCTGTAAATTAGGAGGTATATAGGATAGTTGTTGGAGAGATATTTTAGACTCAAAATCACTGCAAATAGCTATACATAGTTATATTAGATGTTGTAATTACCTATTATCAAAGCATAATTCTTAATCACTTATACTTTAATCTTCTGTGCAAGCACTGAGACTGGATTAGATCTGATCACTGTACTGCCATGCATATGTGTGATGAGTGGTTATTGGTAACTGATGAGCTGGAGTTTTTAGTGTAGGCTAATGACCTAACTGAGGTACCTCATTGTTGTCGCCTGTTGTGTTGATATTGGATGTTGTCTGGTCCCAGAAAATCTCCAAACAAGGCAAGCTAGCCAACCCTCATATGGCACCACATGCACATGAAAACAATTTTTTTGCTTGCATTTATAATGCGGTTTTTTCTAGGAAATAGTTTAATCTCTGCAAAAAAAAAAAAAACTCATATTCCGAATGGTACCTTAATTACTTCTTTTAGTCGACTTAATAATACCTAGTTATTTTTTGGGGAATAAAATTACCTAGTTGTCCAATATATATGGTTGTCATTTTGTCTTGATTCCTTCTAATTATTCTATTGGCATCTTGTCTCATTATCCTCTTTCTTAATTTCTATTTTGTTATTTTTGTTGTTTAGAGACTCTTGTCTCATGGATGATTTATAATTAATTTGTATCTGGCTCTGCACTAAAATGTTTTGTTTTACATCATGTATTACACTAACAAAAATCTCTCAGTTGCTCTGGAAATCTTGTGCCAATTTTTTTAACTCTAGTGAGAACTGAGAACTACCATCACTGCATTTATATTTTTATGGAATTAGAAAATATAATACAAGTCTACTTCATATATATTTTCATGGAAATAAAAACCTATTGTGTATGGTCCTCACAAATGTGGCCACTATCACAAACAATATTTCTCCTCCTACTGAAAATTAATTAATTCGCACCTACATATTTAAAACTGACTGTCGAGCAAATCAACTTTAATTAATTTCATTAATTATATGCATGAAAGGTGATGACTGATGAGCAACCTATAGCCAGTGCAAATGTGCAATTGCAGCAGTTCGTGCTGCTCGCTCCAAGTCGTTGGGGATTTAATTAATTGGATGAGACGTGTCGTGCAACTGGATTAATAATTCATTAATCACACCAACTAATTATTAATCGAGCCCATTTTTCTTTCTCTAACATCCGCGTAGCTTAGTTTGTCGGTGCAGCTTTGTGATGATCCATGGAAAGCATTTGGTTGTTCAGAGATCTTGTTCAGGTCTTGATCGGGCAGAAAATGTAGTCTTAACCACTAACTTGAGCAACACCACTTAATCACAATATTTCATCAGAAAAGATCAATCACAATATTTCATACAAAATAATCACACACCACATACTTCTTGGAACATTAATTTCCTTTGTTCTAAACAGTGATTATGTTCTGACGTGTATTGGCTGTACTTAATTAAACACCAGTATTATTACATGAAATTTTTTAAAATACATCGAATTAATAACAATCTTTTATTTTTATATATCTAACGGTCCGGATTAAAAGAAGTATACATCTTATCTCTAGGAGATATGAGGTAATAAATCGGTCACGATTAAAAGATATTGACGTCTTACCTCTTAGAAGGTAATATGTTATTTTTTTCTAACCAATGGCTAAGATTAATCTATTTTTTAATTTTTCAAGATGTAAGAAATATGCTGTAAATATATGTTACTTTCAGAAAGGCAGAGACGATACAAAGTTACAAGCATGATTGTTTATGTACCAATTTTAAAATTAAAAGTGTATGTCGATCGATGGATACGATGTGATTAATTTAGGACTAAACATTGTCTCGAGCCATGTAGCTTGGAGATTAATTAAGAAGTCGCATGCATGGGAATTGGGAAGCAGATCAAATGGCACAATGAGCAATCATCAAGCCATTGTCCTGTTCAGCACCAGGGCAATAATCACCTTGCGTACGTGTATGAGCCGTGGAGCATCATCGTGTGTGTGATCAATGTGAGGTTATATTTTTCATATTTTTTAATATATGACGTGCACACACACATGCACCGTTACAACGCACACACACCTTGATAATGTGTGTCCCACAAGCTAAATAAAGATAGTAAAGTTAACATTACGGACACTCTAAATGTGGCTTCATCAAAGCTATAATTTTGTATTGGAGTATGATCCATATAGTAGAGCAGAGTATGTGTTATACATGTGTCATTTTCTATCTACATATACATCTTGTACGTAACGTGTAAATTCGAATGCTCATTGTAATCACCTGTTTTTTATACATATCAAAGCTATAATTTTGTATTGGAGTATGATCCAAATTCTAGTTAAACTTATATAAGGGATCTATATATACATCTTATATGCAACGTGTAAAGTTAGGGTGCTCATTGTAATCACCTGTGTTTTTACACACATCATAATAGTGAATTTTGTGTCTTTGTTTTGTTCGCAAGGGTATTTCATATAAATCTGTCTCGTGTTGAATTAATCTATGTGCTATAATACATAACATTTTGTGGTATTTTACTGTTGAGTACCACACATATTATTTTATCATTTATAGCTATTTTGGGGACATAAATTTTACTGTTGAATACCACATGTATTATTTTATCATTTATAGCTATTTTGGGGACATACATTATTATAAATGCCCCAAATGCCCTATGCTTGTATGTGGCGAGAGCGATCGCGACAATGATGGCATTGAGAATTTTATTGACAAAAGAACGTTTCGGATGTGAATTTTATTCTTTTTATACTAAGAAGTTTAGCTCACATTTGCATTTTAATCATCAGGAGATTTGAGAATTTATCACTAAAAAGTTTATGTTATTTGATTATTTACCACTTATGTAGATGACATGTGGACTGAGTCTATAATTATAAGCCAAAGTGATAAATAATCAAGATTATTTTTTAAGGATGACAAATCATCAAATATTCCTTAATCATTTTTGACAAATCTTTTAGTCAAAAATGATAAAATAATGTGTCATGTCTGCTAGCAAAATACCATAAAATTATAATATATTTCAGCAAAACCATATTTTTGTAGTGTCTTCTAGTAAAGACCACGTTTTGTAAGTATCATGCCGCAAATTTTGTTGATGAAAATATGTGAACCTCAGAAGTTCCCACTTAATCCCTCAAGCCTATACAAATGTAAAATGTGGACCTTGGGATTTAAACCCTAATTAAGAGAGTTATCTACCCACAACTCATACACCACTTAACTTAGTAATCTTATAATTCCACGTGTAAATTCTAGTCTAAACTTCAAACACATTTACATAGCCAACATTTTGCACAAAGATGTCAAGAAAAAAAGGTTGTTCACAACATTGCAATATATATATATATATATATGGAATAATGCCATCTTCAACTGAGCTGATTGTCACTTTGTCCCAGTGATGTGGCACGTGTGTGCGTACGCACGCGTGTTCACCCAACTGTCCTTGCATTTGAACTGGATCGATGCATTTCTATCACGGGTGATTTCACATAGGATTGCGAAAAGAACGAAACTGCACAGCATGCGTTGGATGCATGCTTGCATGTAGCTTCACATTTTATTTATTCTCTGAAAGCTCAGTTTCACCTCTCCAATTTTGCAAAAAGGTCATGGGGTTAGTTAAGAGTTGCTACGCCTTTAAGAAGCACAGCGTTTGATGCAAAGAAATATAGCACTTGCACAGCTTTAATTTTTCTTCGTGCAAAAAGAGGGAAGCACGGCCTTTGATCAAGCATCAAGTGCTGAATAAGTTGTGTTCAAAGCGAAATTGGTGATCTAGAACATAAATAAGCCATTTATTTAGAAATCGTGTGGAAATTTCAACGGAATTACAAGTATCACCGTTGCCACGGAGTATTATGCGTGATTTGTATACTACTCCCTCCTTTTGTTCTAAAATATAAAATATTTTAAAGTTCAAAATTTATCCCAAATATTATAACCTAATGAATTTTTTATAAATAATATTTTTTGACGAAATTACAAATCTGGATAACACGTCCCAGAAATCGTAAAAATAGACCTCTATTGAACTGTCGACAAAAACTCTATCAACATCTTGACTTCTGTCGATATTTCAACTGTCGACAAAGGCCTTGTCCCGTACGTTCGCTCACCCACCAGATGCCTCGCGCCGTGCGCCATGCCTGCCAGTCGTGCTTGCTTCACGTCCCACGCCGCCCGCACGATGCCTCGCCTCACGCATCCACTCGCCTACCATACGCCTCGCCGCCCGTGTGACGCCTCACCTCGTGCGTCCACTCACCCGCTAGACGTCTCGCGCCGCACACAGTTCACCTGCCAGTCGCTCGTGCGTCATGCCCAACCGACGCCTTATGCGCCACGCTTGCCTGCACACTAGCCGCTCACACGCTGCGTCCGCCCGGCCGACAACTCGCGCGCCGTGTCAGCCCGGTCGATACCTCGCCGTGCCCGCCCGTCGCTTCTATCGACACTTCAAGGTGTATTATGATCTTTTTTTACACCTACCTATATGTTGTTATGTTTTGGGACATAGTGAATATTTTGTTTTCGTATGGTGCTTGGCTTCATAACATTTTCAACTTATCAGCCAAAACCAAATTTAAATTTTAGAACTTAATTTTAAAACCAATTTATAAGTTTTCTAAATTTTTCTATTTTTCAGCATCTGCTTTTAAACCGATAAAAATACAAATATAAAATTATTACTCACAAATTATTTTCGTTTCTAGTTAACATATCTTTGGTTTATAGTCCGCATCCAAAAAAAGCTCATCCAATCATCCTCGTTTCATCTCTGCAATAACATTTTGGAAGTAAACTTGTCGCATGTACAAGATTAGAGTTCCTTCACGTCCGATCATGCTTAAGCCCTAAATTTCGTTGACCCTTGATCTTTAGTCATTTCCCATTTACGTCCATGCTTTCGTGAACAGCTACAACAGAAAAGTGAGTACAACCGCTTCAACCACCACAAGAGGGAGTTCATCAACCGCTCATGAACACTATCGATCCGGACATGTAATTGGGATGATGACTAGGACGATATGACATGTTGTCATGCATTTTCACTGCGATGTGTGTTGCTTCTGAGGCATTTCTTCCTCCTCTTTAACTATATGGGTATTGGTATTAAACAAACTTGAGCACCTCTTAGAATGTGATCTTAAAATGCATGGTCTTGATAGATTTTTGAAAGAAGTTGATATTTTTCGATTGTGAAAAAAATCTTCATTCCAAATATGGTATTTGTGGTAACCGTATTGCGTATTGCATTCCGCGTGGTAGATTGTTCCTACTAACACCTTTAGTATTAAACACATCTAAAAATGTATTCAGTCTAATTCTACAAATAATTTTATACTATAAATAGAATCGGTCTTACTCATCAATTTTAAAAAATAAACTAATGTTTTTAATTAATTATATTTTAGATATAATCGTTATCCGTGAATTCGCAATCCACGTGTTTGGGCCTCCCCATCCTCTTGTAGCAGCTGTTACCGCCTTTACCTTGTCGTCGTCCTTCTCGGCACCGCCTTTACCGACAAGAACCGCCCGTCTGCCCCGGCAGGCCGGCACCCACGCATCGTCGTTGTCGGAATTGGCACCCGCCAGCAGCCGGACGAGCTCCCTGAGGTGACCGGCGTTCATGGCCAGCGCCGCCTCCGTGCAGGCCACCAGCGCCTCCCTCACATAGTCCGCTTCCTCCAGCAGAGGGCGGCACGAAGAGGGCGCATCTTGCAGCTTCCGGCGCCCCTGCACGAACCCATCACCATGATCGGCTGCATGTACGACTAGCTCGCCGAACGCCACGCCTAGGCCCTCCATCTCCTCCCTAGCCCACCGGCCCAGCCCTAGCTCAGGCGACGGACGATGCACGCCATGGCCGTGCATGTGCAGCAGGTGACCGCGCCTCTCCACGCCTCCGCGATGGTGGAGAGCACCGTGTGCGCGAGCTCCTTCCTCCTTCGTGCAACTCCAACTAATGAACTAAGATTACAGTAAAAATATTTTTTTAACACTTAGAGATGGAAGATAAGTTACGATTCATTGGCGGTAAATTTTCTAAATTCTTTTTACCCAAACTAAGAGCGAGGACGAAATGAGAAGAGGTTCCTCCGTAGTTGAGTTGATTGTACAGTGACTTTGTTATTAACATAGAAGATGTTTGGTTGTATCTATTTTACGTGTTATCTGTTTACAGTACAAACTGATTACGTTAGATTTTATTTGGTTCGAATGGGCTGGTATTAGATACCACGTAATCATATTACAACCTAGTAATCAGCCCATTACACTCTAACTAGGCCGGCATCAGATTACGTTACCGGAATACATTACATTTATTAACCAAACACTGTAATGTAAACAGAATACATTACACTTGTCTACCAAACAAATCTAGTAATCTAATACATTATTATTACTTAGTGCTGTAATTAATTTCATTAACGTTTATGTTACCTTGAGACAACCAAACACCACCATAGACTCTAGTATTATTATACTCACATGTCTAAGGGCACTCTCAACCCTCTAACTAGGATAGTTTCCATAACATTAAATACAGTGTCACGTAAGTATTTCACTTAGGTGGTAGAAAAGTTAACGAGTAAAAATATGAAAATAGTTTCTTCATCTGGAAACTAAGTCGGCGCACATACTAACATGTTAAGAAACTACTTCTACACTGTTGGGACTCCAGAGTAGTTTCTATAGCATTAAACATAATGTCATATAAATATCTTTTTATGGAACATATATAAAGTTATTATTTTTTCTCTACGTAGAAACTACTATAAAAACTGTGTATTAAGATGATTGGATTTAAAACATATACTTTCTTTCCTCTAGATACTATCCGATTTCTATGGGTTAAAAATACTCTAAGTCTGTGTACCTCACCTCGGAGGATTTGGACAAAATCATGTTATTACTGTAGAGCGCTGAGCTGGTGTGTTACACCCTGGCAAATAGAACCAGAAAATTGCATGATTAGGTGGAAAAGAGAAAAACGATGCCGAAGATTCCCTTTCCCTCCCTCCCCTGCTCTGCTCTCCTTCCTCCTCTGCTTCTGCTCCACTCTTTCACCACGTCAACCCACCTCACCTCTTGTTCTCCTCTCCAATGGTAAACCAAATGGCGGTAACCCGAAAGGGAGGGAAAACGATCAGAGGAAGCAATTAAACCAGACAAAAAAAAGTAGAAAGGGATCCAAAATCAAGAACACATAAAAAGCCCACAACCACCCCTGCCATCCTCTCCCACTCTTCTTCTTCCTCCTCCTCCTGTCCGTCCATTGAGTGTCTCCAAGAACCCAAGAGGAGGTGCTCGTTTACTTAGCTCCGAGCTCGGCCTCAGGCCGGCCTAGGCGGCGCTACCATGTCCGGCGGAGCCCTCCTGCTGCTGCTGCTTGTCGCGGCCACCGCTGTCGCCTCCCCGGCCAATGCCGCCGTCTCGTACGACCACAAGTCCCTCGTCATCAATGGCCAGCGCCGCATCCTCATGTCCGGCTCCATCCACTACCCTCGCAGCACCCCTGAGGTATGTGTGAAGCTGCTTGCGCAGCAGTTCAGAGTTCAGCCGAGCTCGCCTGACAAATCCGCGCGTTTCCATGGCGGCGGCAGATGTGGCCGGACCTGATCCAGAAGGCCAAGGACGGTGGCCTCGACGTGATCCAGACCTACGTCTTCTGGAACGGCCATGAGCCAGTGCAGGGCCAGGTATACCTGCTACCTCTACGCTGTTGTCCATGTCTTCTACAGTTCTACTCTTCTCTGTTCTTGACTTCTTTCTATCTGAAAATCCAAAAAAAAAAAAAAAAAACTCATCGAATTGCTCTATGCGATCGCCATGGCAGTACTACTTCAGCGACCGCTACGACCTCGTCAGGTTCGTGAAGCTGGTGAAGCAGGCTGGCCTCTACGTCCACCTCCGCATCGGCCCTTACGTCTGCGCCGAGTGGAACTTCGGGTGTGTAATCCAAATCCCAATTCTTCAGAATTCATAGATTTTGGTTCTTCCTCCCTGTTGGTTTCTCACACAAAAATTTTGGTTTGGATTTTGCAGTGGATTTCCTGTCTGGCTCAAGTACGTCCCCGGCATCAGCTTCAGGACTGACAATGGCCCATTCAAGGTAGGGACAAACAGAACAGCTCAAATTGTTTCTGAAAAAAATGGATTTTTGGTTATAATTTCCACGGTGTTTTGATTTGCAGGCGGCGATGCAGACGTTCGTGGAGAAGATCGTGTCGATGATGAAGTCCGAGGGGCTGTTCGAGTGGCAGGGCGGCCCGATCATCCTCGCGCAGGTAATCGTCAATAAAAAAAAATCAATATTTGCGTTTAGTTGTTCAACTCGACCATGAGCACGTTGATCGCCAGACATCACCAACCATTCTTGACGCGTCCACCATTGCAGGTAGAGAACGAGTACGGGCCGATGGAGTCGGTGATGGGCGGCGGCGCGAAGCCGTACGTCGACTGGGCCGCCAAGATGGCCATCGGCACCAGCGCCGGCGTGCCCTGGGTCATGTGCAAGCAGGACGACGCCCCTGACCCCGTGGTAACTGACACTTCTCTACCTTATCCCCTTCTCATCGTTTCTCACTGCAGTTGTGTCCAAGACTCCAAATTTTACGGATATGTCATTAAATTAGTGCGTTTTTAGATGGATAGCTAGCATTTAAAATAGTTCATAAATTTACATTAACCATTACACTTTGCTATAGCTTGCTGTCACCCAGCTTGTGCTTTCGTTAGGACATCACTACCAGTAGCTTTCCTTTCCAGCAAGTCTGCCAACTTTGCTTGCTTGCTGGTGCCAAACAATTATACATGTCCTGCAATTTATGTTACCACTTTTTTCATTAAAAAATATCTTTTTGAACATATTCCTCGTGTTCTTTTTCTTTTGTTAATTCTTTCCTTGCACCATGGATGGATGGCCACAGATCAACACCTGCAATGGGTTCTACTGCGACTACTTCACCCCGAACCAGAAGAACAAGCCTTCCATGTGGACCGAGGCTTGGAGCGGCTGGTAATTCAACCGTACTAAACCGAATCATTGGATCAAACCTTCAAATTTTCAAATAGCAACATCTGAACCGTAACGTCACACGGGAAAAAAACTGAACTTTTTTGTGTACAAATTTGTTGAGGTTTACGGCGTTCGGCGGCGCAGTGCCGCACCGGCCGGTGGAGGACCTTGCCTTCGCCGTGGCGAGGTTCATCCAGAAGGGCGGTTCCTTCGTCAACTACTACATGGTGAGTGCACCGGCGACCTTACCGGTCACATGGGTCGCCACTGCAATGGCGCTCACTTAGTCACACTAGTTCATCTTGTACCATGGTGTTTTACATGTGCTTTCTCTTCAGTACCATGGCGGAACCAACTTTGACAGGACGGCCGGCGGCCCGTTCATCGCGACGAGCTATGACTACGATGCGCCGATCGACGAATATGGTACTAGTTGTTGCGCGTTTGCGCAAATTTCAGCTTGGTTTTCAGTTCTGTCATGTGAAGGAGAAGGAAATTGTGCAGAAGTTTGTCTGAATTTTTTACATCTGAAGAACATGGCATGTGTGTTTGTGTTGTTTCAGGTCTGCTTCGGCAGCCGAAATGGGGTCACCTGACAGACCTTCACAAGGCCATCAAGCAGGCCGAGCCGGCGCTGGTCTCCGGCGACCCGACGATCCAGAACATCGGCAACTACGAGAAGGTCCATATCATCGCAGCCCTGAAGAAATCTGGCCGAAAATTCAGAGTTGCATCTTGCATTCTCATCATGGCAGTGGTCATTTCTCTGATTTGTTTCAGGCGTACGTTTTCAAGTCGAGCGCCGGGGCCTGCGCGGCGTTCCTGTCGAACTACCACACCAGCTCGCCGGCGAGGGTGGTGTTCAACGGTCGGCGGTACGACCTCCCGGCGTGGTCCATCAGCGTGCTGCCGGACTGCAAGACCGCCGTGTACAACACGGCCACGGTGACGTCGCCGTCGGCGCCGGCGAAGATGAACCCGGTTGGGGGATTCACCTGGCAGTCGTACAGCGAGGCGACCAACTCGCTGGACGAGAGCGCCTTCACCAAGGACGGCCTGGTTGAGCAGCTCAGCATGACGTGGGACAAGTC
>KE372430.1:1346758-1372840 GCA_000418225.1 Zizania latifolia | reverse complement strand
CTGCCGTACTCATCCAAGACTTAGAAACTTATCCTGAGGAACCTGCCAAGTAGGAGAAAAATGTAGAAAGAAATACTATGTATATAGTAAACTTTCAATGAAAAATGATGTTTTGGAGTTTAATTTGTACTGTGACCGCTTTTATCTGATTTCCAAGTGATTGGTATAGCTGTACTTCGCAGCGTAGGGAAACTGAGCCGCATGCACGCGTATTGAACGTTCAGCTTCACAAGTAGTCGGAAATAACAGGAGAGGGAGGTTAGGGAGACTGTATGGCGAGCGGCAAGCCCCCGAGTGGGCAACGAAATATTAACAATAACTCACCAAAGCTAGAGCGAGTCATAGACTCCTGGTTAGAGTGATAAGAAGGCAAACACTCGGGGTCGGGAGGGAAAAAATAATATTAAAGAGAAAATTGAAGGAACATTTTTATTAATCCAAGGTAAGAATACGTAGCTTATAACATTACGGGTAAAAGCAGCGAAGATGCTCCATATTCTAGGAATTAGGGACGCGTTGACCGTCTTCGCGTATCAGTCGATAAGAGCCTGGTCGGGTTACTTCGGCTATTATGAATGGATCCTCCCATGGGGCAGATAGCTTGTGGACTCCGACCGCTGACTGTATTCGGTGGAGGACCAGGTCGTCAACTTGAAATGAGCGACCACGTACGTTGTGGTCATGATATCGACGTAGAACTTGCTGGTACCGGTCGGACTGAATGGCTACAGCCAAGCGAGATTCTTCAAGACTGTCGATGTCCTCTTCTCTTGTTTGTTCAGTGGTGCCTTCGTCATATTGCTGGATCCTTGGTGATTCATGGAGCATGTCCACTGGCAAAATAGCCTCCGACCCATATACTAGGAAAAACGGAGTCTGACCAGTAGCTCGACTAGGCTGAGTGCGAAGTCCCCAAAGAACCGCTAGCAATTCCTTCATCCACCGACCACCATATTTATTGAGAGGGTCAAAAACTCTGGCTTTTAAACCTTGGAGTATCATGCCATTAGCCCGTTCACATTGACCATTTGCGCTTGGATGTGCCACAGATGCATATTTGACTTGAATGCACTGGTCATCGCAGAATTCCCAAAAATCATTGCCGGTGAACTGGGTCCCAAGATCGATAATAATCTGGTCAGGAATACCATACCGGTAACATATACCTTGGATAAACTCAGTGGCTTTCTTGGCTATACTGTTTCGTAGTGGCATAACTTATATCCACTTCGTGAACTTGTCAATGGCTACGAATAGGCGATCATATCCTTGGGGGCCTTCTGGAATGGACCGACCATATGAAGCCCCCAGCACGCAAACGGCCACAAATGTGGAATGGTTTGGAGAGCTTGAGCAGGGAGATGATGTTGTTTGGTAAAAAGTTGACATCCCTAGCAACTCCTAACTAGTAGCTTGGTGTCTTCATTGGCAGTCGGCCAATAAAAGCCTGAACAGAAAGCCTTGCTGACTAGTGTTCGAGCACCAGCATAATTTTCGCACAAGCCCGAGCGCACTTCTTTTAATATATCCGACCCCTAGGATCGACTGACACACTTCATGAGCACTCGAGTTGAGGCGGCCCTTTTGTATAATTCTATCCCTACAACAACATACTGCTTGCTTCTTCGGGCAAGGCGGATAGCTAGATCCTTGTCTTCAGGAGCTTTGGAGGTGAGGATGAAGTCGATGAAGGGTTGGCGCCAATCTTTAGCATAGTCGGTGATAACTAGGACAGAAGGCATCTCATTGATATCCAAGGGTTGCGCTTCTTCAGCTTGAACCGATGGTTTGTGGAGTTCTTGGAGAAAAACGCCACTCGGCACCGGCGCTCGAGAAGATCCCAGCTTAGTAAGGAGGTCGACGACCGAGTTCTCGTTCCTAGGAACGTGATGAAACTCGAGGCCATAGAATTTACCTTCTAACTTGCGAACTTCCATGCAATATGCATCTATTTTATCACTGGTGCAGGACCAGTCTTTGTTGACTTGGCTGATGACTAATTTTGAATCTCCATATACCATCAGGCATTTAACTTCAAGGGAGATAGCATTCTGTAAGCCGTTGATGAGTGCTTTATACTCGGCTGCATTGTTGGACGCCGTAAACAGAAGTTGAAGAGCATATTTCAGGCGTTTACCTTGGGGGGAAATCAGAAGTACTCCAGTACCTGCTCCATCAATGCTGAGGGTGCCATCAAAATACATGACCCAATTCTCTGGGGTCTCAGCAGTCGGCGGGATTTGAACCTCTGTCCACTCGACGATGAAGTCGGAGAGAGCTTGAGACTTGATGGTCGTTCGGGGCTTGAAGTCGAGGGTATATTCTCCCAACTCAATGGCCCACTTGACAATACGACCGGTAGTGTCCTGATTGCGGAGAATGTCACCGAGTGGAAATTCAGTGATAACGTCTATCGAGTGTGCCTAGAAGTAATGCTTGAGCTTCCGAATAGTGATGAGCACGGCATAAAAGAGCTTTTGAATCTAAGGGTATTGGACTTTTGATAGCCCGAGTACTTCAGATATAAAATACACCGGTCTTTGTACCGGGTAGGTGTAGCCCTCCTCTAGGCGCTCGGCAATTACGACGGTACTGACCACACGTGTCGTGGTAGAGATGTAGAGGAGCAACACGTGTCGAGTGCCGTCATGCAACCCGCGAGATGTTGAATATTCTTCATGGTGGTCGGCTTGGCCATATTGATGATCGCTGAGATTTTGTCTAGATTGGCCTCAATTCCCCGACTACTGACAACAAAACCAGGCAACTTCCCAGTCGGCACCCCAAATATGAATTTGTCTGGGTTGAGCCTCCATTAAAATTTGCGGAGATTGTCTATAGTCTCTTGGATGTCGGGAATTAAATCTTCCGGATACCTTAATTTGATAACGACATCGTCCACGTAGGTTTCCACGTTACGTTCAATCTGGTCAGCAAGACAACATTGTATGGCGCGTTGATATGTAGCCTCGGCATTCTTGAGCCCGAAGGGCATTGACGTGTAACAGTAGGCGTCGAATGGAGTGATGAAGGATGTCTTCTCTTGGTCTTCCTCCTTCAGGCTAATTTGATAATAGACCGAGTAGCAATCCAGGAAGCAGAGAAGGGAACAGCCTGCTGTGGAGTCAACCAATTGATCAATGCGCGGCAGTGGAAAAGGATCTTTCGGACATCGTTTATTGAGATCAGTATAATCAATGCACATCCTCCATTTCCTATTTTTCTTTTTTATAAGGACTGGGTTTGCCACCCAGTCGGGATGATATATCTCTTTAATGAACCCAGCTGCTAGCAGTCGGGTGACCTCCTCCTTGATAGCTTCTTTACGCTCGTGGACGAATCGACGCATTTTTTGTTTGACCAGCTTGGCGGTCGGGAAGACGTGAAGTTCATGCTCGATTAGCTCCCTTGGTACGCCCGGTATGTCGGAGGGTTCCAGGCGAATATTTCGATGTTGGCGCGAAGGAAGCTGACAATCGCGCTTTCCTATTTAGGATCTAGCGCTGTCCAGATGAATGCCGTCTTTGAGGGGTCGGCATCCGAGAGCTGAATACTTTTGTACTCAGCTGGTGGGGGTGACATGCCCGAAGTCGATGGCGTGGCAGTCAGGATGTTGAGGTCGGTGGTCGGCGTGGTATTGCCGCCTGGACGGTCTCTTCCATCCGGACAGATATGTCTGCTGCTTCTCCCAGGGCGAGGCTGTCCCGCTCACATGTGTGAGAGGTAGGTACATCTCCCTTAACAGAAAAAGCCCCTGCTGGTCTTGGAATTTTGAGGACCAGGTATGTGTAGTGGGGCACCGCCATGAACTTGGCGAGGGAAGGCCGACCGAGCACGGCGTGATAGGTGGTCTCGAAGTCGGCAACATAAAATTTGATGTGCTCGGTCATGAAATTATCCCGAGTGCCAAATGTTACTGAGTCCCCTTGAACCGGACATCAAGTCCGCTGCCGCCATCAATCAGCACCCTCTTGAGGCGCACTTTCAAGATTACTGGGTCAACCACCAGTGGGAACCGACCCAGCTTGGAAACATCCATCCACTGGTCATCCTGGCAAAAGGTGATCGGGACTTCCGACCACCGTAGGCGCTCAATCACCCTGTCGCTGATGGTGTTAACGCGACGGGTAAGCAGCTTTTGCTGGCGCTTGGACTCTGCAGCAACCGCTCCACCGAAGATCATGGAGACCGTCCGAGCGGGCTCCTGGAAGTCGTTTTCGGCTAGGGGTCGGCATCTTTGTCCTCCAGACGAGTTTTCTTCTTTTTGTTATCCCAGCGATGCTTGTCTTGTTCAGGGTTTTCTTCCGCCTCTTTAATCATTTGGTTCTACAGCTGGTAGCACCGGCGGGTGGTGTGGCTGATATTAGGATGGAATATGCAGGGTTTATCCAACATCTCCTGCATCGCCGAGTTCCCCCGACCTCTGGATCGAGGTTTCTCTTCGGCAACCATGACGTGCTCAAACTCCCTCTTTTGATCTTTCGATCGGGAGGATTCTGGTCTGTCACGGTCGTCACGCCACGGCAATCGGCGATGATCCTTCGAGCGCTTCTTGTCTTTACGAGACTCCCGAGTGGTTGGATGCATCTGCTCCCGCTCGGCATCCTCGGCATTGGCAAATTGCTCGGTTGTGGTGATCATCTCGTCGGGCGTCACTGGCTCATTCATCACCAAGTGATGAAATAATTCCGATGGCTTTCTTAGTCCATCCTGAAAAATAGACATGACATCAGCGTCGGAGATGCTGGCGATGGTGTTACGGCGTTCGGAGAAGCAGCGGATGTAGTCCCTAAGGGACTCATCGCTCTTTTGGCGTATCTGGCGCAAGTCATACCGAGAGGCCAGCCTTGGCCATGTGCCTTGATAGTTGACGATGAAGACATCGCACAGCTAGTCCTAGGAGTTGATGGAGTTCTCTTGAAGCCCTGCCAGCTAGCTGATGGCGGTGTTGGGTTATGGGGAGGCTACGCTAGCGCTAATTTCAAAAAAATTACCCTGTTCGCCTAGGAACCATGCGTGTAATGGGATCATGGATCGTTACCTCAAGCCATGAGACGTGCTCGGGTAGCGGAAGTAGAGTTGATGAAGCGCGTCCTCGAGCTACTCCTCCCGGCTCCGTTCGTTCGTCGGTGATCCGGCGATGAAGATGACGCGATCCTACGATCCGGCGAACTCCACGAAAGGAAGACAAGCACCACTATTGGAGTAGTGCCTCTATGGTATCTACACGTCTAGGGACAAGATCACCTCGCGCAGGCGTGCTAGCACCACTCACGAGATCCAGGAGATCGATCACAATTGTTGCAATCGAGGAGAGGAGAGAAGAGAGGTGGCGGCTAGGGTTCAAAACCAGGAGTAAGAGCAGCCCTTTCGTGCTTGCCCCACTTCTCTTTATATAGCGCCCTCTCATGGGCCTTTAATTAGTATTAAAGCTCAACAGATCTAATATGTTCATCGGGACCCGGAACTTCTGGTCTAACAGGAACTTCCGGTTCGTCCAGAAGGCAGCCTAGAACTTCTGGTCTAACCAGAACTTTCGGCTCCTCCAGAAACTAAAACTGAGCTGGCCCAGAACTTCCGGTCTAACCAAAACTTCCGGATGCACCAGAACCTAGAACTTCCGGCCTCAGGCCAGAACTTCCGGTTTCCCCATAATTCTCTTGGGCATATTTCCATCAAGCGGCTAGTGAGAGTATGACAGGGAGGTAGTTTGCCATTACATCATGGTCCCTCCCGCTGCTCGGATAGCCGTGTAATACAGCCATAGCCATTGGGAGGGGTCGGTCTTGTCGTTATAGGGCTCGATCCCTGATGGACAAAAACCCCTCGGCCATACCACCCGGCAAAGTCGCTCGGTGAAAGCTAGGAAGCCGTTGTGGCAAGAGTCGACGTCCTCGGGCCGGCTGACTCCTGGTGTCCCGTGGCTCCAGTCAAAGCGTTCCCGGTGACGAAGCTCGCTACGCTCATGTTGTCCGCGGCGGCGAGAGATAGTGTTGCGCGTATCACGTGCTTGGTTGATGATTTTCCAGGCATCACCCGAGAAGAAACTCCCATGGCGCTCACTCGGTCGGGAGCATCACGACCGACTAGACAGTCAGGGAGTGGTGTTGCGGTCGGGAGATTGCGACCGTGCGGGCGGTGCCGCTTCGATGAGTTGGGTGGTAGCAGCCTGCGTCATCGCCCGAGCCCTCTGGAGCTCGGGTGTGTCAGGGAGGGCTGAGAGCGCCCTCTCGAAAGAGACAAGATTTGTCGTGGGAGTACGATACACGGCGTGACCCTCAAAGTCCACCGTGTAAGCTTCTTGCGTGCCTTGTCATGAGGTTCTTGCAGCTTGAGCCATCCCTCGATGAAGTGAGCATGAGGCATTGCACCTCCGGCGCTCCCACCGGTGATTGCTGGAGTCGGCGGAGTTGGTGGTGAGCTCGTCCTTAGAGACGACGATCGTCATCATCATGACAGCCTTTGCAGGAGGAGGCGCCTGAGTAATCGACGTGTCCTGTCTCCTGGTTTGCTTCGAAGCGACCTCAGTGAATTGGTGTCTCCGAATCATGCGTCCGCCTGAGCTGGCGAAGATGACGAAGTCAGCGGGAGAGTCGGTGGAGACTAGTCGGCAAACGCTGAGTGGAACCGGGCGTTCATTCGCCTTGATCGCCTCGGGGTGAGCTACGCCTCGTGCAGGGGAAGTAGGAGAGCGCGACAGGTGTGCGCGCGGCCTTCGCCTAAGCATTAGCGGAGGTGGAGAAAACGAGTTAGCGCATAGAATCGCCAACAAAAGTTAGGCTCCCGAAGGTGATGATGGAGCCAATGGGGACCTAGGTCTCAACCTTGCACAAAACGGCCATTGAATCTAAAAAAAATCTCACAGATCAAACCCCTACCTGGCACGCTAGCTGTCGTTGCGTAAGAACAACAGTATCATATGGGGTTATCCACGGAGAAGATTTGTGTAGGTATATGGGAAAGGTTGTGGTTGTGATTCAATGGTTGTCTCACAGCAATAAGAGACAGAAATTTTTAGACAGGTTCGAGCCTTCCAAAGAATAATAACCCTAATCCTGTATGCGCTTATGTGTGTGTATTTTAAAGGCGTATGCAAATAACCTTGCTTGTGAGCTTCGCCTGTAAGACGTATCCCCTATCCCTTTATATACTGTAGGGATCGAGGGGTTACTGTTTAGACCTTAACAGCCTCATTAATCCTCTTTATAACAATTTAAATTACTAGGGATCGTGGGCTAATAAATACAGCATTATTCGCTATATTAATTTGACTGTTACGCCCTGGGGTTTATTGTCATTGATGAGGTGGATCGACTGTTGAACAGTCCTTCCAAATTCTAGTAGTCGGGACGTCCTCCCGAGTCTTAGCAGTCGGGGCATCCTCCCGAGTCCTAGCGGTCGGGAATCCTCCTTTTGGCCGATTGCTTCTTGGACATGTGTTGGTTCGACCCCTTTCAGATCGTGTTTAATGCTCTGTCTTCCCGATTCCGTCTTCCTTCTAATCGTCATGAATATACTCAGAAAGTACCCGATGTCATATCCCCCATAGAGACCAAATAAGGCCTAAGTCCGTATACTAACGAGTGAAAATATGCACAATATTATGTGGCCCGTAATAACGTCCATATGCTAATTCGGTCTACTTTAGTATGGGCCGTAGATTAGCTAGAATCCAGCTAAGGCCCAATATGGATGGGCTTGAGATCCTCGATGGAGCCCATGGGCCCATATTGGTGGGCCTGGATTAAAGCCCATCTTAATATGGGCTAATATTTGACAATAACCTTCCGAGCAATGCAGTAATGTTCCATTTTTTATTTTCTTAATTTTGCCGCGGAATAAAAACGTGGGAAACCGCCGCGCTCCGGCGCCGCCGCCGAGGATGGAGCAATGGCTGCCGCTTTTTCGCCACCTCCTCGCCTCCCCTGCCCCCAACGCCGCCGCTGCCTTCTCCTCCGGCGGCGTCGACTGCCCCAGCTCGCCTCCTCCGGCTGTCGCCCTCCTCAGAATCCTCCTCTCCCCGGCGCCCACGCTCCCGGCCTCCGATCCCCCCGCCATCCTCTTCCAGACCCTGCCGCCGCTCGTTCAGTCGCAGGCGCTCTCCTTCCTCTCCTCCTCAGCCGGCCTCCTAGACTCGGCTCTCGTGCGTTCGCTTGCTACCCGTGTCCTTTCCGCCCCGCCTGGTGGGTATGATTTCTGGGTCTGTCGCGGCGCCCGCCACCTGCTCGACGGATTGCCCCGTCGAGGCGATGTTGATGCCCCCGGGGAGTTTCTTGATGGGTTCCACGAGCCGCCTCCGTGGCTTAAAGAAGCGGCGGCGCGGGCACGTCCTGCCCTCCCATGGCTGCCCCTTGATTGGGGGAGCGTCAAGGCGAGCAGTGTCTGTGGTGGCAGGGATGGTTTCGACCGAGTTGGTTTGGAGTCTTTGGTGTTGGAGCAACACGAGAATTCGGAGATGCAAGAGGTTGAGTGCGTTCCATCACCTCCGGCTCTTTCTCTTACTGCTTTGACCGAGCAGAAGGCGCTGGCTCTACGGAAGGAGATATTGGTGTCATATTCGATTTTGGGAACCCACCGTGTGGCGAAAGATTTGCAGGAGCTTTGTGTCGAGTCCAGGAATGCTGAGGCTGTTCTTAGCATAGTTCAGCCATGGAAAGCCGATGATGATACTGTGAGGGTTCTGCTTTCCAGTTTAGTGCTCGAGGAAGATGGAACGCATGGAAAAGGGCCAGCACTTATACTGTGTTCTCTCTTCTTGCCAAAGTTACTCGACCTTCAAAGACCAGTTTCATCAGTTCTTCTTTCTGCTGCATTGGATCTCTGCAAACGCCACCCAGCTGCTGCACTGGAGGCAGTCCTCTTCCCGCTGGTTCTTAGAAAGGAAGGGCTAAATGTTCCTCAGTGCGATGTGCTCACACGAATTGTAAAGGATTGCATGCATCCATTGCATGTCACTGCCTTCTGCCATAGACTGCTTTCAGGGGATGAGAGAGAGAGGAGACCAGTTTGTATGCCTGAGCATTGGGGAAACATTGGTAGTATTGTGATCTGGACAGAATCCCTCTTCGCACTGTTGTACAGCATTCTAAATCAAGACATTTGCTTGACACCAAGCACCACTGAAAAGCTAGTGTCCGTGATTGATGAGATGGCATCAAATTTCTCAAGGTCGCTAAAATTTGGTAATTTTCTGCTCTGCTTTGTCTCGAAATGTGGGTGTGAATCTAAGATTCACAGGGTTTTGCTAGAGAGCGCTGCTGAGAGAACCGACACTTTTCTGACTAAAGCTATATTAGCAAAACTGCGTCCTGCGAGTTGAAATGCTCTGCTAAAATATTTAACAGTGAACGGTGGTGACTCTATATTTCCATTGAGATTAGCTGAAATATGTGACGTCATGATTGGACTGTTACTGTTTTCTTTTTGTTTCAAAATGTATAGTTTTTCTTTTATTTTTTAAGAATTTATGTAAGAATTATTCTTATATAAATATGACAATTGAAGTACTGTAAATTATTTATTGTCCACACTCACGGAACATAATTTTGTTATACTTTTTTTGAGAATAACCAGCAGGAGAGGCTCTTACTAAGGTTATTATTAAAAAAGATCAAAAGCAAATTCAGAGAGTACATAGGGGAGGGACGGGGGGAGGAGCAAGGTTACAAGGAATCAAGCCACAGGGAGATGAGAAGTTTGGTAACAACATTATATCTATGACATTGTAAAGTAAGTTCTGCTCGAAAAGAAGAACGTCAGGAGGCAACCGAAGCTTGCTGATTGTGAAAGATACAGTTGTTTTGATGGAACCAGAGAGTCCAGGTGCCCACCAGAATGATTTCCATGAAGAAAGGCCACCAGGAGCTGCTTTGAGTTGCTACGATCCTATCTGGTGTGGAGAGTGAAGTATCCCAGTTGATACCAAGGCGAGACCAACAGGTGGAGCTGAAGCGGCAGGAGAAGAATAGATGAGCCGAAGTTTCTTCTAATTCATCAGGGCAGAGGACACCGTCAAAGTTGTTATTTGGCAGGGTGAAGTGCTTCCTCCGAAGAATGTTCCTAGTGTTGAGGCGATCTTGTAAAAGGAGCCAAAAGAATACCTTTAGCTTGTTGGAACATTTGGACCTCCAAATCCAAGTGAAAATTGGGTGAATTTCTAGGGCCACAAAGGAGCTCATGTAAAGTTTCTGAGAACGGTATTTGTTGGAGCCCTAGATATAAGACCAATTGTCCATCGTGTTGTGGTCAAAGGCCAGAGGAGCAAGTAAGGCTTGTAGGTTCTGATACTCCAATAAAGCCTCAGGGGAGAGTGGGAGGTAAAAATGTATTCGCATGTCCGGGTGCTGAATGAAGTGAAGTAGCGAAGTCTTCTTGGATTTCGCAAACGAGTATAACTTGGGTAGAAAAGTATCTAGTGGCTGAGAAGACCAAAGATCATACCAGAGGGAGATGGAGGCCCCATCCCCCAAGCAAGGCTTGGCAATGGCATGAAACAGGGGCCACATCTTGGGGGTTGCATTCCACCAGTGGGAACCTCTCCTGGGAAGTAAGTGTGGAACAAAACCATTTTTGTAATAAGAGGATAGATAAGTTTAACCCACGGGGTGTCATGCCTGTTGTAGAATTTGTCCAAGTGTTTGAGAAGAAGGGTAATGTTTTGGCTTTTTAAGTTGATAACTCCCAAACCCCCTTTTTTCTTTGGCTTGCAAACTTTTTCAAGGCGATCAGAGGTTTAGGGGAGGCTTGGGCGTCCGCCCCCCTCCAAAGACAATGCCTTCGGGCCCGATCAATGTAACTAATGACTTTTGAGGGAAGTCCAAACATACACATGGTACTAGTATTGTATCCGTGCTACGCACCGGTGAAAATTAAAAAATAATTATATTATTAATTAGGAGTTGGATTCTTTAGAACTTTAATTTAGTAGTTAGAAAGATTGTAGCAGCATCAAAGAACAATTATAGGCGCAAATTAAACTGTCATCCTCAAACAATCAAATAAAAGCACAAGAAAAATGCTGCATGATTTGGCGTCTGCAGTCTGCACGGGCGGTGACCTTGCGCTGGACAGGGAGCAGCGTGAGGGAGGGAGAGGGGACGGCGCCGGTGATATGACAGGAGGGAGAGGGAGGAGATCAATCTGTTAGAAAATCATAAACTTTAACTTAATTCTCAGCCTATTCATGATTACCCTTTATGCGGAATAAGACATTAAACTAACCGGAATGAAGAAACCATGAGAAAAGTGTAGTTGTTCTTCTCTGTTTGTTTAGTGTAGATCTCCTAGCAATTGGTAGATGGCATCGACCCTCCGAATGCCATCTATACTGCCCTTGAACAGCCCTTTAAAGTTCCTCCAGCGAAACTAATGATCGGGATAGTTTTGGGAGTAGGACTGCCGAGCAAGAAGAATGGGTGTGTTCTGCTTGGGTCGGGTCTATCCTTTTATAGAGTACACTGTGAAAATCGGGAACTCATCCATATAGAAAGAAAGCACCTTCCGATCATGACGCTCACATTAGATGGAAAGAGATTAAACCGAAAAGAAAAGATTTCAATATGAGAAAAGTCATTAGAGAGAAATATATCAGCTCACTAAGGAAAGTTTTTTACATGAAATGTCTTTAATCGAAAAGATATCCATCCACTAAGGAAAGTCCTTTAAATGGAAGGTTATTATACGGAAAGATATCCATACACTAAGAAAGTCCTTTAAATATAAAGTTATTATGCGGAAAGATATATATCTTATAAAAGAAATAATCTAGATAATCTGAAAAGTCTTGACTGGTCATTATGGAAATATGTGGGAGGAAGGAGATCGATCTAATCTCATATAATTTTGCTGAGACGCTGAAAGGAATGGCTGAGATTTAATATTTTTATTTTTAATAGAGTAAAGATAAATGGCTGAGATTTTTTAGATGGTAGATGATTAAAGATGAAGGGCTAAGATTTACCAGAGGGGTGATGTGTCCACTCTCTCAACTCGCTAATTATATAGTAGGATAGATAAGTAGGGAGAGCCGAGAGAACCGAGTTGACCACCTGAAGCTTGCCGGCTATGGAGAGCCAGTAAGAAGTGGCTGAGAGCCGTCGTTCTATCTTGGAAAGAGAGCTGAAATCTAAAAAATTTGACCTTTTGACACCTAGAGGGAGACCTAGGTAAGGGATGGGAAGGGTGCCTAAAGAGTAGCCGAAGGACCTGGCCAAAATAGCTGAGCCCTGGTCGTCCATGTTAATGGGGATCAGACATGATTTGCTATAGTTAACCCGAAGCCCTGTTGATTGAGCAAAAGAATCCATGAGGGCTTTAAGGTTGAAAAGGTTCCTCTGGGTGGCCTCCAAATAAATTATGGTGTCATTAGCATATTAGATGATTGGAAAGTCCTAGGAGTGACAAGCAGGAGCCTTGAGAATACCAAAAAGACCTGCTTTGTTGATGAACTAGAGAAGCTCACTGGCAATCACAAAGAGAAGAGGGGAGGGTGGGTTTCCCTGCCTAACATCACGCTTACAGTCAAAGAATTTGCCCATAGCACCATTGAGGATAATAGATGAGTGACCAAAGCTGAAGATTGTCGAAACCCAATTGACCCACTTTGGTGGGAAACCGAGATGTTCAAGCATGAGAAGGATGGTAGAGTGTTCTATAGTGTCAAAAGCTTTCTCAAAATCTAGCTTGAGGAGCACCGAACTTTTCTTGGAGTGGTGACATTGATGAGTGAATTCAAAGGCCCAAGCAAGACAATCATGGATTGATCTCCCTTTGATGAAGCCATATTGATTCTTATGAATAATGCTTTGGATCATCGGTTGGAGGCGGTTTGCGAGAGCCGTGGTGATAATTTTAACCACCGAATTGACCAAGGTGATAGGGTGAAAATCATTGATAGTAAGGGGGCTGTCAGTTTTGGGCACAAGAGTAATAAAGGAACCATTAACCGTCCCGAATATTAAGGTCCGAGTCAGAAAAAGCCCAAGAAAGCCTGTAGAAATCTTGCTTAATAATTGACCAGCAGATCTTGAGAAAGTGACCATTAAAACTGTCTGGATTAGGGGCTTTGTTAGAGGGCATTGAGCTAACAACCGCATCGATTTCTTCAGTAGTAAAGGAATCGACAAGACGGTCCAGGTGAGGCATTCTGGTGACCAGACTAGAGAGGTCAAAATGCATGCGCGGTTTAGTTGAAAAACCCATTCTGCTCAAGTAGGCATCAAGGAAAGCCTCAGCTTTGAGAAGACCATGATGACGCTTCAGCTGGCAATAAATGTTTGCCGGCGCGAAAGGACTTCCCGCGCGGCACAACACACTTTTTGGCATGGGCCTGACAGAGTGGTGCAGCTTCAGATCACCCTTGATTCTACTGAAAATCTTCTTCACTGGAATAGTAGCAGCTGAGCCATTGTCGGGCCTCTAGCTGAGAAGAACCTTCCGAAATGGGGACGTTAGAGCTCGGATTTGAAACAGTGTTGGCCGGATTTGAGCAAGATTTGGCAAAGCTCTTGATGAGAGATGGGAGAAGCTTGTGACTGGTAAGGAGCTTAGTTCTTGAGGTTGCTGGGCTGGAGATATGGACAACAATGCTCTCGACTAAGAAAGAACCGCAAACTTGAGAGTGCCCGTTGTTAGGAAGAGGATTTGAATTTGAATTTGCACACCTTGGGCTAGAATGAGCCGGGTCTTCTGCAAGAAAACTGATAACAGTAGTTGTATTTGAGAAAGAGACCTTCTTCCTAGGCTTGGAAGACGAAGATCGAATGCATTTGCGATTGTGGGCAACGGACTAGCCTGCAAGTTCTTCGCGCTCCTAGCGAGCTTTCTCAGAGAGCCAATTAGCACCACCATCTCTCCATAAGTAGAAGTAGATATCAAAGCTGTTGGAGGTGAAACGCTTCAACTTGTAAATGAGTAAACCCATTTGTTTAGAAGCCACTGAGAATCTGAAATGTCTGTCGCATTGAAACTGAACATGAAAACCAGCTGGAGATCCGCCAAGATAAGCATGAAGAGCCAAGCTAACAAGCTTTCGAAAGCCAGAAAGTATAGCGTCTAAAAACAGCGAGCAAGAAGAATGACCCATTTGGAGAAGATGAAGAGTGATGAACAGGTGAACCAAACAAAGAAAGGACTTTCCGTTGAAAGGAGAGTCCATCTGAGAAATCCCAAGAAGAAACCAGGTGCCTGAGAGCAAGGTCTTGCTCAAGCTCGAGCAGGGCAAAAGGCGGGCCAACCATGGAGAAGGAGAAGAGGAGAAGGAGGAGAGAAGAGATCAAACCCGGCTACGACGAAGAGGTCCATGGCAGAGCCTTCGAGCCACAGCAGGGAGAGGATAGGCGAGAACGAGAACGAGGGCGAGAAAGAGAGCGAGAGCCATCGACTTGTCACCCTTGGTTCTAAACTCTTGTTCTTCGAACCTTTTACAACATATTGTTTCGTTATGATAATTTTGTTATACTTATATATCACTCAAACACAACAAGTTTGTCATTGAATTTAGATTTTAGAATATTAAGTGAAGGGAATAAATAGGCTTGTTGAAATTTCACTGGATTTTAAAAACTATATAAATGATTCTTTTCACCTGTCATTCCCATCCAAACAATCATGGCTTAAATGTTAGAAAATCAAATTGTCATGGCTATGTGCATGGCCTTTCTATTAGTGTAGGATTTGTCATTGTAGGGCTGTTTGGTTGGTATCCACACTTTGCCAAGGTGTGACATGCCACACATTTTATGGTGAACAGTTTGTTTGCAAATAGATGAGCTTATGACAACTGGGCCAGGTGCATAAGTGTGGGCGTGTGGCATGCCACAATTATGGTTATGATCTAAACATGAGCCTCAGTTGGTCGGACTCACCTAAAGTAAGTGTGGCAAAGTTTGGCTCCCAAACAGACACTAATCTCTGTTAGCCATGATGTTTTGTCATAGAAGCACACCTGTTTTCCTAATGTGACGGTCATCAGGTCATGCACTTTTTTCTAGAATTAATTAGTTGACAACATAATGTTTTCTAGTATATTCATGCTTCATTATTCTTTTTGCTGTGTAACTGTTTCGAAGTCATATTTCACATGGCATATCATAAGTGGCATTGTCATGGTTTGGATCCATGACGGGATAAATACCGCTAGAAGAATAGCCAGACGGCATCGGCTGCTAGGGATGAGAGATAGACTTAGGTTGGAGGGAAGAACATTGAGACGGGAGACTAGACTTCTTCTGTCTTCTTCATTGATTCCTTGATGAATATAACCCTATTTATAGAGTCTACAAGACCTAACCGAATAGCTAACCGAATCCATTACAACTCTAGGACTCTATCCATTAACCTACTAGGACTCTCAATTACAGACCTGGACTCTTATTAACCGCTAGTCTCTAATCTTCCCTAGACTCTTATTAACTGTTGGACTCTAATCTGTCCTGGACTCTCTAATTTGCCGCACTGCTACAGTACCCATGGGGGTACTGTTCATGTGGCTGGGCCTAGGCCTGGCGGTCCTAGCCCACAGCTCATACCACTACATTCCTCCTTTTGAGCAGCTCGTCCTCGAGCTGCAGGACAACCTCAAACCTAACTCGACGTCTAAAACAAATAAGACTCAAGCCTTTTATATCTCGGTTTGCTATAATATTTAGAAAGAAAAGACACCAAATCTTGAAACTTGCAGGCCTAGGTGGTTCCCATCCTAATGCTTTCGCAGAAAGGACAAGTCTTAGCCAAAACAAAAGCCACGTGCGAGGTGAAGACTTGCCTGCAGATGGTCTTGGTCGGCTTAGATCCATCCTTTGCATCACCGCAGAGGCCGCTGTAGTTGTTGGATGGAAACGACGACTCTCTCTTCTTCTTGGAAAGCTATCATGCCAGTGCCGCTTGGAGCCGATGCGTCGCTTGGATAGTAAGGAAGATGGGTGACGATGTGGCACGATGGACACTAATGGAGGCCATTGGTGCGCTATTGTAGCGACCGGCGTTGTCATCACTATGTCCATCGTTACATGTTCAGAACGCCTTTCCTCCACCTCTTGCTTTGTATGTCGCTTCACCTCTTTCGCTGTGTGCTCTGCCTACAACACGTCCACCAACTCTTTTATGTCCTTCAACTCTTTGATCATCTGTGAGATAAGTGTTGTGGCGCTGCTAGCCATGGCGGCTGCTCCCACTAGATGTCCATCCAACAGCAACCGTCGTAGATGGTGCGAGCGTGGAGGGTCTTAAAAACATGCTCTGCATCTACCCGAGATCGGAATAAGACAGAGGTCTCCACACATGCTCCCATCTGGTGCATGTAGATCTCATCTGCCCCTTATGCATCGAACACTTGATGGAGTACATCCTCATTCACCAGGTAGAGCGAATTGATCACTTTGACATGGAGAGTTTGCTCGAAATTGGAAGCCATGGTGAGTGGTTCTGATACCAAGTTGTCATGGTTTGGATCCATGACGGGATAAATACCGTCAGAAGGCATCGGCTGTTAGGGATAAGAGGTAGACTTAGGTTGGGAGGAAGAACATTGAGACGGGAGACTAGACTTCTTCTTTCTTCTTCATTGATTCTTTGATGAATACAACTCTATTTATAGAGCCTACAAAACCTAACCGAATCCATTACGACTCTAGGACTCTATTCATTAACCTGCTAGGACTCTCAATTACAGACCTAGACTCTTATTAACTGCTGGACTCTAATTTGCTCTAGACTTTTATTAACTGTTGGACTCTCTAATTTGCCACACTGCTACAGTACCACGGTACTGTTCATGTAGCTGGCCTGGGCTGTCAGACCCACAGCCCATGACAGGCATGATCACTAATAACACAGTGAAGTAAACACAGCTTCACTAAGCTTTTGGGATAAATTAAATCCTGAGTGGTCATGGCATATTAACATAGCATAACCATGCCATTTTTATCACCTGAAGTTGTTCTTCGTCACATATCCTTCGCTATTTTTTCAGATGCAGAAAAAGCAAAATCTATATATTTGACAGCAACTTAGAAGTTATAATGGATACAGGTAGAACAAGCACTTTATTCCTCTACTGAAAAATAAAGGCTGAAAGTACAATACATAGTTTTGATGAGGGCCACTTGACCTTTCCTATTGGAAGGTACCATAGTGGCTTTTGACGTGTCAGTCACTTGAATATCAATTTTGTAGTTTGGAATCTTGATACCTTGTCAGTGAACTTTGTTGTGGAGTAGAAATCAAGGTAGTCTTTGAAACGGTATTGGCTAGGATATGTAAGCTTTGTAGCTGGGAAGACTATAGCATCAGGACCTGGGTTGTAGAATGTTGCGATAGATAGGCGGCTCCCGTTCTTATTGGGTACTACGTGATGGCAAATGCTCTTATATATTCCATTGCTCATCACTTCAATCTGATCTCCAAGGTTTACAATGATTCTATTGCCTTGGGTTGGTGGTATTGGCATCCATCTACCATCTTTCAAGAACTCCAAACCAGGGACCAACTCATCTTGAAGTAAAAGTATGATTCCCCCAGCATCAGCGTGTCCCCGGAGTCCCATCACAAGTTCCGGATGACTGCACCTGGGGTACTTTGCCACTTTTATGCCTACAGAAGGCTCAGAGAATGCTTTCTTCAAGTAATCCTTGTCAAGCCCAAGATTCTCACTCATAACTTCTGCTAGCTGCTCAGCCAACTTGATTACTTCTTCAGCGTATTCAGGAAATGTGGTACTGCATGGTTTATTGCATTTTATTAGAATGCCTTGAAAGCTTCCGATTTGTAAGTTTGACATTTACTGGAGATTACCGCTGTGATTTATGGTAAGAACTAATATGTTCAATTGTAGTTTCCAGGGGATACTCACCGAAGAAGCTCAGGAATGTCATTGATGTTCAATTCTGGCTGATGATGATACATAAAACTGCTTTCCCAGTCAACATTTGAGACAACATTATCAGGACCCAGGTTCTTTGCCATCTCACAATCGTAGAAGTTCTTCTCCATGTTTTGCTCATAGTGTTTGTTCACCAGTCCCTTGATTTTGATCATGAGGTCCTCATTGATCCCATGGTTCTCAAGCTGGCGTACAAAAGAAACCCCATATGACCATATTAATTGTGGTAGAAATAAATTCCTTTATAAATGCAACAATCTTATATGTCTTGCTTACCCAAAAGAAGCCCCATTGTGCACAGGCATCATGGAGCAGTGAAAGTGCCTCTGATCTCTTCTCATCATGCAGCTCATTCATCTTTATCACTGGGATTTCCATTTCCTGGAACACTGGAGTATAGCAGTCCCAACCAAATTTGTTACTCTTCTCAAGTTGATCTGCTAAAGCTAAAGAAAGCTAGGTATTTATACTGGACTGGATAGGAATGTTGGAAATATCTTATTCTGGATTTCGAAATATTACATGGTTTAAATTTGAAGGAAGCATTGCTTTCTTAGGAGGCATATGCAAAATACTGTCCAAATTCATCTCACTATGCCCATGTGATTTAGTTAAAATAACTTGTCTAGTATCCTTCAAAACTCATCATCATGGTGATGGTTGACTCATGAGCTACAGATCAACCCTATTTGTCTGTCCCGTTTTACTTCCATATAAAAATGAATGATGACGGTAATCATCTAAAAATAATTTTAAGGTACAACCAACTGATTGTAGATCGTTTATTATTTTTGATCTAACGGTTTAAATTTAAATAAGATGATATATTACCACCTCGTATTTACTTTCTTTTACGTGTATGCATGCAGAATTACATGGTACTAAATTATGTGCTAGGATTAATTAGAAGTATTATCTTTTTAGGAGATACCTGTTGTATCGTAGAGGCCCCTCATCTAATTATGTTAGTTATTGAGATGACTAGTTGACTGTAAAGATTCAATATTTGGATCAGTTCAGCCGCCTTGACTCGTGGTGATGGTGTTACCGCGGCATATGTTGGAAGGAGTAAAATCTCAGGTTTGAGATCTTTCAGCTCATAACAACCTAACGAGTTAGTTGACTTTGCGATTCAATGCATGAACCTGTATGCAGAGTCAATCAGACACATTCGTTGCATTTCTTGTGTGAACAAGCCTAGATTTTCTCAGGGATTTGCTAGATCATGTTTGCAGTTTTTTAAGCCGGACATGTTGGACAGTATTTTAGTAGATTGATTCATCATCACACAACTGTTGCTAAGTAAACGCTCCCTCTGTTAGTATCTTTCAAAATATATCAGCAACTATTATGAAATTAACATCATATGAGAAGTAATATCACTTATATAACACTAAAACAGCTTAGTCATTAGTCAAAACTATATATTTTGAGTTTTCTGAACATATGATGTCTTCTATTTTCCAAATTAGTAGTGTACCCGTGCTAACGCTACGATAAAAATCAAAAACAACAAATGTCTTGAACTTGAAGCGAATAATAAGATAAATTAATATTTACATCAAAGGAGGTCGACAACGAGTTGTTAAAATATTTAAAAACCAACAGTGTATAAAATATGAAGATCGCACCTTCAATCGAGAGCTAGGGCAAAGTGCTCACTTGAGATCAAGTTTTTCAACCATATGATGCTTGATAGCAGCACCAATAGCCTGTTGCGGGCGGCTCTTCACATATGAGATGTAGGGCAATATTAACCAAGAGTCTTTTCAGCATAACATCTTCTGCTCCATCAGCAACTATAATTCTAACTGCAGGGACATCTTTATCAGAATTCATATATCGTTCCTGTATTACACGAATGACCTTTTCACCAATTCAAATAGCATAAGGTTAAGACATACCTGAAGTTGATAAGGTCAAAGGAGTTAGCCACTTGGCAAACCAAAATTCAAGACGGAATAAAAGATGAACCAACAACTCATGTCTTTTACAAAGTAATCAAATCGAACATAAAACAAGCTTTGCGACAAAACAAGAACAATCCTATAAGACTCTCTCACAGAAAACAAGAACCATCACCAAAACATGGCTAAATCAAGTTGGAAAGAATACAACCCATGGGAGTTTATATCTGAAACTTACGGAAATATAAAAGTTAGGTCTCCATAGATGTTGATATCGGGAGCTGATCCATATTCTCTCAAACAAATAGAACGTGCATCTTCAGGGCCTAACTGGCAGCTTGATCCATATTCTGTTGGATCAGAGCCCTCACGTGGGAAGACAACTGCCAACATTGGCATTGGTGGCTTATACTTGGCGACTAACCTGCAGACAGTATGCATGGAGTGAATTAATAATAGCACTTGAATGATGAAGGCTTGAAAAGAGTTAATTGTGGAGCACCTGGCAGCTCTGCCTGAGAAAGTGAACACAATTCTTGTGGCAGATTTTACTTTGATTGCAGTGCGAACCTACAAGTGAAATGGATTATCACCAGAAATCATAGATAGAAAGGTTGTATCTGTTATTCTGTTCTAGATGAATCGATTGTTTACCGCTGATGATGCCACAGATTCTTCGTGAGGCATTGGCTCACCTATATGCCTCACTATTTTCTTGAAGTGAACAGACTAATATACACAGACTTAGCCTAGAAGCATTTACCATTGATCAGTCAAGAAAATCTGAATATCTGATGGTTCTGTTACACTATTAAAGGTCGAAAAGAAACGAACTTCTGCACATATTCTCCCCACAGTACTCACAACATCAACTGGATAAGGACCTCTAACTGTCTCTGCCCCAAGCAAAATACCATCAGTCCCTGCCATTTGAGCAGCATAGAAAAAGATTACAGATTTGTCAAGTAGTTGTGATATAATACAGGTTTACGGACCATCTAGAACAGCATTTGCAACATCAGTTGCCTCTACACGTGTAGGGCGTAAATTGTCAATCATGTTATCCACTACTCTTGTGATAATCACAGGTTTGCCATCAAGATTGCACTTCTGAATAGCTATTTTTTGGGATATGAACAACTGAAGTATCAAGAGGGACAGGTTATGGCATGAAGCAGCCCATGAATTCATGATATTTGTGTAAATTATGCACATAGAACAACAATTGGTGCACTATTTTTTTATAATATGTATCTGCAGCCTATCAAAGTAAAATGGATCAATTAGACTGTAAATTGATAAGCGGTTGATGGAAAGATTTTGTACCAGAATGGTGAAGATATTCTTGATGATAAGCTTTTGTACCATAAGCTCTCATCATGCATGCGAGCCTGTAAGATTTACCAAAGACATTTGAAGAAGTCCAAAAGGTACCAAAACCCAGAATCACAAAAAAATAGATATGTAGGTTTATTAAGATGGCATATCTTGGAGGGAAAAGGGGGAAGAAACTCAAGATATTATGTGGTGTGACTATGCAGAAATATTTAACTCTAGTGTATGAATGAGTTGCCTAATATAGCTAACAGGTTTAACAAAAAATTAAGATCATAATCTTAACGAAAATGTGAAAAGAATCACTCTTAAAGAATAAGAATATGTTAGCTGACCATTACATCCCGCCATGCGCATATTTTCCAAACAAGATCCTACAAGAGATTAAAAAAGTTAAGAATTTATTGAAACCACTGGCAAGCAGGAAAATCAGATGCAACCAAGCAAATGCAGAAAACAAGCACCTTCACTTCACCAGGCTTATTGGAGTCAAGTCCACGGTTTTGCAAATTTCTTGAGAAAACAGATGCCACAGTAGATGCTCCTGGTGGACATTCAATTTCCTTCGCATACAGTTGCATGCAGATCATATTTGAACGATGGCTAGCCTGGAAGGAAAAATTGATTTTGTCATTGGGAGAATCTGAAGCATCAGATTAGATATAACAGCTTATCAAAAAAATGAGAAATGTAACAAGGGATAAAATTATGTAATTTGGTTTCAGGAAGCAAAAAGAATTTATGTTATCCAAACACCATGTGGTGTTAAGCATAAATTTCTGCAGTTCAGCGATAGAAAATCATCAATTCAACATTGAATCTCCTTTTCTTGATATATTTTAGACTCAGAGAGTCAGAGTACATTCAGTTGGGATGCATTGCAATGCACAGACATGATGCTAGTATAGGATCGAAAGAAATCTTCAATGATACATTCAGTTTTTATGAAAAGAAAGTTGTAGTACATATTTTGATTAAATTGTGCCCATAAAGTTAGCTCCATTTACAACCAAATGCAGAAGACAATCCCATTTGCAAAAGAAATTGGTAGTCGTTGGTGAAGTTTTTGGTCACACGTGTGGCCTGAGAGATCTGCTTAACTCTACTGCAGGTCCTAAATTTGCGGTTCGTGACGTGCCAATCAGTTTGATCCTGCAACTGATAAGATAGACAAGAAAAACGTAAGCAGTAACGCCTATCAGCTGTCGAGCCGATGGTTTCAACGCGTATCGGATTATCTTATTAAATGACTGTAAATAAAATACAATAAGAACATGGTAAAGACCAATCGACGCAGCATATCGGGTGCATGATGTACGAGAAATAGATCTATTATGAAACCTATCGAAACATCGACATCGGCCTGAATCAACTAACCTGTGAAAGCAATTGAAAGTAATACTAGAATCGATATCGGGATGTAAAAGCAAGACATATATAATAATGCTAGGCCGATGTGTATCACCCGATTTCCGATACCCAATACAACGATGAGATAAACACACAGAAAGATAACCTATCGGCTTATACTCCGATAGAATCTGACTTCAACATGCCCGATCTGTATTCGCATTATCATTCACTATAACCGCAAGATTGGACCGAACTAAGATAGTCGCTAAGCCACAGCAAATCATAGTGCTAAACATATCGGAGCACACTTCATCCAGATGAACGATACGTGACATGAATCAAATACATAGGCTAAGATGTCAAACTTAACCGATGAAGCCTTAGATTAATATATTTGATCTAAACCACACACCTGATACAGCATGATCGATACATAGACTAAGATGTCGGACCTAACCGATGAAGCCTTAGATGTACTAATCAATACATGTTTGGCGGAACTTACCTCTCACTGGAGATCGAAGCGATGCAGCCCCGCGAGAGAGTAAGAACTCGCCGGTGACAAGTTTGGCGATACGCCGAGAGTTGTTTTTTGATCTGTTAATTGATTGATTCTAAACTAGATCTAAAAGTTACATATTTATAGTCCGGAGACTTGCCGTCCTACGTAGATACAACTGTAACCGATTCCATCTTTATCTGCGCGGCAAAATCTATCTTCTCCCTTCTTATCGCTTCTTTGTATCTTTATCCGGTCAACATGCGCATTGCGGACGGGCTTCATTGACCGTGCTTTGACTGGACTCCTTAACTTCCATTGATCGTGCCGAAACAGTGTTGAGCTTGGGCCTTACCAAATTTTGCCGTTAACACATGCCCCCCAATTTTGGAGTATGGGTGCAACCCGATGTTTCAAAATTCCAGCTTTACCAATACCAACTCCTGCCAATCGTTGAGTCATGGACCCCACCAAATCTGCGGAAATCTCCTTAACCCAATTTCCGAAGCATCACATTTGCCCTATAAATATCAACCGGCGGTTCTTCACCTTCTTCTCTGCTCCTCGCTTCCTTCTTGCACACGGAACCTCTCACACCCAATCTTTCTCGCCGCCGTTGCGCACTCGCCACCGGTGTCCTCGCCTCCGACGATCCAGAACTGCAGAATCGACCTCTTCGCATTCAGCTGCATCAACAATCTCCGTCGTAGCTCCAATGGCGACCACCTCCATGATTCCAGAGGTACATTGCACTATTTGGTCCTTTCGTTTCCTTTTCACCGTTCTCTCGAGTTCTTCGTTTCTAGTACTTTCCATTCAATGCTTTCCTGAGCAGTTCTCCTTCTAAGCTCTCGAGTAGATAAGCGTTACCGGGAACCACTCGATGTATCCGATAAGGCCCTTCCCAATTAAGTGACTATTTTCCGAACCGATTATCTTTAGTCCTAATCGATAGAATAAGCTTCCATACTAAATCTCCCTCTTCAAATGACTTAGGCACCACCTTCTTATTATAATGCCTGGCCACCCTTGCTTTGTTTTCTTCGATCTTCTCGAGGGCTCTTAACCGGTTCTGTGCCAAATCATCCAAGCCATCTGTCATTAAATTATAATAATCATCTGCTGTAAGTTGATTTTGCAATGTTATCCTTCTTGAGCCGATATTATTTTCCCACGGCAATACTGCTTCATGTCCATAAACCAACTGATACGGCAGCACCTGTGTAGCTCCATGACATGCCATCCGATAAGCCCAAAGTGCCTCTGATAGGGACCGATGCCATCGCTTTGGCTGTTCATTGATTTTGCGCTTTATTAGCTTTATCAAACTCTTGTTAGACGCCTCCGCTTGTCCATTCGCCTGCGCATAATAGGGCGATGAATTCAATAGCTTGATCCCCATGCTGACTACAAATTGCTGGAACTCCTCTGATACGAAGATTGACCCTTGATCAGTTGTAATTGTCTGCGGGACCTCGAAGCTGTATATTATATGTTCCTTAATGAACTCGATTGCATTGGCTAAAGCAACCTTCTTTAAAGGAACGGCTTCTACCCATTTGGTGAAGTAATCTATAGCCGCTAGAATGAACTTGTGTCCCTTGCTTGATGCTGGGTAGATCTGGCTGATCATATCGATACCCCACCCTCTGAAAGGCCACCGCTTGATTATCGGGTTCATTTCCGATGCTGGAACTCTTTGGATGATTCTAAACTTCTGACAATCCTGACATCCTTTATAATACCTTATGCAATCCTCCATCATGGTCGGCCAAAAGTACCCTGCCCTCCGGAGCAGCCACTTCATCTTTTGGACTAATTGGTGTGTGTCACATATGCCATCATGAACCTCGCACATAACAACCTTTGTCTCTTCGGTGTTTATACACTTGAGCAGCACTCCATCAATAGTCCGATAATATAGTTCTTCATCAAGCAACACATACTTCGTAGCTTTGTACCTGAGTTTTCTTGTCGCCGATTGTGAAGGGTTCTTCAAATATGTAACGAGTTCATACCTCCAATCATCGGCTTCCAACTCTGTAACTTCTATCTCAATCGGCTTAGCCACTGGTTTATATCCCGATGCTGTTTGAGCCAAATCATTTACCTCCGTATTCTGCTCTCTTGGGATATGGGTGAGGGTTACATTTCTGAATCTTGACATCAGGTCTTGACACCGATCGTGATAAGTCTTTAAAATATCATCCTTGCACTCATATTCACCTGATAGCTGCTTCATTACTAGCAAAGAATCTCCCATAATTTTTACTGCATCGACGCTAACTTCTTTTAGCAATTGCAACCCCTTTAATACTGCTTCATACTCTGCTTGATTGTTGGTCGAAAATGGCTTGATTGTATATGCAAACTCAAAAACTGCCCCCCGAAGCGATATGATCACCAATCCGATACTACATCCATGCTGGCACACCGATCCATCGAAGAATAATGTCCATGATGCCGGCTCCACGTAAGCTACCGATTCATCTCTGTGTTGAACTATAAAATCGGCCACTGCTTGCCCTTTTACTGCCTTTGCCGACTCATAACGGATGTCAAACTCAGTGAGAGCAAACACCCATTTTCCGACGCGTCCCTTCAACACCGGAGTCGATAGCATGTACTTAACCACACCGGCTTTACAAACAACGGTGCATTCTGCCGATAATAGATAATGCCTTAGCTTGGTGCATGAAAAGTATAAGCACAGGCAGAGTTTCTCCACAGCGGGGTATCGGGTCTCTGCATCTAACAACCTCCTGCTAAGGTAGAAAATCACCCTCTCCTTTTCGTCGACCTCCTGGACTAGAACTGATCTGATGGCCTTCTCATCGGCTGACAGGTAAAGCTTGAAAGGGATTCCCTTCTGAGATGGCATCAGTACTGGTGGTGAGCTTAAGTAATCTTTAATCTCATCGAACGCCTTCTGTTGCTTTCCTCCCCACACAAACTCTTGATCGGGCTTCAGCTTCAGCAAAGGAGTAAATGGCTCTATTCGTCCTGATAAATTTGATATAAACCTCCTGACGAAATTTATCTTCCCGACCAGTGATTGCAACTCAGTTTTATCGGCAGGTGGCAAGGTATTCTTGATTGCTTCGATGCTG
>KE372430.1:1315017-1334617 GCA_000418225.1 Zizania latifolia | reverse complement strand
AGTCAACGCCTTTCTCCAGTGATTTTTGGCACGCCACGCGCGTTGTGGCGGTGGAAAAAACCGCCACACTTTTGCTCGCGAAAACTGTGGCGAGGGGGATTTTGTGGCGTGGCGAGCCTCACTTGAATGATCAACCAAACAGCTACCAAACTATCTGTGGCAAGCCTAAGCTTAGGGGTGGCAATTTGTGACCAGCAACCAAACAAGCCCAGAGTTACGCTTGGGATTACCAGCTACAGCCAACCACTAACTGTGTTTGCAGCTTCTACTTCATACAAACTCTTAACAACCAAAAGGCCATAGCATATCTCCAAATTAGCAACTACCTGATCACCACACTACCAACAAAAGCATTCAACTGACAGCCAACTTTAGAGAGTTCAGATACTAAATACATCATCAAAGTTTTTAGATGATCTAGAGACGCCAAGACAATTACTGCACTTCTGCCAGCACTTCAGGATCTAGTCATGAGCTTTTTTTCGCTTTCAAGTTACTTCGTCACTAGACAGGGAGCCTTTGGCAAATTTGCCGGATGGGTCATCTGTTGAAGCTTGGCATGTAGCAAGCCCAAACACCTTGTAGCCTCGTCTTTTATGCGAGCTGGTACCAGTGATAACCACTCAGTGAGAAAAAGAAGCATTTTATGAACAACATGAAAAACATTAGTGTAAATACAATTTTTAAAGATAAACTCATTTCGCAGGAGCCAGATCGCCCAAGCACTAGCCCCTAGCACCCCTATAGCTATTTTCGTCTGTTTAGAATCCTTATGTACCCCCCAAATACCAAAAAACAAATTTCGACTACCCGAGGCATATGGCCATCGCAAGGCATCCTAAACGAAACACCAGAGGAATTGAGAGGGAGGACATCGAAAAATAAGTGGTCAATCGTTTCCAGCTGAGAACACAGTTTACAATGGGGATCCTCTTCCAATTCATTCTGCTCAATTGCTCTCCCACCTGTATTCTTCCTCTGATCATCAACCATATAAAAAATTTTACTTTGAGAGGGATGAAACTCTTCCAAATCTTCATACTATCCCCATCTATTTTCCCTCTGTGAGTAATCATTTTATATAGGGATCTCGTTGAAAAGCCTTTTTTATCGATTAACCACAACATCTCATCTGGTTCACTAGTTAAGGACACCTCATCCATCACTTCGCTCAGTTGATTTCATTGATCTACCTCAATTTCCCCCAAGGATCTTCTAAATAAATTTGCCCTCGATGGCTCATTCACTACCTCCGCAATAGAAGCATGAGGATCTTGACAAATCTCAAACAGTTTGTGATACAGTATTTTGAAAGAAAGAAACATCACGGCACCACACATCATGCCACAAAGAGACATGATCTCCTAAACCCACACGGTATCTGCTTCCTTTATATGCTCAGAATTTCACTTATGCAAATTTCTCCAAAAAAACGACCCCCAGATATAAAGATTGAAAGAAACCTTGGGATAACCGATATTTCTTCTTCAGAATATCAAAACACAAACATGTGTGTCTATATTCTAATCTGTAGATCCATTTGCTTAATAGAGCCACATTGAAGGCCCTGGTATCTAGGAAGCTCATTCCCCTAAATTCTCTTGGAGCACATAAGGCTCTTCAACTCATCATGTGATACTTTTTTTATGTTCCAACCCTTCCTAAAAAATTGCTTCTCAAGCTAACAACTTGGTGATGTTCTATTTAGGAAGCCAAAACACCCCCATAGCATATGTAGAAATGCTACTTAAGCAGGTAGCAATTAACACCATCCTCCCCCGTAGGACAGATGACCAGATTTCTAAGTAGCTAGCATTTTCTCAACTTTATTGGCAATTCCCTCAAAGTCCAATTTGGTTGGTTTGGATAAACTGACAGGTAATCCTAGATATTTGATAGGCCAGTCCCCAGATTGCAATTAAACATCTTAGCTACCTTGTTTGCCTTTTCATCATTCATCCCAATTCTAAACACCTCACTATTCATGAGATTAATTCTCATACCAGATATATTTTCATAACAGAATAGTAAGAATTTTAATACCATGAGGTTTTGCTTAGAATACTCAGCTAGGAGGATAGTATCATCTACATACTGCGGGTGAGTCAAACCCCTTCAACTAGATGAGGAGCCAAACCAGCTAAATGACCATGCTCCTTTGCTCTCATTAATATTTCTGATAAGGCATCCCCCATGAAGTTAAACAGCAGAGGTGAATGTGGATCTCCTTGTCTGACCCCCTTTATAGGTTCTAAAAAAAACTCTCAATCTCCCTATTGATGTTAATAGCTACTTTTCCTCCTACAATATTTTTCATCCATCCAATCAATTTTTTATTAAAACCTTTTCTCTGAAGCACTTCAAACAGAAACCCTCATTAAACTTTATCATATGCCTTCTCAAAATCTAGCTTCAGGATAACCCATTTCTATTTTCTACTTTTTAGCTCATGAACAATCTCATGTAAGCTCACAATTCCTTCTAAAATATTTATACAAGGGATAAAGACAGCTTGACTTTAATCAATTAAACTTTGAGCTACCTTTGTAAGTCTAAAAGTCAAGATCTTGGTGATAATCTTGTAGCACACATTAAGAAGACAAATATGACAAAATTGTTTGATGTTATTAGCATATTTTATTTTGGGATCAAGGTAATAACACCAAAGTTAAGCCTATTTAGATTCAGCTCCCCAATGAATAGAAGGTCAAGCATTTCCTTAATGAGAGGTCTAATCTGAGGCCAGAAGTTTTTGAAATTTTTTTAATGAGAAACCATCTAGGCCAGGAGCAGTATTTGATTTCATGCTTTTCAATGTCAAGTCCAACTCTTCAACCAAAAAAGGCATAGTTAACTCTTCAATATCTCTCAAAGAAAGTCTTCTGCGATTCTTCCACAAATCCTAGCATAAGTGTATTGTTGGGAATCTTCAGAACCAAACAAGTTTTTGTAAAAATTATAAATGTGTCTGTTTAACTCTTTTTTCAGTAATCTCAACCCCTTCGTTTTCAAGAGATAAAACATATGCTTTCCTCTTCGTTCTAGAGGCCACACCATGAAAAAGGCACTATTGGCATCACCTTGCAAATTCCATTGCTGACCACTTTTTGTTTGCCAATAGCATAATTCTTTGTAGTACACCTCTATTAAAGCTTTTTTTAGAGTTATAAATCTCTTCCCATTCTTCAGGTATGAGTGTAGAAGTCTCATTTTTATACTCCAAATTCTGAATTTTTTCCAACAAGAATTTTTTCTGATGCAACATTGAGCTAGCTACATTTGTACCCTAGCCTCTCATACTCTTCCTCAGTGATTGGCATAGAGATTGTCAATGATCCATCACATTCCTCTTTACTCTTCTAGGCTATTTAGACATCACGTTTAAAATTTTCATCTTGTAGCCATATATTTTTAAACTTGAACAGTCATTTGACATTATTTTGTTTTCTATCCAAATCCACCATTAGTAGACTATGATCAGATCTAATTCAAGTTAGGTTAGAATAAACAACCATGGGGTAAATTGAATACCAATTATTTTAAATTAACACCCTATCCAGCACCTTTCTGATGGGATCCATTTATTTATTAGTCCAGGTAAACTTAGCCGCCACCTTATGAAGCTCCCTCAGTTCTACAATAGCAATGAATTTGTTGAATTCATTCATCCATCTCACATTCACAGCTCCTTTGGATTTCTCTTCTGGGTATCTAATCATATTAAAATCTTCCCCCAATATCACAGGCACTAATTGAGAGGAGAACTTCTCAGTCAACTCTTGTAAAAATATGTTCTTAGATTCTTCATGAGCAGGACCATATATATTCATCAATTCCCAACTAACTCTACTAACTTTTAACTCAATCACTATGCTCAAATAAAATTCCCCTTGATCTATCATTTTAACCTCCACCAGGTCTTGGTTCACCCCCATAAGGAGACCTCTAGAATGCCTATTAGATGGTTTTGTTAACCAAAAAATCCCTCTTGCCACATATAAAATCTAATTCCATCTGCTTAAAGCTCTCCCTCATTGTTTCTTAAAGACAGACAAATTCAAACTCATGCTTCTTAACCATCTCAACTAACTGTCTCTTCCTTCCATTGTTACCCAATCCTCTAACATTCTAAAATAATATTTTCATTGAGTATGATGGTCAGGTACATCTCCCCCAACTTTATTCTCCCTCAAATTTTGTAAAATTAAGGGATCTTCCACAACCTTCTGACTTATTTCAGGTTTTTCCACCCTAATGGTCTAACAATTTTTAGTCAGATTTTCTTTAGCCAAAACTACCAAAGCCTGATCTAGTTCTTTGGCTTTTAAAGTACTAATATTCTGTTCTATCTCTACATCATTGTTGCCTAAGTAAACACCCGAATCTAATGCTATCTTAGCTAAAACATTAGAATCTGCTTTATAAAAAGAGGTAAAGCAACTCAAACCTGATAAATCATTAATTTAGTCCGTCCTCTGTTGAGCCTTCACCGAGATGGGGATGCCATCTTTCCTAATTCTCGAGCTTTGCCTTAGAGCCACTACAGGCTCTCTTTTCTTCTTCATCCTTTTCCTTTCTAGGATTTTCGACATATCCACCTCTTCTTCAATGACTTTATGCACTTCATCCACTTTGGGCTTCACTATATCCAAAATTGGAGAGTCAACCTGAACTGAAGAGTTGATCGGAGGTAGACTCATGTTATGTTGTATGTCTTGAATATCTATCGGCACTATGGCTAGATGCATGTCTTCAGCAGAGAGATTTTTGCCTTTGTCTAAGGTTAGCTTTATTCCTTTATCAACTTCTGATTTATCATATTTACCATATTGCTCATTATCTAATAGCATTAGAAGCTCATCAACCTCTTCACTCTGTATGCCATCCATTCCATCTTTAGAATACCCACCTACAAAGTCTAGAATATTCACCTTTCCCTCCTCATCAGATACTTCCTCCTCTTCTGATTCCTGAATCTTACTAGAGTATTTTACTTCATTTGTCTTATGATCTTCTTTACAACTTTGAGTTGAGGTGGATGAATCTTGGTCATCTTTTTTATCCAACTTTCTATAAGCTTCACTTTTTGCTTGATCTTTCATCCCATCATCCCTCTTAATTTTTAGATCATCAGGTTTTGGAGGAAAATTATCCTTCCAAGTGATCTTATATCCAATATGATTGATAAACACTTCAGAGCTACCCTCAATCTTAAAAGGATCTCGATATGACATCTTAATTCTAACTGAACATGTCTTAGACAAGCTTTGTAAATCTATGTCCAAAGGCTTCCCTGCTAAGACAACCAGCTTCTTCATATACTTCTCATTACAACCCACAGGGAGGCATCCAACACCTTCATCTAAATCTGATGAAGCTCCCTAAAAGCATCTAGAACTCTGTCTGAGTATACCACATTTGCTCTGATCTTAAACTTCTTGAAATAAAAGCTTCCAAACCTTGTCAGGTCCCTCCTCATTTCTTTGGAAGAGAATTCTATCAGATATTAATCTTGATTAATTTGTTTCACTTTTCACTCCCAATTCACTTTGAACAGATGATGAAGTTTAGTGAGAATTTTTGCCTCTGAACACAATCCATCTTCAATAGTGAGCAGACCAGTTACAACCACATTTAACAATTGATTGTTTGTATTTTCAGTTTACAGGAAATAAAATCCTTAACTAGGGAAACCATAACCATACAACTTAAGACCAGGATTAAAGGACACCTTCTCATCTCGTTGAACATCAAACAGAGGGTATTTCGTCGAGATGTGTCCAGCCTGCTTGCAAGTGTAACACAAAGTAGGATTTTGACATTGCGCTTGATGATGACTCGATAGACCACAGTTATAGCAAGTCAAGTCTTCAACTCTAATCTCTTTTTTGCCTTTTGGGTCACGGCACTGCATCATCGGGCTAGGACCGTCATTCCTTCGCATCTTCAATGGCCGATTATCTCTTCTCTGAAAATCCTCTTTCCTCCCATCCCAATCACGCTAATTCCTTGCTCAGAAGTCTCTTTCTTCAAAACCACGACCATCACTACCCGCATTGGTCTCCACAATCAAACAATCACCTCTTACCACCTAGACGATCATCCTTCCATTGCCTATCCATCGCCACCCTAGAAACTACCTTGGCAAAAGAGCATGAATCTACTAACCTTGAGGAAGTGTAGTGAATTTTGTGAGCCGAAGGACCAAACCACCGAACCTATTCAGCCCGAGCTTGGAACCCTAACCTTAGAGCAACATCAGAGGGAGGGATACCCTTCGGAAGCCACAACCACCGATGCTTACCCGTAGTCCACGAGTGACTGAATAAGTCCTCCAGCGAAGTCCTGAAGGCACGTGTAGGATTGATCTGATCTCACCCCCAAGAATCACCATTGCACATCCATGGCGGCGTCCATACTGATAGAGAAGGCGTGCACTGATCTTGTGGATCGACCATGCCAGTGAGAGAGGAGAGGGAACACGCACCAAAACTCAGCAAGACGCAGATACCCCTGACGGATTAGGTGGCTCGCTGGCCACCACGATCAACGCGACAGAGTTTTCGAGAGAAGTTTGTCGCCATGAGGATCTCGGTTGCTCCATCTCCTCCCTGTCTGTAGCTTCTTGTTTCCTCCTACGTGTCATTTATATGTTCATAAAAAATCTAAAAAAGTTGATAGTGTATATTATAATATCTCATATGACACTCCACAACCGTGCAATATTAAATTCAATCTACAAATCTCACAACAAAATAACATAAAATTTGTTTTGGGCGGTGCTAGTAGTGGTAAGAAACTTCCACCATCGGTTGGTATGCCCAAACTGGCCAGTCAATTTAAATTAAAGTTTTAATTTGGTAATTTTGAAAAAATCAAAAAAAATCATATAAATGCTAGATGATTTATGATTATTTTTTTTGAATTTATCTTTCAAAAATATTCAAATTTAAAATGGTTTTGGAGCCCAACAAAATTGGTAAAAAAAAGAGGAGAAAAAATGGTCTAACCCAATAGCCTGCCATTGCCATTGTTTCACAAAAATGGCATTACCAAATTTGTAGTTCTCTTCCATTTAACTCTACTAAAAACAACAAATATTATACCAAATATTTTATCACTGTATTATAATTTTTTACATTCATATATTTTCTCTAGATTTTTCCTATATATTTTCAAATTTTTTCCTATATTTTCTATGATGTTTTCTACATTTTTAAAAAACAATTAATTTTAAATGCAAACCGGTCTGTTGTGGCTCCTTACCGAGCGGTTAACAAGCCAAACCGCTCGGTAACCGTTCAGTTCAAAGTTTTGAATTTAAATTTTGGATTTGTATTTGAGCAGAGAGAAGCAAACAGATGTGCATGCGCTCGGGTTATAAAAATACAATTCCAACTCTTGGCTCCTGTTTCTTAATAATAACGATTGGAGTTTCGTGTGCAACATTTTTTTAGAACAGTTCCTTGACAAAATTATCCATTAATTTCTAATCCTCGCTAGCATTATAGGAATTAAACCTTATTCACATGTGCAGGAAAATGGAATATGTTTGCATGTTATCATGTTATTAATGTGAAGTAGTGGATTTAAATTTATCAATCGTTGCCTAATATGTTCTCAACAGGACAACAATGAGGATGATTGGATAACAAGGTATTTCTTCACAGGAGGAACAATGCTATCAGCAAACCTGCTTCTCTATTTTCAGGTTAGTACTCTAATCCAACATACTTTGGTCAGATTTAAATTACTACTCTTATGCAGCTATCTAAATATGAAAAGTTATTTACTGACCATTGATCAGATTAACGTGAATATTGATTTTTGCTGACTAATATTTTTGAAGGACGATGTTTCTGTTGCCAATCATTGGCTTGTCAGTGCCACGCATTATGTTAGAACTTGGTACCTTCCGAAGTCTCAAAGCATTCATGTTAATTAATTAGCTAGTCCATTCTAATATGATATGAGCTAGAGGTCTAGTTATTTGATTAGGGAGGAATGAAAATATATTTCAGATCTTGATTTTGGTGTAAAAATGATGCGAAATGGACTGTGAAGTAACTGTTGGATGGTTTCTAGGTTTCCATTTGCAACGGGTGTAAACCAAAGAACATTGACCATTGCGTCTCACAACAAAAGTAGGAAATATGTTACTTTCAAACGCAATTTAAGTCATGGAGTAATCTAGCTTAATCTTGTAAATAAACAAGCATGTTGTATATATGCTAATTGAATTGACCCATTTGTGTTGTATATTTGAATGATTGATACCGTTTTTCCGACAGTGAGGAGTGGCTGAAACGTATGGACAAGAACATCACTTTCGTAAGGCCAATCCTCGAGAAAACTTAAGGGAAGGAATCAGCTACCAAATGGACAACTTATTGGCAAACATTCTTCATCTCAGTCGCTGAGCTTTTCAGGTACAACAATGGTGATGAGTGGATGGATGCACATTTCTTGTTCCGGAAGAAGTAAAAGCCATTGCTCGAGCTAATTAAGTAGAATCATTCGGAAGCATCCACCCCAGAAGTATATGCCCTTCCTTGATGATTCAGGAACCTTGCTTTCCATCTACCTCTACCAACATTTCATTTTGTTGCATTTAGTTGTATCTGGTACTAAGTAGTAAGATGCTTTGCACTGCTCTTTCCAATAAAAGAGTGAACCACTGTTGATGTGTGTCATGCAATCGTTTTGAATGTAACACATTTATGAAAGATGTTAGATGCGTTTCTGGGAACAAATATACACATCAGCTCATGCCAACACCTTGGGCACTGACTTGAGGTTTATAGCAAGAGAACATACTCCAGCTGTATCTCATTAGGATATATTCTTGCTGAAGAGGAACTACACACTGAAGTCTGAACAATGGACACCATGCATGGAACTAAAGAAGAAGAATTTTGGTTGCCACCAAACCAAACCATGTTAGGCTTAACCTTCTTTGAATGTGACCATTCTTGAGCCAACAAAACCAGTTGCCTAAAAAGTAAAAACTACCTCCCTGTGCTACTATGATGTACAGCTATCTCCTCTCCTTAGAGTGAAACATAAAAATCATAACTAACCAAATTACACACAATCACAAAGAATGTAGCAGTTATCTCATTCCTCCATTAAGATGATCGTGATTTCCATTGTTGTATCGCCACATGCAAGGAATGGTTGGGAATTATGGATAAATCTGGGAGCCTTTGCTTGGTGAGAGGCGATACCTTATGTTTCTCGAGCCAAGCTTTTATTGCCCTGTGCTCATAGGTGTGCCCATCAGCAGCAACATAAGGATCATCCATTACCTCCTGCATCAAAATTGGCTTTCTTATTTTGGCTAGGGAGATAAATAGAACTGGTGCAGTAAAATAGCTAGCAAATTTTACCTGCAGTATGGGGCAGATGAAGTGGCTTGGAACAGCTGCATTTGGACTTCTTATGGGAGAAGCAGTAACCCTTCTCAGAATGTTTTCAAGCTCTGGCAGCACCTCTGACTCGAGGCTAGGCCTGTCCCTGCATTTTAATGCTGTACAACGCAAACCCAACTTTGCCAACATCTCTGCCTCCACAATTGGCCAATCAATCTGTGACCTGTCGAGAATATTGGAAAATGAGTTTCTTCGAATTGCCTCTTCTGCACTAAGTATCAGCCCATGTGGGCGTTTGCCAGTCAGCAGTTGAAGAATAATGATCCCCATAGCATAAATATCAGATTTCGGACGAACTGTCCCAGTTAACTGGTACTCTGGATCCATGTAATATAGTGTGCCGGCAACCGTAGTGTCTCTGTACTCTGTGAGCCCTTCAGGCACAAGATCTGATATGAGCTTGCCGAGACCTACATCACCAATTTTGCTGACAAAGTTCTTGTCGAGCAAGATGTTTCCAGGCTTCAGGTCACGATGGACAATGGGCTCTGGTTTCGTTGCATGCAAGAAAGCAAGCCCGCAACCCACCTCAAAGATGATTTGGAAGCGCAGGAACCAATGGAGTGATCGGTGACCTTTGTTGTTAATAAGTTGATCTTCTAAACTTCCATTCTCCATGTATTCATACACAAGGCATCCAATTTCAGGGCAGAAACCAAGCAGCAGAACCAAGTTGGGATGGTGAAGTTTACTGAGAATCTCGACCTACATGATGTCAGACAATCGAATAAGTAATTCTAAGTGCCACTAGCAACTTTATTAGCTAACCAAAAAGGTCATTAGTTAGCTCTCATGAGAGATTAGATCAAGGTAAGTTAGGACTTAGGGTGCTACCTCTCTCAAGAATTCATCAATCTTGTCACTGGAATCTTGCTGAATAACCTTGACAGCTACTTCAGTATGATCAAGGGTGCACCTGTATACATTCCCATAGCTCCCCTCACCAATCTTCTTTGCATCAGAGAAGTCATCAGTGGCAAACTGTATTTCACGTCTTGAGTATCGCCTGCAACTTTTGCCTGTTGACAGAAGGGCATCCACAATCTTTGCCTTCTCAGTGATCACCATATTAGCTACTATTTCGGCCTTATGCTTTGAATAAGCCTCATAAGTAAACGATGTTTTCGCCATCTCGACTTCTGTGACAGCTCCTAGATGTTTGGCCTTCTCATCTGCAACCTTATGTTTCAACACTACTTCCCTCTGTAGTGCATCTTGCACCTTCTTCGCCTCCTCACTACATTCACTAGAAATAACCTCAATCTGAAACATCAGAATAACATGGAGAAAGTAAGTAAAAAAGTTCGCTCAGAAGGGGAGAAAAGACTAGATAAAAATTTAATATATGAACCGTAGCAATCTTTATCAACCTTCTAATGTAAACAAATGGTGACAATAACTCTATTTAGTCATGAAAACTTAACCTTAGCTTGGATGAGATCGTCGTGAGCTTTGTCATAGACTCTAACCTTTTTCTTAGCATCGACGAGATCTTCACAAGTTTTATTATACATCATTAATGTATCCTGCAACTCCTTTCTTAGTTTTGCTACTTCATCTACAGGTTGAGACTGCAAATCATACCAACAAACAAAATCACCATTCTAACGTTGCATCACAATTATTACAACTTATAGAATGCTTACTAAGGCCAACATTAGCCAGAATATTTTCAAGGCTGGAAACAGCTCTGACCTCATCAATTGAGTTCAATGCAACATAAGGAACATCCTTCAGTTGGCCAATAGCCTCAAAATTTATGCTCCCATCTCTCACTGGTATCTTTTGTCCTAACCTTCTGAAAAGGCTTCTTCCAGGGCTTTCTGAGCTTTTACCAGCATTAGTAGAAGTGCTATGAGAGCTGCAGGCTTGCGAGCCTGAATCTGAACTGGTATCTTCAGAAGAATTTGGTGTCCCATCATCAGGGTGGTCATTCAATGATTGTTTGTCTTGTAACCGGTTCCTCTGTATTTTGAAAAATGCTTTATGACTAATGGACTGAATCCTTACACCCGTGCTTGATTCTACAAAAAAAGGAGAAGCTTAACACAAAATGAGTGCCTCGCCATTGCAGTTGCAAAAATAGACACAGAAAATGAGCAAAACATACTGCCTGTTTGAGCCTGATTTGCAAATTTTATAGTTAACCTGCGCCTGGACACAACAATTACATTGCACAAACATGGCATAGCTTTCAGGACAGCGTAGGGCACATCTCGGAGCCCTAATATCCTGAAAAAAGTAACAGCCATACCATTTACCAACAATAGATTTCATAAATGTGTCAGAAACTAATTTGGCACAGATTCACTTCATGAAAAGAGAATAATACTCATAAATTTTGGCTGTGCATTTGAAGTTGATAAATGATGAAGACAAAAATCCTCTGTATTAACCAGCCACTCGTATGCTAACAATCTACTTATCAGCGTCAACAAGAATTGCTGTTGTCGGTGGCCTTGTTACCAAGATATGTGACTACGCAAGTTCCATTTCATTCAAAGGCATAAAATGGGAGAAAAAGATGTTAAATGCCATCATAAAAAGGAAGTTTGATATATGTACTTGCACGCACCTATCACCTTTCCCACATTAAAATGGCTCACTCTCCTTTCAGCTCTCCTTTTTTCTGAAGAACTTTCTGCTCCCTACCTAGTATGCATCACTCTCCATTCAGCTCTCTTTTTTTCTAAAGAATCTTCTACTCCCAATTCAGTATGCACTTTTTTCAGAAGAACTTTCTGCTCCCACTTTCTAGGTCAATTTTTATACTATTGGGAATAAAGTTAAACAGGTAAGAACAAAAATCCCCTAATCCCTATCACTGGTCGTTGGATTATCAAAAGCGAAATTCTAACCTTTAGTTGTTGGGAAAGGAGATTTAATTATCTCCGAAATTGAAGAGGAGATATTTTTTAAAAAAAAAAAAAAACTCGTACCAGTTGAAGGAGGTGGATCCGAGCACCAGGTTGCGGACGCTGGACTCCGCCGTGTACCTCACCAGCGCCGCCGCGACGCTCTCCCCCTCCAAAACCACCGTCTCCACCTGCACGAGCGCTGAAATTCTGAGAGGCGGATCGACCGATCGACCAAAACGATGGAGCTAGCTAGTATATCTGTCGATGTCGTAAGGTAGAAGACGACTGACGTTTGTGCGGCCGCAGAGGCGGCGCAAGGGGAGGAAGACCTCCTCCTGCGCTTGCGCGCGGCGGTCCTGCGCGTACATCTCCACCGCCCCCGCGTCCATCCTCTCCACCGGCACCCTCTCCCCCGCTGCGCCGCGGCGACATCCACAGGAAGGGTGGGAAAAATTATCAGCGCGAACCGAATCGAAGACGACGAGGAGGATGCGGAGGAGGAAATCAAGAAAGGCAGCGGGCTTACCGGGGGTGGGAACGAAGGACACAGGAGGGATGACGTGCACGAGCGCGACGCGGCCGTCGCCGGGGGCGAGGTTGAAGGCGGCCCACCTGACCGCGCGGCGGCTAGCGCGGCCGTCCCCGCACACGGCCACCGCGACGATCGCCTCAGCAGCCTGGTCGTCCCCTCCCGCAGAGGAGGAGGACGACGACGACGACGCCATGCCGCGCGAGCGGCGTCGGCGTCGGAGTCGGAGGCGCTAACCACTCGACGCAGGAGGAGGACTCGAGGTGGGCAGGCAACTCTAACCACTCGACGGCGGCGGAGGCGGAGAAGGAGGGGGACCCGAGGTGGGTGGCCGGTGGCGAGCTAGTCAAGTGTCAACGCACCGCGGTGGGAGCGGCGGAGAAGCGAATTTGCTCGGATGCGTGCGCGGGCGCGACAGCGAAGCGAGCGACTGTTCGTGACGTACTCGGACGATGGTGACGCGAAGGTGTGGCCACATATGTAAATGTGGGCCCCACGTGGGTGAAGCTGGGGATAGACTTGATTCACATTGACCGTGCTGTGTGTCCCTGTCACGCTGACTGGTTTGTGTTGAGAAAGTTAGGACCTCGTAGTCCAGAGTTTCGAGATAAAGAATAATTAAAATAGTATGTAAGAAAAAAGCTGAATTTTTTTACTGTTTAGATTCATTCGCATATAAATGAGAAGAAGACCCATATATTTATAGGCAAAAATTACTAACAGATAGACGTACCCACAACTGAATTCGGTTACCGTAATCTTCGAGATTTTGGTTTCCTAACATTTCCCCTTTGGTACTTTTCGTGATATGCATATGCCTCATAAAAACTTCCCAAAAGCCTAGTAGAAAAAATTGAGAGAAAGAATACATAGCGTGAGTCTTGGTTGCACAAATTGCCTCATTAAAAACCTTAATACGAGAAACTTCAGAAAAACTCATTCAAGATAAAAAGAGTACAACAATTCACCTAAATATTTCATATAATCTTCAAGATTAATTTTGGTACTTAGTCTGCTTGACTAAGATTTAATTCTTCTTGTCGGTATTATGTGAAGTTTCTCTCTCTAAAATACATAAGTCTTTAAATCTAACGAACATATCTTTCAAAGCTAGATGTTTTAAGAGAGACTTAGTGAATAATCTGCGAGATTTTCACATGACTTGATGTGCATCACCTTTATTGCATTATTCTTATACAATTCGTGAGCATACAAGAACTTGGGTTTATGAGCTTCATCAAATTGCTCTTCACATATCCTGACTGTACTTATGCAATGCAAGTTACATTATCTTTATGGATAATAGTGGGGGTGTTAACATGATTCAATTCTCATAACTTCTAAATGTGATGAACTATTCTTTTAAACCATACATATTCTGGTGAGGCTTAATAAAAAACTATTATTTTCGAGTGGTTTGTCGAAGTCAATACAGCACTTTGCTTTGACGATTTCTAGGATACTGCTGTTCCACCACATAGGAAAAATAGATAGATCGTGCAAGTAGGTTTACAGCAAACACAATTTTTAGCCCAATGTAGTAGGCCATGTACATTAGCATACCTACAGCACTCAAGTATGGGAATTCTGATCCTAAGATTTCTCCCCCTCTTCTCTAGATCTGTATAGATTTATGATCTGCTTGCAGTTACCTTCTGTCCATGGGGGTTTTGGATGGAAATGACTTTTCAAAGCTAAATCTCTCTAACACTTTCTGAGTATAAGTGGACTGATGTACTAGAATTCATTAGTCGCATGCTCTAGCTGCAAGCTTAAGTAAACTTGGTTCTATCAAACTGTTTCATTTCAAACTCAAATTCAAACAATGAGTTTGCTTTCTCAATTTTACATGGTATTCAGACCATATTCACAATCCATTCAGGGATCTTCATCATTCATGCAACATTTCTTTCAGAGAAAAATATACTATATACTACTAAGATTATTTCTATTCTTTCTATCTTGGTTCAAGACATGATACTTCATGTATCTTCGTACAAATATCCGATCCATGCTCCCATGTAAATAACAACATCAATGAATTCATTACTCAACATAATGTGACTTCAAGTCAATTTTTAACTTCATGTTGATTCATTCAACTCTCGGTTGATTTCAATTTTTAACTGCTAGTTGACTACCATTGAGATTATATTTCTAAAGGTAATTTAGCTCATGATCAGGGAATAGATTTCATAATCAACTCCTGTCAGTTGAGTGAAAACTTTATACAACAAACCATGTTTTTTCTCTTACTATTTTTCTAATTTGTTCAGACAATTCAGTTGTCATTGCCTTGTTATAATCTTCTCAATCTGATATTTTCATACATACAATAAGCGATACAGGCTCAAGGTTAAGATTTATGATTGTAGCAACAATAAATAGTATGTGTAAATAATTAGCAGTCGTTATATCATAGAATTCACCTAAACTTCTATAACTTCTAGTTATTTCATCATGGGTTGCATATTCAGATGCTTCATTATCTTGCTCACCATTATTTTCTATCATAGGAGCAAGGTCATTTAGTGTACCAGCGGCTATTTTGGTGCGCACCTTATCGTCGGTTTCTTTCTTCATAAAAAGATTCACATTGGTATGTCTATTTCTGAGGTTCCATACCATCGCTAGGTCCTGGCTCCCCTTCTTTCTATAGGACAGTTTTCGTGATTAAGTATAATAAGCTCTTATGCCCTGTTTTCACCAGACGTCTCCGGCTACTTAGGGGCATGAAGAACCGGAGTTTCTGTCCTATTATTTTTGTTCGAGGCCTCTAGACGAGATGAGGGATACCTTTTCTTTCTTCGATATTTCACCCTCTCCGGTGCATTACATTCAGGTAATGCAACTTAGTCATGTTTTTCAAATCACAAAAACAGTTAGGCAGTATAACTTCTAGCTATTAGGCACTTCAGGTAATTCTGTACTTCTAATACTTCTTACACTGCATTCACTAGTGTGAGGTAATGTGTATGATCCCTTTCATTTCTACCATAGTTTTACTGATATTTTTTCTCAAGGACTCATTCTCTCCCCCTAAATGATGGAAAATTATAAAAATAGAAGGCTAAATGCAAATCTCCGTTCACAAATTTTATAGACTTTTCGAAGAGAGCCTTTTCAATCTACTATGGTTGTGGGATATGCACATACTTCAGGTAGAAAATTCAATACTAGTTGCACTGTTGTTGAGTAGATATTGTATGTTAATGGTTTGAATTATGTTTGAGATCCACTGCATTTAGAACTGCATGTCCTATTTATGATGAATAAATTACTGATGGAATTGTGCCCAAGAGAATTCTAGAGGAACCAGAAGTTCTGGCTGAGGCCAGAAGTTCTGGGTTCTGGAGCATTCAGAAGTTTCAGTTAGACCGGAAGTTCCGGGCCTGCCTGGACGAATCGGAAGTTCCGATTGGACCGAAAGTTCCAGGTCGAAATAAATTCGATACAGAAGGTTATTTTCAGAAGTTCAGATTAGGACCGAAAGTTTTGGTCGAGGCGAATAGATTAGATCTATTGGGCTTTAATACAGATCAAAGGCCTGTGACAGGACACTATATAAAGAGAGGAGGGGCTAGCATGAAAATACTGCTGCTTGATGTTGGTTTGACCAAACCCTAGTCGCCACCACTCTTCTCTCCTCGATTGCAAAGTGTTGTGATCGATCTCTCGGATCTCGCAAGTGGTGCTAGCACGCCAGCATCAGGTGATCATGTCCCCGGATGTGTGGATACTATAGAGGCACTACTCCAATAGTGGTGCTATTCTTCTTCCTGTGGGGATCGTTGGATCGTAGGATCGCGTCGTCTTCATCGCCGGATCGCTGACGAACAAACGGAGCCGGGAGGAGTAGCTCGAGGACGCGCTTCATCGACTCTACTTCTGCTGCCCGAGCGCGTCTCGAGGCTTAAGGTAACGATTCATGATCCCATTACACGCATGGTTCCTGGGCTAACGGGGTAAATTTTTGAAATTAAGTGTTAGCGTAGCCTCCTCATAACCCTACAGTGGTATCAGAGCTTATGTGCGTAGTGTTCGATCTGGATCGATCACGTATAGTGATATATGATGGAAATAGATTGGATCTATTATTTTTGTCGTCGGATTTTTGGAAGTTTTGGTTGGACCAGAAGTTCCGGGCCAAAATAATTTTCGATACAGAATGTTATTTTCGGAAGTTCCGGTCGAACCGGAACTTCTGGGTCTGGAAGTTCCGGTTGGACCGGAAGTTCTAGGCAGAAATAAATTTCGTACGGAAGGTTATTTTCGGAAGTTTCGGGTGTGACTCAGAACTTCCGGGCCAAAATAAATTCGAGTCAGAAGGTTGATTTCAGAAGTTCTGAGCCCTTCGATCGGAAGTTCCGGGCCTCTGAGCCGGAAGTTCTGGGCTTGGTTCAGTCAAGTCTAGATTCCGCCTAACTCGTTTTTGTAGGGAATGTTGTGACTGGTATGGCCTTGCAAAGTATATGATACTCGCTTGTAATAACATGGCCTGCGTGTCATGATTGATTACAGCCCAAGGCTGTTCAAATATTGTATGACCTGCGCGTCGATGTGTGATGCTTCTGCTCATGTAATTAGTATAGTGCTATTAGGTATAATAGACTGATACAAGTTCATAGAGACCTGAAGCGTGATGACCCAACAGACAGGAACCATGGAGATGAAGATCACCATGCGAGAGGGCCATACTATATCACAGTTAATACGATTGCCTATGATGTTTAATTATGTTCCTGTCATACTATTCTTTCATGTTTCGTGTACGGTAGACATCGTTACCATGTTAAAATAGTTTCCCTCAGAAAATTAAGTATTGATGCTCTTTCTAATAGCTGCGCCTACCAAAGTTCTCGATCATCGATGATGGGTCTGCCAAAGCAGGGTACCGTCTTTTATCTTGACCAGTTAGGGTGGATCTCGGACACCACATGCATAGTATTGGTTTGCTTAACAAAGCTATCAAAACGGTTTTGAACTTTGGGGCATAGAGTTGGGAGTCGGGCATTGGATGCTACCCCAACGAACATGAGTCACATATAATGTGATTAGCAAAGTGTTGCTTACATATGTCACTAATCTTCTATCAGTGATGCCAAAGCTCACTAGGAGTTAGTTGAATATGGATCTTGCCCCGCAATATGTCGTTAGAGGAAAAGCGATCATTTTACATATTGTGGTATATCTTTTATTTGATAGAAGATTAACATAGCATAGTGCTGAACCTTGCATTGTTGTTATAGATCTTTGCACCTACTGCAAAGAACACTTCCGTATTTAATCTGCGATCTATCCTTGAGAGGGAGAAATTGTCTGAAACAAACTTTATTGATTGGTATAGAAGTTTGAGAATGGTTCTCAAACAAGAGAAAAAGGAATATGTTCTAGAATAGCCCCATCCTAATGAACCAGCTAATAATGCATCTACAGCTGATCAGAGGGCTTATGCATGCCAGTATATCCTCTGAGCTTCGAAAGCAAGATGAGAACAAGGATGCCCATAATATGATTGTGGGACTCCGAGGCATGTATAAGAACCAAGCTCGGACAGAGAGGTACGGTACCTCAAAGTCCTTGTTTGTGTATAGAACTGGTCATTAGCAAAGGAACTGCAAGTTGTACTTAGAAGAATTCAAGAAAAAGAAGGGAAGTGAGACTTCCGCTTCTACTTCAAGTATAAATGTTATTGAAATTAATCTTGCCACTCGTCTAAGTGATTCATGGGTATTTGATACCGGATCAATGATTCACACTTGCAAGTCGTTGCAGGGACTAAATAGGACAAGGAAGTGTGCGAGAGGCGAATTAGATGTTCGCGTCGGCAATGGTGTAAAAATTGTTGCGTTGGTCATCGGCATCTATTCTTTGTCGCTATCCTCAGGATTAATTTTGGAATTAAATAATTATTATTTTATTCCCGCCTTGGACAGAAGCATTATCTCTTCTTCATGTTTAGAGGAAGATGATTTTGATTTCGTAATAAAGAACAAGTGTTGTTCGATATTTTTGAATGGTATGCTCTATGATGTTTGTTCATTGTTGAATGGCTTATATATTCTGAATCTTGAGGATACACATGTCTATAACATTAATACGAAGAAACATTTACTCAATGATTTAAATCCTACCTATGTCTGTCAATATCGTTTGGGTCATATAAATGAGAAGCGCATGCAGAAGATCCATAGAGATGGGCTTTTGGAGTCATTTAATTTTGAATCGTTTGACACATGTGAGTCTTGTTTACTTGGCAAGATGACTAAGGCGCCTTTCACTAGTCAAAGTGAGAGGGCAAATGAATTATTGGCCATTGTACATACTGATGTATATTGACCAATGAGTTCTATAGCCAGAGGTGGATTTCAGTACTTCATAATTTTTACCGACGACTTTAGTAAATATGGTTACCTCTACTTAATGAGGCATAAGTCAGAATCCTTTGAAAAGTTCAAGGAGTTCTAGAATGAGGTACAAAATCATACTGGCAAGACAATCAAATTTCTACGATCAGATCGTGGAGGCGAATATTTGAGCCATGAGTTTAATGATCATCTGAAGTGAAGGGACATGGGGAGGCTACGCTAGCCAGCAAATTTTAATTTTTAACCCCGTTGGCCCAGGAACCCATGCATGTGAGGGATCATGGATCGTTACCTTCTAACGCGAGACGCGCTAGTGCAGCGGAAGAAGATTTGGAGAAGCGCGTCCTCGCTCGTTTCCTTCTTGCCTCGCCCGTTCGCCGACGACCAAGTCGATGAAGTCCAGCGATCTTCGCA
>KE372430.1:1230787-1250600 GCA_000418225.1 Zizania latifolia | reverse complement strand
CTTCCTATCTTTTAAAAAGCAAGACATTTTTGATATTATTTTAGATATCAAGAACTCTTTGATTAATTAGTATATATATATATATATATATATATATTTTTTATCATATTAAATACGGTACGAAAGTAAAAACAATGCGAAAGATAAAGAGAAATTAAATACGGTACGAAAGTAAAAATAATGCAAAAGATAAAGAGGAATTAGTACACCATCAGTGATATAAACGTTTAAAATATATAATAAAATACAAAACAACTTATTTTAGATAAGTTTAGATAATCTAAAATAATTTGTTTTGCGAAACTTAAGGAAGTAATTACTATACTAAAATTATTAAAAAAATATTTTATGATAAATTATTTTAAAATCGTCTATCAACTTTTTAGTATTATATTTATTCATTCAAACCGTTGAATACTTAGTTTCATCACCAATATATTATCACCTCCTGTTTTGGAGGTAGGCTTATACCGCCAATTTTGAACAACTCGATTGATCATTAGAACATGCAGCGGATCCGTCATCGATCGATGCTGCCCAGAAAAAAGAGGGAAACACCAATTATGACTGAGCAAAGTCGACGCAGTAGGTCAGCTGTCGCATTAGCCGCCCCGTTCATACCGGCTACTTGAGCACATATATTAAGAAAGGTAAGAAAATCTATGATATTCTTTCGAATGATTGAATAAAGTTTACGAGTAGTCGAGTGAAGTAATATATAATAAAATCGAAATGTAGTATAGATAGTTTAGTGATAAAAATATATTTTTATAATTGTTAGATTGCTATATTTTAAATAAATTTTAAACTGGCATTTTTTTTAAAGCTACAACGTGCCGTAAGGAACGTGTTTCCTTCAGAACCGCTTACCTAAAGTCGCTAGTGTATCACGTTAGATCGGGACCGTGTCGTACTCTCGGGCTCTCGGCTCTCGCACGTTACATATCCCGAAGCATCTTGGCAAGGATGCAAAATCAAACTTGTCTTCGTGTCTACCTCCGGCACGGCGTTCCTCTTCTCCCCAGCTCCCGCCTCCCTGTCCCTATCATCCGGCGAGCGGCGAGCACGAGCAGCTCTTTACCTGTCCACACCGCCCGGCGTTGCCGACGTCAGCAGCTGTTCGTAGACACGTGTCATGACCTCCAAGCCTGCGAAGATGGCGGAGGAGGAAGCTCTGCTCTACGGCCGTCCGGCCGGCGACGCCCATGCCGTCGCGATGAACCGTGACCAGGACGGAGGCTTCTCCTGGTTGACGCTGCTCGGTTTCGCCTTCCTGACTTTCAACTCCGGCATGGCCATCTACCGGTCTGACGGAGACATCGCCGCCGTGGCCTTCGTGATCTTCTCATACGTCGACTTGGTGCTGCTCTTTGTCTGTCTGCGCCAGTTCGAGAGGTCGGAGCCCAACTCGCCGGCGAGAGGGCACCTGAAGGTCGCCGTGTGGGTCCTGACGACCCTCCTCACCGTTGTTTTTTCCTATAAGGTCGCGGCGATCATGCCGTTGCCGGTACAGCTACTGGTTTGGGCGATGGCCGTCGCGACTATCCTTGGAGGCTTCTATGCCTTCTTCCTGCACCAAGAACCCAAGGTAAGTCCATGGCTGTTCCACAAACTCCGGGAGTCCGGGACTCCAAGCCTCACTTGGATCCCAATATCCCATCACTGATCTAATTTTCTCTGGAACCCTGGAAAATTTTCTGTTTGCGACCAAGTCCCTAGGTAATCACTCATCCACCGAGTCGCGGGTCAGTTTATATGGCGAGGAACCGGTCCCGGTTTCGGTTTATTAGGCCGGGTTTAATGGTCTAACTAAGGTTATTTGTTGGGTCCGGTTCTAATTAAGGTCGAGGTTCGGGTTAGGGCTCGGACTGGTGGGCCAGGGTTATCTTAACAATACTTTCATAATATGATAATTTAATACTGGATTTAATATTTTGTACAATAGATCTAGAAAGTGACAATGTCAAATCTAATCCTAAGTTGTTATATTACGAAAAGAAAGAAGTACTTGTTAACATTTCAGCTTCTAATGCAAGCTCATATCATGTTTACCAAACCGCCAGATTGACAGTGGCAAAAAAAAACCGATCTAGCTATTGTCATTACCAGTTTGATCAGTGACCAGGCAGCGGTAACCAGTAGACTGGCAGAGGCCGTATAGAGACATTTCATAAACAAGTTACGACTGTGGCCGAAGTCCCTAGCACTGGTGCAAAATTTGATGATGACAATGATTACAGTGGCCAAGCTGTGAAGAAGGTTGGGGATTTATAACTAAGGACTGGTCCTAACAGATTTTAGATATTAGTTTATTTAAAATATGAGTGAAAAATCTAGATTGTTTGGAAAAGCGGAAGAGCTGCAGTTAGGACAAGCTCTACAGGACCTTTGGTAGCCAAAGGGCGCCGCTGAGAGGTGCAAGACTTTGAGAGGTGTTGACTTGGCTACAAATGTTCTGATGAAGAGAGGAGAGCTAAGAAGGGTAATTAATTTGAACTGTTTTTGTTACAACATAGAAAAGCCACCAAAATGGAGGCACAATGCGGTGAGGCACCACAGTTGTGCTCTGCTTCAAAGGCCGAGACTGTGCTCTGCTTCAGGGACCGAGAATTATGACTGGAAATAAAGGAGATGCACTCATGGGTAGGTCCTTTTCTCCCTCTTGTTCCTAACGATTTTTATTTCCTTCACAGCAAAAGCACATTCTGGTTTTTACACAATGGTTCATTTCATAATTCCGTCTGTATCTATGCAGGTGAGAGATCGCGTTGCAGAGATTTACTCGGTGTTCCATTTGGTGTATCTCGGTAGTCTGTAAAAGCAATGTATTTTGTTCAAAATGATAAGGAAAGAAGGCACAAAATAATCGAGTCTTAGACTCCGTGTCAAATCTTGGGAGTGTTACCATCCAGTGGTCTGTCAGTGTTACCTTCGTACGGGAATGACTTTGTTGTTGGCTGGGCACGGTGGAAAACATACATGCGATTAGGGCATGTCGTTAAGGCAATCTTCCTTCCCAAATTTAATCAATTTGGAGGATGTTAAACAATTCCTCATGACTCTATAGTTGACTGAATAATCTGACTTCAGACATATTATTCAGTCAACTTTTTATGTTACTTGGTACACATAAAAAGCTGACTGAATAATCTGTCTCCATGAAGTCAAAGGGAACTTGTTAACTTGGTATCTATAGAAAGTGGACTAAATGCAGTGACTATAGAGTGAGTGAAACATAGAAGTTTAGCAGTTGAGATGGCGAAGTCAATGGCTATTGCTCAATGAAAAAGTCAGAACTGATGCGTTTTGGGGAAGAAGTTATCGATTGAACAGCTTCTAGAATGGCCAAAGTGGCAAAGTCTGTTTCTTGGGAAGATGTCACTAGTAACACAGTATATAGTTTCTGCTATGGATCGAAGTCAGCTAAGAATGTTCTGACAGTGACTAACATGGCATCCAAAAGAAAGTGAAGTCCATCAAAAGAAGTTCTGAATGGTTTGTTTGCAACCTGGCTTTTGTACAGTACAAAACAAAATCATAACAATGAGGCTGGTCTAGCTTTATGCAATATGCATGGGTTCAAGTTTGTCAAGATTGGTTTTTCTTATTTAGCAAAACCTGAATCCAACATTGTTGTTAGGTCAAAATTTTGGAACGTGCGTTCAAGGGGTAGTCTTCGGATGAGTGGATAACCGATTTGATAGTGACAGCATGATTTACTTTCGCTAAAACTAAGGTCGTAGAAGTAAGATCCGATGTTGTCGGTTTGTATGCTCTGTGATTATGAACCTTATTATCTAAAAACTCATTTTGTGCCATATTTGAGATCAGCCTACTCAATATTCCCCTTAGCTAATATAACAGTGGGTTCTCCCTTTTGCTTTGCAGGATGGATAATGAACCGTGGCAGAAGTTCAATGGGGATGGCCCTGTCCTAACTCTGGTTACTCATGGTCCAAAATTGATGGAAAATAATCAAGGTACATGTTTTATTCGTAAAGAAAAGGCACAATTTGGACTGGCTTACCTGCATCAAGGCTTGCAGCTCCTGGCCACGGCGGCCACCGGTAGCTGCGGCTTTCCTGGTCCAAGTCCATTTTGCTGGCTCCACCTCCACCGCCGTCGCCCCAAAATACCTTTCCTCCACTGTTCCCAGTGAAGGCGTGGATGTCAGCACAAACAGCCCCCTCTTGCCCATGTGTCCTGTCGAGTGTACCACATCAGTTTTAATAAAACCGATCCGGTAACCATGGTTTTTGAGTCTAACGGTTAATAAAACAGGACCGATAATTGGTTTGGTTTAGTGGTAAGTCAGTAATAGGCCAGTTTGGTTAACCTGTACGCCGACAGGTGGCAACCCTCCTGCTGTAGCCTGACCTCCTCATATCGCCAATGTTAAGAAGCATTTCGAGTTGTGGGGGTTTGCAATCCTTGAAACTGGTTGGTCAGCTAACGTTAGTGCTAGTTTGGATCGGTTAAAGGTGTTAGACCCATCCCTTCGTATTGGTGGGGATTTTAATCCGGTCTCTGCCCATATGAAGGGATTGGGCTTTAGTATAATATCCTTATATCCAAACAAGCGCTGTGCCTTTTTTTTTTTGAAGGAAACATGGTCCTTAACTAAATAAACAAAATAATACTGGTCAAAGTCCAATGGAAAGCGTTCTTTCAAGGGAGAACATATGGAGGTTTTGTGTTTGGAGATGGTCGCCCGACCGGTCTCTTTCAAAACTCTTATATGTTCTTTCTTGGTACTATCTCCGTTCTTAAATAGATGACGTTTTGGATATCGATACAATACTCAATACATATGTAGTGGATTGAGTATTTATAAAAGATATTAAAATACAACTATATGAAAATATTTTCATGACAAATCTAGTTATATAATTTCCACATATGGAATCCTAGTATTTTCTTAATCTATTAATAAATTATGTTTCGAGGTTTGATTATACGTGTTGTAGGACGTCACTATTTTAAGAACGGAGGTAGCAAGACATTTTCTGTTGAACTATTGTCCTTTGGTGGCCATGAGAACCAGAGCTAGATGGGGTTATCGCTGTTGAATTCTTGTCACGGAATGTGTATCATCGCCCTTCAGACTTCGTACTGTGATTATCTGGACTATAAAATAAATAAGCCCAAGAAAACTTGTACTTGGTGTGCTGTTGTATCTCAGTGTGTAAGTCCTGTTATCTTGAATCTATTACTGCTGTAGTTTTTTGTGTGTCCTGATTATCTTTGTAAAGCTATAATGTCAGTTAGAGTTCACATAATCGTGTACAAACTGGTATTGAATATTAATAATCTGCGCTGCTATTGGACTGGTATCTGGAAAAAGTCATCACGCCTGTCAACTGTCATGTAAGTATCCTGTCTGACCATGCTCATCAAATTTTCTGCTATTATTTCGACTGATGCATCTCTGCTCGGATGCTTCTACGAAGGCATGCAGAGGGAGAGAGAGAGAGAGAGAGAGAGAGCAACCAACTCAACCATTGCAAAATAGATGTAGCATTCGTTTGAATTTTTTTTACAGAAGTACAAGTCTATTTCAAACAAGTTTGGTTGAAGATTGCATAAATAAATGGACTCGTATAGTCGTATTGGTGCAGGTTGAACAGATTGTCATTGTCAGGCAGTCAAGCATGCTTGTTTGGGCTTGTGGATCGCCTGCAGTTGGGCCTGGACCATCTGGAAGCCCAATGGAGATGGACCTGATAGGCTCGCCACCGTCATGGGCTGGCTCTAAGTCAAGCCGATTTTTCTTGTTTGTATACAAAACAAATGAACAATCCACTAATCACACACTGCAGGACAATAATACAAAATAAAAAATTAATAACACATGCTCATCTGGTATAGAAAAATAAGTTATTTTGGCTTTCAATATTGAAGTTACACGAAACATATCGTTTTCAATTTTGAAGAGTTTTTCTTATGTTCTACCCTTGTCTGTATACGGACGATATTTATTTTTTTCCTGTACCCGCGCCATGCAAAAAATTCCTCTTTGAACCGCGCGGCGCAGGAAGCAGCGTCTTGCACTAACCAGTGAGATAGGAAGACATTATTGAATTAAAAGACTTTGTATAATATTTAATATAGATAAATAAGAAAAAATATTCTATAATTATTCACTTTAGTATTTAAAATCATGTTTTAAACGACTTATATTTACAGACGAGAGGGTATAAAGAGTAGGTGAGCTGTAAATCTAATCATAGTATAATGTATTGAATTCAATAAGTTCACCACATGAGTTAAATAGTCCACGCACGCACGCACGCATCTGTCCGCGTCTCCGAGCTTTCGTCCCCACCGCCTCCTACCCTCCCTCCGCCGTCGCAGTCTCACTGTTCCACTGCCATGAGTGCATCTCGATCCACATCGGCGAGGTCGGTATATAGGTCGCTAGGTCGGAAAAGCGTGCTGCGAGCTCTACTTCCTCGAGCATGGCCTCTCCGTCGCGGCCCCCGCCACGGCTCCTCGCCACCTCCCCACCGTGGCCCCGCGTCGACCCGTGTCGCCTCCCCGTCGCCGCCCTCCAAACGGCTCCCCGCGCCTCGTCTCCACGCCCTTCTCCCCTGCCCGGCTGCCCCCTTCAATTAATAAGTTAATCTCGTTGCTTTTTATTTTATCAGAATTAGAGCCGGGCTCTATCCATATCGGAATTTTCTGATTCCATTCCGAAAATCCAAAATAAGAAATTGATTTTATTACAACACGTGTTCCTTCCAACGAATTGCATGCCAAATTTTAAGTATAAAAATCAATATCAAAAACAACTTGATTAAGTAAAAAAACTGAAAAACATGTGTAAAGAAGTAACCACACATTTCACATATTCGGAATCATCGTATCCCATTAAAACGGTTAACCAAACAACTTCACAATTCATATATAAACTCAGATATAGTCTCTCATTCAATTCGTTTCTACAGAACCATCAAACCAAACACTCTTTTTTTTCTTTAAAATAAGACATTTCACATCCAGCTTCTCCTCATTCAGGATATACGATACTACTTCCCGAAAACAACCAAACACACCCTATATGACATTAAAGTTAATTCAATTTCTTATTTATTATCCGCTCTCTAGGTCCGAGTCCACATATCAATGAGAGAGTGAGTGACAAATAAGAAATCACGTGAATTTTCAGTAGCATATAAGAAAATTTCCAATAAAGATGTGGAGCTAGAAAATTATAATTTTACCCATTCTATATATTTTTAAGAACAGATAGCTCTACTCTTCAAAACTGAAAATAGTCATATTTGATTCTGCTTTAGCTCTACAGAAAGTTCCTCGCTCTGCTTACTAGTTCACCGGCGTACTAGTGTATTTATGAACAAATTTTCATGCCACCCACGCTTAGGCGAGCTTGGTGAATCACTTCGCCTGTTCATCACTTCATCTTCATCAGCCAGCCAGCCAATCCCACACAGCAGTGAGTCGATGAACATCCTCAAGACCACCAAATTAACCTCAACCTTTTTCCTTTTCACCTTGTTAATTTGCTAGATAGCTAAGCACTTGATCTGCATGAACTGCACTGAACCCGGCGTGCGTTACAGATTGACAGATCGATCGATCGATCAGCCGTTGATGAAGCCGGCGTTTCTGTACTTGTACCGGAACGCCCAGAACAAGAAGAAGAGGTAGTTGAGCGAGCTGAGCACGCACATCACCCAGTAGAACTTGTCCAGGTGGTAGTGGTTCAGGTTTTCTCCCTGCAGCCACGGCCGCCGGCCGCCCCGCCCCGTCGCGCAGTTCACCACGGCCACCAGCACCGAGCTCAGGTAGTACCCCAGCGCCAGCGACGCCCACGACAGCGACGTCGCCAGCGACCTCATCCTCGCCGGCGCCTCGCTGAAGAAGAACTCGAGGAGGCCCGCGAGGGTGAAGAGGTCGGCGGAGCCGAGGAAGAGGTATTGGAACGCGATGCAGAAGAAGGTGATGGGGAGTGGCGCCGTCGCGTCGAGCATGCCGGCGTTGGCGGCCACGTTCTTGCGCTTCACCTCGACCACGGCGGCGACGGCCATGGCGACGATGGAGAGGACGAGCCCCGTGCCGATCCGCTGCAGGTGGGTGATGCCCATCTCCGTGCCCGTCGCGCGGCGCGCGAACGGGATGATGACGTGGTCGTAGACCGGCGCGAGGAGTATGACGAAGGTGACGGGGAACACCGGCAGCGACGCCGGCGGCACCTTGAGGCCCCCGATGCGGGTGTCCATCGTCGCCGCCTGCTCGACGGAGAAGGTGGACAGCTGCGCCAGGCAGCTGTTGAGCATTATGGTGGAGAAGAAGATGGGGAGCACCATGAGCACGATCTTGACGTCCTCCACCTCCTGCACCGTGCACGACAGCGTCCCGCACCGTGGCTGGCACTGTACCGCCCGGTTCAGGAACGCCAGCTCCCGCGACGGCTCGGTCGCCGCCGCCTCGGCGACGCAGATGCCCCCGGGCTTGCAGTACTCCTTCATATCGGTGCTCGCCGTGGGGCTGGGCGCGCGGTCGATGACGGCGCCGTTGCTGGCGCTCTGCGCGCTGCCGCGGCGTGCGAGCGCGGCGGCGATGACGACCTTGGCGATGGTGGTGAGCGGGCTCCCCGTGGGCACCTTGTTGCGGTAGAGCCTTGAGCCGGCGATGAACACCGGGATGGAGAGGAGGATGGCGATGGTGGAGATGCCGAATCCCCACTGCCAGCCCTTGTTGTCCTCGACCCAGACGGCGAAGGTGACGGCGATGAGCGCACCGCAGGAGAGGCAGAAGACGAAGTAGTTGAAGAAGGTGGAGCGGCCCTGGCGCCCCCGCGGCGCGTGCTCGTCGAACTGCTCCGCGCCGTGCGACGGGAGGGACCCCTTGATGCCCCCCACGCCCAGCGCCGTCAGGTACAGCCCCGCGAACAGCATCGCCTTCTTCGCCCCCGACACCGGCTCGCACGTCGTCGCCGCCGCCGCCCCCTTGACGCACTCCGGCGGCATCAGCGACGGCGTCCTCGCCTGGATTGTCAGGATCACCAGCCCCTGCAACACATACAAATTAGCCCAAAATACTTGCAAACATTCTGCCAAAATTCTACATTTCTACTGGATTCTAACGTGTTCCAATGGATTCTATCAACAGATCAGAAATTCAGAATTCGGACGCCATGTCAAATGATTTGGTTGGGGAAACATCAGGTGACAGCGAGAAAAAGTTTTTGGGAGGAAGGCAAAGTGGTAGGCGTGCTACTTGTGCCGCGCGCCCGTGCGCGGCGTCGCTTTGGCTCGTCGTTGCCCGTGAGCCGGGTGGTGCTAAAGCGGAGAGGACGAGACCGACCCGGCCATCATGGATGGGTCAACGTGTGTCAACGCTGACCGGAAAAACTATATCGTTTTGACTTTTTGATGAGCCGTATACGGTCAAACGGCGACCGCTTTCTGACACTGAAGTCAAATAAACACTTATACTCCCTAAATTTACCAATTTGTATACAAATTGGTAAACTTAGTGTTAAGAATAAAACAACAAATGTATCTTATTAATAAATAAATAAATATTATTATAAAGCGTTAGATAAAAACTTTATTGAAGGAATAAAACTTCTTAATTTGTAAACTATATATACGTAAGAAGATCCGAAATAATTTTTTTTATAAAATTGAAGGTTTATAAAAGGAGTCTTTTTTACACAGAGAATTACTTAAAATTTATATCAAAATATAAGTATATTTATATCACATCGTCCACACCTAGCATCTCATCAAAGTATTTTTTTCTCAAATTTCTAGAATTATCTCTGAATTGAATAGCTATCTGTATAAACTCTAAACACGCCGCCGCCTATGTTTGCCACCTACAGGGCATGTTGATTCAAGACACTCGCGACAGAGAGTGCTTGTGTGGTGTGAATGTCCACTGTACATTGTAATACTATATTTTTATACGTTCTTTTTTTGATTTGAACATACATATCACATAAAATATCAAATTAAACTTACCGAATTCCCACAACCTTAACGACATAGACAGTGGAGCAATAAGATGGTAGGCGACAAGAGGCAATCGGTGTCAGAGATGGCATAAGGCCGCTAGTGTCGGGGTGACACGAGGCAACCAACATTAGAGACATCGGGTAGCTCAACTATGACGACACTGGCAAAAGAGTTAGAAGAAAACTAGACTTTTTAGGCTATTAGGCTATAGAGTTGTTAAGTCGGGACCCATGAGAATTTGCGGGTTAAACATTGGACTTATTCTCCTTATCAGTTTAATAGAAGGCCTCGACTGCCTACGGATTAAAAACCCGACCTATTAAGATGGCTGTCACTTCTATCTATACTGATTTTCAATATTTTGTATAGTACGATGCCATGTGCACACACGTCTGTCTTGACCTTATTTTTGCTTATTCTGACAGAATCGTTTATTTCTTCAAATTATATATAATCGCTATTATAAACGTTTTTTTAATTACTTAGAAAGTGTTCGTGAAGAAATGTACATCTACTACACTAGCACACACATACCCTATATACAAGCCGCACACACAACGCACTCATACGCATGCACACAAAAGCTCTTTTACCACACATTTAAAGAAACGAATGCAAAAATAAATCACTAATCTCACTAAATTTCTAGTGAAATAACAGACACCTGTGTGATATTTGCGCACACCAGGGTTGGGACTATAATAAGTGGAATCATATATGTATATATATGATAATGATGTGTGTTAGTAGAAGTGTATTCTTAAAGGGGAAGTAGGGCGAAAGACACGGACATGTTTAGAATTTTTTTAACATTGTCACCACAATTTTTTACTTATGATCATGATTTTTAGAAAAGTATTAAAAATAATATTTAAATCAATTGATAAGATATACCAACACCACAAATCCACGTGCGCGATCGCGATTGCGCGCGACACCGCCGACAGGGCGCCGGCCTTCTTGGCGGATTGGTCGCCCGCCGCGCCGCGCGCCGACGGAATTGGAGCTGCTCGATTGATCGATTGCCCATCCCCAATGGGTCCTCAGCCGGCGACGGCGACGGCGACGGCGACAGTAATACGGCGCGGCCCTCCTAGTGTGACGTAGCAATTAAGATGCAGGCTAGCTTAGTTCACGTAGCTAGCTACTTGTCGCCCCCTATGCGCCTCGCCGGCGGCGGCGACGCCGTAGCTGACTAATCTAGCTGTGTTTTGCTCTGGAAACTGGCGTGCCGTGTACCTGACAGGATTTCCGACCGAATTCAGGTTTCATGCATGCTCCGTTTTCCCATGGCTGATTAAATAGCTCGCTCAATAACATTTCCACGGGTTATTATCACTTATTGCTCCTTTGTATTATAGTATTTTTATAAAAACTTTAAAGAAACAACACTAATTTATATATAGAAATCCTGTAAAATCTATTCGTTTTAATGGAGAGTTAGTTAGTGGTCCTGTACCATAGCAGTAGCCTGAAACATCAAAATGCTTAGACCATTCAAATTTCCAATGCCCTACAGTGCACGACTGTTGATGTGTAAATGACTATATACAGTGACAGTTTTTTCCCATGTATATACAGTACGTACAAATAATCGTGTTTATTACCTCGCCGGCAAGGCACTACAGTCTACTACACATACTGACGTACGGCTATACTGCCCACGTGATTCACTGCGCACGTCTCTATACCCTATATATACGCCGTACACATCCACCTCGATCCGTCCTACTCACATATATATCTTATTACCTTCGCACGCAAACACAAAAAAATATCGTCCTACTCATATATTTAGATTTATACGTAAATCAACTCAAATTATTTTACCGTCCTCATTTATTCTGTTTTTAAAAATTTAACTTATTTATTTATAAAAAAATATTATTTATTTGATAAGAACGAACATATAGAAAACAATGAATACTATTTAGATATTTTAAAACAAATTATATTTAATAAATAGTTAAAAATACTAAAATAACTTATATAAAAAAATGAAAGATAGTAACAATCTATGGTCTACCATAGACCCATCACCATTGCAAATCCAGCCAAGCTAGCTCTAAAGCCCTAAGGCAAGATGGAGAAACATCAATTCAAGCCCATGCATGGAGCTAGCATGCCTTGGATTGATACTCCTACTTAGATAGGCTAGTTAGCTAGGGCAGCAGTCACTGTACACAGGGGGCGTGATCGCTACAGGGTTCCCTTTGACCCAGGCTAGCGAATAAAGTGATGGTTACAATTACTCATAATTTCTTTAGTGAGAAAATTAACCATTGGCTTAACTCAAATCACAGGGAATTGCTAGCTCTGCTGCTGTGTTGTCCATTTAATTAATTTCAGGCAATTTTATTGTCACATGGAACCCGTGGTGAAAAGAGATCAGGGTGGGGGCAAGATCTTCTTATTGGACAAGTGGTGGTCGGCGAGTTGCAGTTGTTAGATCATGCCTTGATATTTGTATTTAATTTAAGTTCTTAAATAGAGATGTTTTAGATATCAACACAATCGATATTGTTTTACATCAATTTTTTATTTATATATTTATAAAAATATTAAAAATATAACTGCATAAATATTTTTATAACGAATATACCAACTTTATTTCCACACCATATTAGTTTTTTATCTATTAATAATTTAAGATTTTAAAGTTTTAGTACATAATCTTTTCGTCTCATAAAAAATTTAGCTTTAAGATAAGGTTTATAAATTAGTGATGAGAGGAAAAAAAACCAAAATATATCATCATCAACAAGAAAATATAGTACTTTGAAGTAATAGATAAGATGTAAATCAGAGATATCTAAGAAACAAAACTTTCTGATTTGGAAATCAAATATAAATACGGAATTAGAAATATTATCTTTTTGGATAAAGTTGGAGGGCTATAAATGGAGTGAGTTGAATCTATTGTATCATTTATTTGAGCACTGTTGTTTGCATATTTAAGTGAGGTGACTCGAAATCAAACGGACGGATGTGATTATCCTCCGTGACAGGTGTCATATGTTTATCTCGTCTACGAATCATGTTAGGTCTCTCGATGTAATTGGACGGTTGGGATGGCATCATGGGAGCGGCTGCGATCAATGACAGGTTCCTTTAAGCGATGAAGCGAAATTCTAGCAGACGATCTCGCCGCCGCCGCCGCCGCCGCCGGTCAATAAAACATGTAGCGATGGCTACCGGGAAGATGGAAAGAAAGTCAAGAGGTGACGTGGCAGCCAGTTGGATTGGATATTCCGGTATATTCATTCCACGTCAGCGTGAGATGCGGTGAGCACCATGCTCGTTCTGCATATATATCGAAAATAATAAAATATACATGTTTATTTAGAACTGTCGTCACAATGTTTTCTTTGTTTTTTTATATAAATATCACTCTCTCAAATAAATAAAAAATAATAAAATCATTTGAGTTAATTTTTTTAATTGTCATATACAAGATATTGATAGACATTACTTAACATACACGACTCTAGCTAGTTGATGACTGTATATGCTGTCATGGTCTTTTTCTCGGCTTGCATCACGATTTAACGATAAACAAATCGGTAATTAACATAAATGGTTAGTTCATGGGATATGGTACGATAAAATCATTCTATCCTCAATTTCTAAGTGTTTGATTGATAGATAAATATGATGTAATGATTTTTGTAGGAGAATATTTTCTACGTATTGGATGAAGCTCATTACATAATAAAATTAATGGAACACAACTATTTACTTGGAATATAAAATTATAAACCAACCTATTTCTGAATACTAAAATAAAACTATCTTATCTTTAAAAACAGGAATTAAACTATTCTATCTCAGTATGCTCTCCAATCAAACACACTATATGCAATCAACTAGGAACATAAAAAATTCAAAATAATTAAACTTGAGATGTATCACGTACCAGAAACTCGACGATGGCACTGGTAATATAGATGGCGTAGGTGGTGAAGAAGGCGTCGGAGAGGAAGCCGCCGAGGAGCGCGAGGAGAAAAGCGGTTCCCATGAAGTTGGTCACTGTCGTAGCTGACTGCGACGGCGAGTAGTGCATGAAACCCAAGAGGTAGGTGACCAGGTTGCTCGCGTTGGCCAGGAACGCCAGGTTCTCAAGCACCTCTACAACTGCAATAATTAAAACAAAACATCGTTAGTAAAATTGCTACGCTAAATTAAGCTCCATTCAAGATACAAACTGTTCTTTAGTTACGTTTTAAAAAGAACTATATTTTTATGCTAGATGGCCGAATTCCCCGCGAAATTCACGTGCCATTCAGATCGTTTGAACGGCTGTGAGCTGAACAGCGGCACGGAAAAAGCATTAGGTTATTAGCGCAAGATTAATTAAATATCAACTATTAAACAGTTAAAAATATATATAGTGAGAGTTTAAAATTTTGCCACACTAATTCAGAAAAAATCTTAATAAGATCAGTTAGTTACAGACGATACATACATATGTATATATATATACCGTGTTTTATGTTAAGAGTTTTTTCGATCGAAGAAATTTTATATGAATTTTGAAGGAGTTACATTAATTCCTATAAAATTAATGCGAATAGCTTATGGATATAAAAACTATTTTAATTCGAGCTGTTTACAAAACTAGAAGCAGCTTGTGCGGTAATAACTGATATAACTGCCTCATTATGTGTGCGGTTCCCAGTAAAGCACACCGGCCAATTTCGCTCGGCCGTTTCGTCCTTGCAATTCGTGCCGTCTTGACGGGCGTAATTAAAAGGAAAAAAATCAAAAAAAAAATTTGTCCTGGACGCCATGTCTTGTCAACCACCAAAGCAAAAACAGAGGGCAGCTTCCCCTTCGCACGAGCTACTGCAGAACTGAAGCTTTCGACACCAGATAGAGCTCCAAAACTGCAGCCGCCATCAGCCGTCAGAGGCGAGCAGAGGCCATCGTCGTCGTCGAGACGAAGGCACCCCGGGCGATGGATGGATGCTTTAACGAGACAAGCAGCCATCACGCACCATCTTTTTCGCAGGTGCATGCATTGATTGAGGAGACGGACGGAGGATGGCAACGTTGGAGAGCAGCAGTAAAAGGCTTCCCCCACTGACGATGCGCAATTGCAGGGCAAGTTGGGTTCCCCCTTTTCGCTGCAATTGGTGGGAGAGGAGAGCGAGCAGGAGGAGGAGGACGACAAAGGCGATGCACTTGCGCTGATATGATGCCCGATTTCCGCCGGCAAGTTGCAGGAATTGACGGAGCGGAGAGAGATGAATCCTAATGAAACCTCGTTGGGATGGGAGAGGTGACCAGGGAACAGTGTGTGTGTGAAAGGGAAAGGGAGAAAGGAAGGAAGAAAGAAAGGACAGGGGAAATGGAGCCCATCGGAGATGGAGACGACCGGTGGGAGGAGAGGAGAAAGGGGGTCTCGAGTGTGCAACTGTGCACTAGTTGATGGATCGAAAGCGGCCAAATCAGGGAAGGGAAAAGGGTGCAGTCCGATCAGGTAAAGGGAAAGCGAGAGGGAATCGGTGGAGGGGACGGAGGAAGACGAAAGGGTGGATGCATGGTCCACGGCGGCCGGCGTGGTGGTGCGGCTGCTGTTCTGCGTATCCTATTCGATCTTTAATCTTTCGTGCCGGCAGTTTGCATGTCCCATGTCCCCTCCATGCTTGGTTGATCCGTCCTCGACTCTGTGGGTTAGACAAGAATCTACAAGGAAAGGAGGTGGTGTCCGTCCGTGTACTTACCGAGCACGAAGGAGGCGGCGAGCATGCCGCCGTGCCGGCCGCGCACCGCCGGCCGGTTCCTCCAGTCGACGTAGCCCTCCCACCTCTCCACCTCCCGCACCCCATCCTCCTGCACGCACGCCATGGACGCCAAGAACCAAAAAACCGATCAACACCATCAACAGAAGAACTCTCCTACGTACTCGAAGCTCATCTCCATGGACAGAGGTAGAAGACTCACCATGGCACCTAGTAGCCTCCTCCTGTCGTGCCACAGGGGTGCAAGTGCAACTTCAGTTCCTCCGGGAGGGCTCTAATGGCGGGAGACTCAGGAGAGCACAGAGCAGAGACGCAGAGGCCGGCGTCAGGGGAGTTCTCGTTGCGCGTGAGGGGAGGAGGAGGAGGGTGGTGGTGTATTTAAAAGAGTGGAGGGGAGGAGGAGGGGCTCTACTTGAAGGGGCAAAAGGCAGCAATGGGGGTCGCCACACACAGGGGTGACAGGGACATCACGGCAATCCACAAGGAGATGCAAGCAGCAGCCATGTCAATCTCAAGATCAAGATGCCCTCTCCTCTTGTGAAAAAACAAGTGGAAGAACTACAAGATCTATTGGTGGGAGCTGTGATATCTGCATGTCTGATGTTTGGTAGGGTAACGTTGTTATGCTCCTAACTCTGCTGTTAATAATAAAATCAATGGAAATTCCAGACAGGCATGTCACTTTGTTTCACATTAATTTATGTCATGTTCTTGTGGTTCTTTTGAAAATACTAGCGTATCATTCCTGGGAGAAAAATATCAACCATTTGTAATAGTATCCGCTTGTTAGCCACACTACTTGTTGTCGTGGTTAATTGCAACCGTGACGTGCTACTTGTCGTGAGTGTTGCGGGCATGTAGTTCCCTAAGGGCATGTATTTGTATTTGGTAGATCCGATTATTTGGTTGCTTGTATGAATGGCTCGGACTAGCTCACTAATGTAAAAGGAGCTCATCAGTTTGACTGCATAAAAACGAGAATGGTGGATGTTTCCTTCATCACACTTGATAGATGCGAGCAATTACTCAGCTAATAATATTGTTAATACATTATTAACATATATTAAATGAAAATAATGTATTTTAAATAATATTAATGACTATAAGATTAAAAACTATTACAAAATAGTTACACATAATAAAGCGAGGGGTGGTAGAGCAAGGATGACAGCATGGGCCCCGCAAGTTAAACAAGAGACACACATCTGCACCTACTCTCATATAGGCCCCTGACCTTATATGGACCCACCAATCAGAACATAGACCTAGCCCTAGCTCTATAGGGGCATGTCCCTAGTGGGTCTCTAGCTCCGTCGAGTTAATTATCATCCCTATGTGTAAGTTTTGATGTGTTGTCCTTATGTCGGTCTTCATGTGTCACGTGTATATCTCACACCCTATCGAGAAACTTCACAAAACATGTGTAGTCGTGCTTCTTCCTTTGTACTGAGTCATGTTATATAACCTTGCTCTATTTTGGCACGATTACAACATGGATCCAATGGACACCTTGCATATACGTGGATCAACTTGGCTCCATGAACTGACTATGTGGCGTTAGGTAGAAGGATAGCTCTGTGGATGCCTCGACGCAGAAGTTAGGTCTAACCCTAACTTGCATTACACATGGGGTTATTTCCCTCTATCTGGTTAACTAGTTATTGGCTTTTATGCTTTAGTAGCTCTTGTGACATGGACCCACAACTGCTCTTACGTTGCACTATCGGGCTTGCCTCTGTTCGAGCAACTTGCGCTTGAGGAGGAGGGGGAGAAGGCACGACTGCTTGTTGTAACTTAGCTCTAATCTTTATCTCCTCGTGGAGTTAAGCTTTGAACTTTAGAGTCTAGCCACACCTCCTCTATGTTTTCTTCCTTGAGCTCCTTAAGTCAAGCATGTCACGCCCAGAAATTCTAACCATTTCCTTGCGATTTATTGTGCGGAAAGTATCCTCGTCCAGAAATCAGCCGAGGCACATAATAAACAATTTATTGGACATCGAAAGTATTATTGTTCATGACGAAGTAAATAAAGTACTTATTATAGAGGTGGCATTGAAACCTCAAAACAATAATGACAAACATAAATAGCTCCTAAATAACTTTATTGATGCAACGGCGACTCTACTCCACAAGCAGACTTGACTGGGCCTAGCTCAAAAGGCGTCACCTTCATCTTCGCTGATGAACTCCTCTTCTGGTGGTGGGGAAATGCAAGGGTGAATATTTTGAATACTCAGCAAGCCATCCAAGCTGAAACAGTTATAATACATAGGGATATAAATGATGGCATAATATGGTTCATTTACATAAAAAGAGTATTAAAGAGAGATATAATTTAAAGAGTAATTCTAATTAAGTTCAAACCTTAAAAGCATAAAAGCAGTATTAATCCATTCACTGAATAACTCTTACCCAGAGTCATCAGGCCCAAAAGAACCAACCAAATCACTCTAACCAGAGCTACCAAGTTGAACAGAAAATACATCAGGTTAATTAAGTAACAATGGGACTAATCACGAGTGACCTTGCATTGCCGCCCTTAATCGTGGACACATCTATTCGAATAGTTTTACTTTGATCAGAGGTGCATAACTTTACCCACAATACACAGCCCTACAACATATCACCATGCACCTCAATACTACCACGGTACCTTAGAAAAGAGCTGTGATATGACCATCCACCTAGATCCTCCAAGCTTCACACTCCAGGTTACTATCTACCCGATACCCCCTAGCGCTCCCCATCCGAATAGCAAAGACTTACACCAGTGTAGGACTATCAGCCGTCTTGATGCTTCACCTAGGATCTCTAGGCTTCTGGTCAAACCATTACCTATGCTGGCTTGTGGAGAGTGCGAGTTTACAGTGCAAAAGAGGCCCATGAACCGGTCCTTAAAGTGTCATGAGTACGAATAGTAGAACCACGGACCATGTACTCACAACCCATCTTAATATAATTTTAGTGACATTTAATTTATGAACCGGTTCAATATTCAACTAGTAATCATAAGTCAACATTAACATGTAAGTGGTATTAAATAGCATGATGAATGTGATACTAGTTTCTAAGTATGGCTAAGCAATCCTAAGCATCCAGATAAATCATAATAAAGATTCATACTGGTTAGGTTAAATAATCTCTAGGTAAACAAGGAATAGGTAAATAACAACAGGGGCAATACAAGCAGGGTTATATCCCAATGCCAATGACATTCTAAAATAAAATGCAATTTGAAACAATAATAGCTTTGAATACATGGGTTCAACATGATCAAATGGGAGACTTGAACAACTTGCCTTGCTAAACTGGGATGAAAATGGGCGATTCCTCGAAGTAAACTGGCTCTTCTGACACTTTGGAGACTAAACAACAGTATAAGCAAACAATAATAAATTAAACCAGTATAGTAGCACATACAATCTGTATGTAAACATATTTTTAATGGGTATAGCTCAATTTTAGAAAAAATTTACAATTTGAATGGTTAAATGTAGAGTTCGGATGAATTATATATGAATATTTGAAGTTTAAACCATATTCTGTTAATTTTAGAAAATAAAAAGGATTTATGACGCAATACCGAATTATTTTTCTAAAGAAAAAACAGGAAATATGGCGTCAGCAGGGGGCTGCGGGCGCGCGTGCTCTAGGTCTGCCATGTGGTGCACATGTGGCACCCACGTAGGCGACAGCTGCGCACGTGGCGTTGACGCGGCAGCCACGCGGGCGCCACATCAGCGCCACGTCGGGGCAACGGCGGCGAGCGGCGATGGCTCAGGACCCTATGGTCGCTGGCGAACAGCGGCGCGGCGGCCGGTGGTGAGGGCAGAAATAGGACCAGCGAGGGATGGGGATCTCAACAGTGCGGTCGATGGCGAGCGGCGTCGACGGAAATTGGCGGACGACGAAAAGGGGCAGCGGGTGGCTTCGGGTCGACGGTGGCAATAGCCTTCCGGGGGTAAGTGACGATGGCGAAGCAGCGGATGGCGACGGTACTGACGGTGGTGATGGCGATGACCGACGGCTACCGAAGTGACGGTGAGCGGCGGCTAGAGGCGGGCTGAGGCGGCAGGGGCGATC
>KE372430.1:1212214-1230392 GCA_000418225.1 Zizania latifolia | reverse complement strand
CGGGCCATAGGAGCTGGGCTAGAGGCGGGCTGCACAAGGGAAACGGGCCGAAGGCCGACCCAAGAGGGATTTTTAAATAAAAAAATTGATTTTTCATTTCTTTTTCTTTTAGAATGGACTCTAAAAATTAAAAAAAATATTTTTGACCCTGAAAAATTCTTTACATTTTTAGAGACTTTTGCAAAAAATTTCAGCAACATTTTATTTGCAAAAAATTCTTTCTTAAATTTTAATACTCAAAAGTCCTTTCTTTTCTTTAGGAAAAATTCTATTTTTATTTTATTTTACTGAAAATTATTTTTCCTTTTATTTTATTTACAACTTTTATATTTTGAAAATTTTGGGTTGTGACAAACTCCAAACTCAACCTCGGTTGAAGCTTGGTGAGGAAAAAGGTTGAAAGAGACACGACCCTTTGGGGGTCCTCAACGGAGACGTAAGATTGGTGAATCCGAATACCAAGAAATAACTTATTTTGTTCATCGTGTTCATATTGTTCTTTCTAGCTTACTTTTTATATTGCTTGATCTACATACTAGCTAGCTTGCTTAACATATTTCTGTGTAAAAGTTGTAGCTAACAATCTTGCTCGTACTCGTATTCATATAGATTGTTAAGTTAGTTTTAATTTCATATCCTGTTTGTGGTTTTCTGGTGTGCCCGGACCATCTGGATCAACCGAAGCATCCGGCCCAGAGCATCTGAGATTTCCTCTAGCTCCTAGAACATCCGGATTCACCCGAAACATCCGGGCCTGGAAAATCTTGAACTAACAATTTTTCGTGAGAAATTTTCAGATCACATATTCACCTTCTCTAAGCAACTTTCACTCAGCCATCCAGGTATGTAAGTCCTAGATAAGTGCCGAGTCATCACATAGCGACCGTTGCCTTAGATACACTCATCAAGATGCTAAGAAACACTAAGGACATTGGTGAGGTATGCGGATTAGGGGCCACTGTACCCTAGAAAGTAGAGTTGAGCATGTACTCCTCGGAGTACAAGAAATAAAAGAAAACCAAGGCTGAGCATGATGCTTCGTCACAGCTTGAAATTTTCAAAATATAAAAGCTGTGAATAAAATAAAAGGAAAAAAGAATTTTTAGTAAAAGAAAATGAAAATAGAATTTTCTTAAAGAAAAGAAAAGGATTTTGAGTATTAAAATTTGAGGGAGAATTTTTTGCAAATAAAATGTTGCTGATTTTTTTTTGCAAAAGTCTCTAAAAATGTAAAGAATTTTCCAAGAATTTTTCTGAGTCAAAAATATATTTTCAGAATTTTTATAGCTCTTTCTAAAAGAAAAAAGAATTAAAAATCAGTTTTTAAATAAAAAAACTCGAATCCTTCTTCCTGGGCCAGCCTGCGGCCCGCCAATTCCCTTGCGCGCCGCCCCGCCAGCCCGCTTCCACGTGCCTCGGTCCAGCGTCCCCGCGCGTGCCCCGCTGCCGCTGACATGCGGGGGGCCATTCCTAACCTCCCGCCGCGCATGCTCCGCGTCGCCGCCGTGTTCTTGCCATGAAATCCGCCGTCGCAGTGCCCCGCCGACCGTTTCCCTTAGCAAATCGGGCCTGGCCCATCGCCGAAACCGTCTCCGTCGCATCCCTCGCCAACGGCTGACTCTGCCTTCGCCACGCCGTCACCTCCACATCGGTTTTCTCCATCGGTCGCTATATAAAGGACCCTCGATGGCTCCTCTCTCTTTTCCAAACCTTAGTCATCGCCCTAGCCCGCTCTTCCGCCGTCTAAGTGTGCGCTTGCCGCTCTCAGTCGCTCCCGTGGTCGTCAGACCCCACCGTCACTACCGTTTGCTTCATCGTTATCCGCTGATCCTTGGCCTCGCCTCCACCGCCGTCGCCAACCGCCGGAACCCCTCACCCGCCGTCGACCCGAGCTACCCACCGCTCGAGCCTCGCCGTCGGTCATCTTCGCCACCACCGCTCATCACCGTTTGTTCCGGTAAGCTTCCCATGGTCCCCTGGTTCCATTCCGCCCCTCGCCGCCAGTCGTCGAGCCGCCTCCCGCTAGTGACCATCGGTCTCCATGCACCATCGCCACTGGTCCCGCGTGCGCGCTGACGTGGTCGCCGCATGGCTATCGCATCGACGCCACGTTTGTCATCCTGCCCGCATGTGCGCCACGTGGCCCGCCGCCCTCTGCTGACACCATAATTTTGATTTTCATTTAGAAAAATAATTCGGTATTGCGTCATAATTCGGTTTAATTTTCAGAATTTAGCAGAAGAGTGTTTAAACTTTAAAAATTCATATCTAATTCATCCGAACTCTAAATTTAACCATTCAAATTGCAGAATTTTTCTAAAATTGACCTCTCTCTATTAAAAATATGTTCACATACAGAATATATGTGTTGCTATACTGCTTTAATTTATTATTGTTTGCTTGTACTACTGTTTAGTCTCTGAAGCGCCGAAAGAGCCTGTTTACGTCGAGGAGTCGCCTATTTTCATCCCTGTTCAGCAAAGCAAGTTGTTTTAGTCTTCTATTTGATCATGTTGAACCCATGTATTCAAAGCTACTGTTCTTTCAAAATTGCATATTAGTTTAGAATGTCACTGGGATTGGGATATGAACCCTGCTTGTATTACCCCCAATGTCACCTCTATAATAAGTACTTTATTTATTTCATCGTGAATAATAATGCTTTTGATGTTCAATAAATTGTCTATTGTGTGCCTCGGCTGATTCCTGGACGAGGGTACTATCCGCACAATAAATCGCAAGGAAATGGTTGGAATTTTTGGACGTGACAGTTTTGCACTAGTTACCTCGTGAAAGCCGAGGTAGAGCTTGTACAAACAGCTCTAGGCACACCACAATCGCTTTGGATGCTCACGGATCGAGGCTTAGCCATCTAGGAGGTAGCACATCTAAGAATAACAAATCCGTTGAAAGATTTGTTGGCTCAAATCCTTGTGCTCAAGATTTTTCAAGAAAATCAACGAACTCAACCACATGAAATCTTCTAAGAAGATGGAGCAAGAAGTTTGCTAGAAAATTTGTATTGCAGTCTCAAATAAAATCTCAAAGATTTGCTCAAGATCTAGTTTAGGAGAGTAGAGTGTATAAGAATGAATGTTCAAGAGTTCTAGTCAGTCCAAATGAGGTGAGAGGGTATTTATACCCCTCATACAAAAAGTGACCATTTGAAAGATATTTATTAACTATTCATTTGGATGATTCGGACCAATCCGGATGTTCCGGATTGAGCCAAAACCTCCGGCCTCTAAAATAAATCCAAACAGAATAATATTTTTGGATCATCTAGGCTTGTCCGGATGTTCCTGGCCTCAAAATAAATTCAAACAGAATGTTATTTTCGGATCATCTGGCTTGTCTGGATGTTCTGGGCCACAAAATAAATTCCATCCAGAACAATATTTTCGGAGCATCCGGGTTTGTCTGGATGTTCTGGCGTTAAAAACAATTCGAGATAGAACATCATTTTTGGAGCATCTCGATTGACCTGGATGTTCCGGCGTGTTAAAACTGCGGAAACAAAACCATATTTCTGGATGGTCCGGATTGGTCCGGATCATTCAGTCTTCTTAGAAAATTCTGGTTCAAGTTTGAAAAGATCAAAAAAACTTTCAAAAAAGTTTTTCTTTGAGCACAATATTTTGGAACAACTTTTTAACGTATCCCTCTTAACAGTACGACGGTCCTAAACTTAAATTCATATGTAGAATATCAATTTGCGCTTTTGAGCATATTTTGGACTAAATGGAGCTTTTCTCTAAATTTGTTTCAGTTGCAACGTTATTTTTCCTATAATCTCTACATTCATCTCAGCAATACAATTAGTAGCTTTTGATTACTATCGTCATTAATATACTAAAATTAATTAGGGGCCTAAGTGCATCAAGATGCACTTTCACTAAGGAGGTTTTCGGTGGTCAAGGAGGGGTCGCCGGTGGTTGAGGAGGGTGTCGGTATTCAAGGTCATTAGTTGTTGGGGAGGATGCATGTGTGTGCTTGATGACGATGCTTGCTACAAGAGGCTCGGGCTCGGTATGGTGCGATGCAAGAGGATATCAATGACGCAAGAGGAAGACGTCAACAATGGGGAGAGGATGGTTCTAGAGCCAACAATGTCGAGTAGAAACGGTGAAGACACTAAGTACTACTTATATTGTATTGGCGGAGACTCTAGATTACACTTGGTGACCTACTACACATTTATCATGGCTCATAGTTACCACCTGTTATAGATGAGAACGTGTCATAATTTTAGGTGGTTATAGATGTGGAGTACGGGACCTCTCTATAACTACACATCTGTAATGGCTCACAAGATACCACTCGTTAGAGATGATATCTATATGTAATGTGTCATGATTACCGGCCATTACAAATATTTTATATCAACTCGCAAATGTGATCTGTTATAAATGCGAGGGAACAAAAATGAAGAACAAAAGAGTGGTCATAGTACATATTACTGCTTGTCAAAATGTCATACATGGTAGAGGATTCGTCTTGTTGCCTCTGCTAATCATAATTGGGTCGTGTCGGTGAATTACCGAGCAGTCCACCCAAGCAGGTATCTAAAGTGGTGAATAGATGTATAAGGGAAACGCAGCGCCTTCGAACTCGATGGTCGACTCTAGTAAATAAGAGCCAAGATTTATACTGGTTCAGGCCTCCTGAGGGATAATAGCCCTACGTCTAGTGTTTTAGTATATTATATGGTGTCTAAGTTTACAAAGCAACGCGCTTAAGCAATAAAGGTCTAAGATGTCGAAAGCAAGATGAATAACTTATGATTCGATGCCTCTAGGGTGCCTCGCTCCCTTTATATACTCAAGGGGCGAGCATGATGACACAAGACTCTATCCCAAGTTGGTTTCCCTGATACCTAAAATCACATATCAAACTCGGATGCTAATTTTCTAATTACAAGGATTCTGATACAAGTGCATCTTCTCATACCGGATTTAGTATTCGGTTCCCAAATAAGGACATAATCTTCCTTATCAGGACCGGACCCCTTCACGGGTCATACCGGACCCCAATGCTGGATTGGCATGCTCTCGGTCTAGCCTGATAAGCATATCACGAGGTACCCAGGGGTCATATCCTCGACAGGTCACGTCAAAATTATACATGACACGTATATTCACGTGGTTCGCTATTGCATCCAGAAAAATATTTAAGAAAGAAATAAGGTTAATGCATGTAGGTGTTTTTCCTGGTTCCTACTGAAATTTAACTAATACATGCAAAAATCATGTGAAAATCCTCATCGTCTAAAATATCTTCATTGGAAGCCTCAACTAATTTGATACTAGGATTCATTTGCTATGCAAGCGTTTGTTCTTGATAAATATATATGCGCTGATCTGCTGATCTCTATATATACCCTCTCCTCTTCAAATGGCTAGATATTGAGAGTTACGGTATGCGCTGTCAAACATATATATTATATGTTTAATAATATTAATGAATTAACACATGGTAAGAAAAGGTGCGTAGTGGCATTTAAACTACAAGTTAATAAAAACGAACAAATGCATACAGTAAAAATGTAAAGCCAGGTCGATCGTGCATGCAAAGTTACCACGTAAACGAGTTTTTGGATTCAAAACACATGCAGCTTTGGCACCAAATATATAAGAGTCTATTTACGGTATCCCATTATCCTCTAGGGAGGTAATAGTTGAAATTAATCTGAACCGTTGATTAAGTGTATTTAAAATAATTAATTAAAAAATAAAATGGGCTAACCGGCTTGATTATGGAAAGTAATCTGCATGTATGTCACCCGCACGAAAAGTTTGTTGATTATTTTTTTTTCTAGTACATGCAATAATTAATCTGCTAACATACAAATAAAGAAATTAATTGCTGCATGTATATAGCCCCGCACATATTAAATGAATGTTATATGACCTATTATCTCTAGGAGGTAATAGATCACCGATATCAAATCTGAGCCGTTAGATCATATAGATTAGATGGTCGACAAAATTTAAGACACCCATGTATAAAGTTTCTTGCATGCATGCATGCATCTTCATCCGAAATACAAATGCCAAAGTTGCTAGCTAGCTAGGTACTAGCTGCAAATATTTTCACTCTCTGCCTAGTCATGATATATTTCAAGACCTACTTAAAACGTCAACAAAGACAAGCTTAACCGTACCAAACAGAAGGCCACACCACTGCTATAGTATTCTCATCAGTGACGATTCAAAATCATTATTAGTGGTGGGTTTTGAACCGCTACTGAATAGTCAGCACTGATAGTCATTAACTATAAGTGTTGGTTCTAGAACCGCCACTGATAGTACCACTATCAATAGCGGTTCTGGTTACGAACCAACACTGATAGTCTTTTCTCATTCATTTTTAAGGTTATTTAAGGTTTGGGTTTAAGGTTTAGGGTTTAGACGCATATAGTTAAATCCGTACGTATAGCTTATATCAAATTTTATACAGGCAAAAAGTTTAACGTTTAGGTGTTTTAAAACCGGTAGTGATAACTCTTCACCGTCGGTTTAGACATAACCGATACTAAAAAAACTGCTACTTATAATAGGTTCTCTGGTAGTGCCCCTTTCGCTTTTTAAAATAAAATGGATAATATGTTTCTCCATGAAGGAAAATATGTGTTAATTAAGTATATATACTAGTAGAAAATTACATGCACGGTCTTCATGCATGCGGCCGCTTGCACATACTTTTTGTTTGCTGCAGGAATGAAACAAACTAAGGTTGACTGATCGAAGGTCAAATTAAACCCGATATGTAAAGGCACACATGCATGGAATACTTGGAATTAACACATGTAATAGCCCACAGATTACACAAATCTTCATTAATTAGATGGGGACAATATACAAGGGCAGGATGAACCCATGCGTGTCTACTAGTTACGACTCCTTTCAGGATCTGAAACGTCTCTAAACAATTCAGATTGTGACCCTAAATAATAAAACTCAATAGTTATATATATATATAAATATATAATCTAAAAATAAATTAGAATCAAAGCTGAGAAGCACTAGTTTTTTTTTAAAAAATTTATCAACGAGATATCTATGGACTATTTCTTATAATCTTAAACAGGTCCACTTATGTGCCCTGGACGAGTATGTAGTTTGGGTTAGATGCCCACTATATATAATTAGGAATAATGTCCTCATTGGGAGTTTCCTCCCCCACATGCATTAATGCAGACACTCTTTTCCTCTGGACGACTTATCAATAATATATGCCTCACTGCTTGGAGCATCACCACTAGTGACAGAACTGGATGCACGCGTAGCACGAGATTTGCAAAAGGCAGGATGATTAATGGTCACAAGGTCACTTCTAGAACGAAGAAATGTTTTTTATTCGTGCAAGAAGAGATATTATACGTAACATACTATGTTTATGAAATATTATTCTGTTCCTTGAAATAGACATTATCATTATAGATCAATTAGTACGTGACTTTTTTATGAGACTTGTAATGTTGAATGTTGCTATTTCTAAATAATCTCTGATCGGTTATATGTTGTATGTGGAACAGATATGACTATAAGATCAGCATGTGTATTGATTGATGATCATGTCTCATGGATCATAAGTATAGAGATACCAAATCAATAACATGGATGTATATTAAAAAATATATGTTGGACAGACCCACTATAAGGCATTATTGAGATTTTTTGTGTCATCAGTTGGTCTCAGTAGTGTTCATATAAAGTCCTTAGACCTGAGATAATTATGTTTTCCAATATGCGTAGTAGCTTACTTTAAGACTACTAAACACTATTCTATAACTGGATAGCTATAAAGTAGTCATTGGGTCTATTATGAAACATGTAGTGGGATGTGAGTGATCAAGATGGAATTTGCCCCTTCCTTCTTATAGGAAAGATATTTCTGGGCCCCTCAATGTAATGGATTATGTAAGTATATGACCATGCTGACGTGATTAAGAAGTTAATCATATGTTATAATCCAATATGGAGATCGAGAGAGAGATTAAGCTATTGATAGGATGACACAAGTTTCACCTTGTGCTCGATCAATATCGTGAAGCAAAGGGATTTCTATATGAAGAACATTATAGGTTCAGCCGATATGAATATATGATCTTTACATATACTTAGGTTAATATGCTTTGCTAGAAACTGTTATTAACGGAGTACTGGAACAGAGTTTCTGTACATTAACCAATGTATACGTGAACCTATATGGTCACACACTTAACGGATTGGAACACCTGATTCGAATATAGCTCGGTTTGGATAGAGATTCAAGTGTTTTGGACAGAGGTCTAAACAGATCCAAATAGAGTCCTGCTGGGTCCAATAGGGCTCAAGCTAGTATGTCTATATATAAGAGGGTGCGGGGCACAGGGTTTAAGGGCTTAGATGTTTTTGATTGAGTGTGCTAATCTGTTAGCCACCACGAAAAACTAGCCGTCACTCCTCATGAGCATGGCCATATTTCTGATCGCCTGAGTGCTAGTACACTACGGATCGACGTTCTACTCCTAGATGTGTGAATATCAGTAGGGGTATTGCTATACTGTATCGCTCATCGGTATCAGCACCACTGATCGGATCGGCATCGTCATTGACTCGAAGGACTTCCCGACCACATTGGCACGCGCATGTTGGATCGACTTTTCCAATACTTTTTTCGCTACTCTGCACGTCGAGTAATAACGATCTATAGTTACTCTCTAATAAGATATCCTAGTATGCGCGGTAGAAAAGTTTGGTTTTTAGCTATCGTAGTCTCAAGACCATATATCCAATCCCATATATATTCTACTCGTACTGGCGAAGAGCAGTAGCTAGCTAGATCTCCGCACGGTTTAGACTTGTATTAATTGCTAATTCCTAAGTCCAAATGGTTAATTCGACATTCTGAATGAGGTGTAATAATATACAAAGTATAAATTTCTTTTCCAATAATGTGCATGCATCCATTTGTTAACTATTCGCCGTTTCTGTCCGCTAGTTTAATCGAAAATAAAGAGCTGAAGACTTTTGCACCACATTCCTTAGATCACCATGTTCAGCAGCAGCACAAGAACTTCGTCTTCTCCGATTGGATGCCGGCGACGGGGCCAGAGAACTACTCCATATGTCGGTGTTGTACTGGCTCTCGTCCGTTGCAGAGAGGAGGCATCATAGGGGTTTGATCACATTCTTTTCAAATAGGTAAAACTATTGAAAGATTAAAATTGTCAATGACAAAAAATATCAAGAGTGATAAAGTTTTGGGTGTCGTTTAATTGAAGCTAAAGTTTTAGATGATGAATTATCAAAACTCAGAGTTTTGATAATTCAAATGATCCTTTTTTCCTTATTTCAATGTGAAAAGTAATGATACATTTAAGTAAAAGTCTATACAAGTATGTTACAATATACCTTCGTAATAAGGATGATGATTTATAATTAATTTGAATATTTTTTGCTGCAAGATGTGTCCAAGTCCAATTACTGTCTATGATCTTGCTCGTGTTTGACTAATGACTCTTTCCTCTGCGGGTACGGTCCTGAACAGTGAGAACTGGCAAGCTTATGCAGAACAAGCCAATATGCACTTATCACCATTGAAGTGAGCTATCCGTGATTTGAAGCAGCTTGATACATAGCACAACTGACCTCCATATATGGCTCACCATGCATGATGAATGAAGCCTTGGCAGCCATCGATCGTATCCACCCTGCCTAGGTATTAGACAATATTTCTTCACACTCCTGTAACTAGGTATAATTTCTCCGACGGCTAAATTTCATGTCAGTGTTTGGCCGTCGACTCCTAATGATGGACAAAAATCACGAAATCCGAGTGACATTTGAGAAATTTCAATCAAAATTTTAAAAGCAAAAAATTGGAACCAAAATTTTTATCTATAAGAGAAAAACCTCGCAGGATTTTGATGTGAATTGGTCGAAAATAACAAAATATGGAATGGTTTTAATGAAAAGTCGTTGTTGAAAGATCGGAGCGACAAAAAAAAAAGATTTCTGTTCGTTTTTGCAAAAAAAAAAAAACGACCATTTTTCTTAAAATTTGGTAAATGCAGATTAGAAATTTGAGAAAAATGCTGGGGAGAAATGGAAGAAAGTCTGAATAAAGTCTTTTCTTTTCTTTTTAACACTTATGTCATCAGTTTGGGGTCCAAAATGCATGCAAACACATTTTTTGAACAACCATTACCGGTTAATATTTCAAATATCATACTACTTATATATATTTTTTCGGATTTTTCATATTTTTTATTTCAAACTTGAATATTTTGAATTAACTCACAATTAGTGGGTGAAATACCTTTTTGAGCCGGCCCGTCAAGCTGGCGAAAACCGATCAAAATTTTATGAAATTGTAAATCCTAGCGCGCGTTCCGCTGTCAAGATCGATAGATCACGAAACACACCCCATTAATTCATGGATGCATCATTCATTGCGCACATCTCATTATCCTTCTCTTTTGCTTTGCCTATACATCTATTTTCTTTTGAATTTTGCAGCGAGATATTAGCAGCAGCTGGTATATCTTTTCATCGATCCTGACTTGCCTGCTGACTGACACGGCCAGTCAATATTATTCTTCCGTCTCTAGCTACTTGCGACCGCATCTATTTACGTTCTAAAATGTAAAAAAATATTAAGCTTAGACACATGCATTTAAAAGTTTTTTTTAAAAAAAACTAGAATACCTTTTGGACGAGTGAGCGTGGATTCAAAATTAATTAGGTGAAGTAATAATTAATAAAGTTCAAAGACAACGTCTCTAATTTAAAAGTAAACCAACTTTTTATTAGTACTAAATCACTATATTTAGAATAAAGTTTTAACTCTAAAATACACTAAAATTTAGGAGTGGAGAGTAGCTAGATGGTGCGTTGACCATGGATCGAGCGGTACAGGGTACAGCACCGGATGTACGTTACGTGTACACGCGCCTAGCTCCGACCCGTGCGCGAAGCGAGCTGGTCCGGTCGGGTCGGTCGGTCCACGCACGACACCGAGACGTCTTGGACTCCTGGCTTTCTGACTCGCGGCACGTGCGACGCTTGCCTTTCGGTCGGGCGCAAGGCCACGGAATAATATTTGCTTTGAGGTAGCACGTCCCGTACACGTACGCACGTACGTACGGCCGTGCCTACCCCAGGTGGCTTGGCTACCGGTCGATCGCTTTTGCACGGACGGATCTCAATTCTCGAACAGTTTCCGTTCTCACCGTTTGTACAGTTAAAAGAAGTACATCTGTAAAAATATTTTAATATACAGGTACGTACAGCGCGTCGGCAAAAGGTAATTAAGTAGGCACGTATGCTTAGTGCGCCTTTTGTTATCTTGCTAATCAATCAATCATTGCCGAGTTAATCTATAGGAAATTTTATGGTCTATAAGAAAATAATATAATTTTTAGTATTAATTTTATTAACCGTTGATATCTAGCTACTAGCTACTAAAAGATACTAAAATTAATATAATCTTAAATTGTGAAGCTCTTGGTACTGACGACCATAAAATGTTAATTACTAACCCTCGTCTTTTCTTAGGGTTTTGCCTTCGCAGCGAGTACCTAACTTCGGAGCAACGCATCATGCGTTTTGCGTGATGGTGATGGAGCTAGCCGATGCGCCATGCATGTCGATCTAATTGGATGCAGTGAGCTGAATTAGGGATGGCAATGGCCCAACCAATTAATGGTGAATTCACCTATTAGGGACCTATTAGGGGATGAATCCGACGGTTTTTTATCGCTGCGGGATAGGTTCATTGGTTTTTAAACTTCAATATCATGACCCCAAAAGAAAAAACAACACATGATCACGAGGAAAAAGTTTGAATACAAATTGTAAAATTGTTTACTATGTAGTGAAAAATTGCGAACATTAAATCTAACTGATTTTGACTAAGCGATCTGCGTGTGGAAAATCTTATATCTTTTGTCTAGAGAATATATACTTTCGGTACGGTTATAACAAAATATTTGATCATTCATGGAATCTACTATCTGTCGTTTCAGATAATCTTGTGTGATGTTCATCATTTTTGCATAACTATGCAAGCCATCACCGGCCTCTCTTGTTTGCCCAAGTGTAATATCTGTTATGACTTACAACTTATTGTGAGAATATATGGTGAATGCTTTTCCTTCCACTCACTGGTTCACTTTAATTTTTTGCCATCCTTTTACCTGTCTTGTGGTAGAAAAGTTTTATAGCTGAAAGCATGCAGTTGAACTTGAGGTAGCAGTATCTTTCTTCATAGCCACATAATAATCTGCACAAGGTTAGGCACCAGCAAATCAGCAGTTTTTGTTGGAATGCTGCAAGTATTAGCATTTGGACCACTAATCTTTACCAGCATTCTTTGTACACTTGATTACGTGCGTGTAACCATAATAATGCAGTAGGAATAGTTCCTAATTTGGTAGTAGTACATATATATCAATGAGGAACTTGGAATAAACGGCAAGTTCCCTTGGAATAAACAGCATAAAGGCTGTTCATGTTCTTGGGAGAGGAAGCCAACCAAGCTACGACTACGATTGTTAGTGGTATCCAATGCACACACAACAAGACCATCTCCTGGAATTTCATTCGTGAGCATTAAAAGTGTGGAGGAGAAGAGCTTTTCATGCTATTGGCTACAACAACTTAAGCAAGAAGTTTCATGCAGAAGTCATATCAAGATGTTTTGGTAGTACTTTTGTTTCTTTATCTTGAAAGCTATGCAAAGACTGGTCATATTTCAGATTATCAGTTGATGAAACAAATAAAAAGAACTAGTACAGATGACAGTTTTTCCTGCGCTTAAACAAATTCTAGCAAATGATATGATTTACAGAGCCAGGATTAATCTGAACTTCGAATTAAGTAACTGAAGAAAGAAGTTGACCAGTATATCGTATGTTTTAGTGTTACGATGAGACGGCACCTATTTCATTTGGTCTTATATATGTCTCGATCTGATCATGACTTTATACTACCTGCACTTAGCTTTGTTAATTTGTAATTTAATGATCGGTCATGTTCAGGACGGCTACAGAAATTCAGGTCGCCTGAACTTAACCTACGGCAGCACATGATAGTCAGTAGTAATCTTACATCCAGAGCTGCATCATGTCAAGGAAATATAAGAATAAGATTGATTGGAGCATCTACCAACACATCAGTGGTTGACTTAATTAAGTTAATTTAACAAGATTACGTTGTCTGTCAGTGAAGTTAGCTGTAACGACAACAAAGACTTCATGAGAAGAAAATTGTCTTGCTTTGCTGGTTCATTCTGATTCCACCAGCTGTTTCTGTGTGATGCAAGCTCCTCTAGTATTTTGTAAACTTCACATGTCAGATCATTTACTTTGGACTTTGGAGTACCATACGAAATGCAGAATATGGAGCTGAAAACGAAAGAAGAGGACGAAACAATACTTTTAGTTGTTCGATCGTTAGTCAGGTTGTGCAACCATGTTTTTAACGGAAGAAAGCTGGTGGGTTTCTGCAGTGTTCGTTTTCTTTATTCTTTTGTTCAGAATCTTCAGATGGGGTCAAGATGATAAGACGAGCAGAGCATGCCAATTGGCTCGGGCTTGTGAGCCAGCCGGAGGCTTGGCTCGTTCGTTTTGGCTTGGTTTCAAACCGAGTCGAGCCTAAGTCATCTCGCAAGTTGCTTGTTTGGCTCACGAGCTTGGTATATTTTTATAATATTTAGTGTATATTATGATTCTTATTAATTATTCATATTTTATTCTTAAATATACTACATATTAATATATCATATTTAAATTTAGATGTTTTAATTTATATTCTGCAGATAATATATATTAAAATTAATAGACTCACGAGCTTGCTCGAATTGACTCGAGCCACACAACAAGCCGATCTTGTATTTTTAGCTCAAACGAACACGAGCCAAGTCCGTATTCTATCGAGCCTAGTATCGGCTCGTTTCCCGTCCTACAACCTGGGTCAAGATGATACTAATACTACACGTCGATGTGGATTATCTTGAGGACGCGTGCTTCGTTGTCAGGGCTGCTCGATGGCTGCAATGTTGTCACTTGTCAGTCAGCTGCATCTGCATGCGTCTCCTTCCCTTGTATGATCTCCACGGGATATTCCAACACTCTGGCCTCCAATCGACCATGACCAAACCCTTTTTTCGCTTGGTCGGCATGCAACACCAACCATATTTTACTAATAAAGAAAGAAAAAAAAAGTTCGTACATAATAATAAAACTTGTTGTTGCCACAACGGCTATCTACTAAAAAAAACACCGAGTACTAACTAGTACAAATTATGAAAAGAAGGTCAAAGAGAAAGATATCACCTTAGCTTCTCTCCATGTCCATATCTCTTCCAAGACGATCTAGTTCAATTCCCCCGACGCTTTTGCTGTGCTTTCAAACACCCAGTGTTTCTTTCCTTCTAAACATCCAAGACAACAAAAGTATCATCCGAGTCGGAGTGTTTTTCTTTACCAATAACCATGACCAAGCCCTGACAAGTGACAACCTGATCTAGTCTACCTACAATTCCTAGATCGAAATGGCAATCGGTTCTTATGATCTTAATTCTTATCCACTTTCCTGCATGCATCCCAGCGTCTGCATGCCAAGCCAAACGCACTCCAGCATGCAGACAACGCCATGGATATGGGCTGCTGCTGATAGCGGCGCAGCCCAGCAGCGGATCATGGATTCATGGATCAGTGGCCGAAGTAGAGCAGCCGGTTTGGATGCAGCTACTGCCCTTGGCATTCGCGACGAGGAATCGATCAATCGATGGATCAATTCTCTGACTCTCTGCACCGTCGTCTTGCCATTTAATGCACTGATGTCGCCGCGGCGTGAGTGACGAACGCCGAGACAAATCCGCAATGGAGATGGTGAGATTTGTCAACATGATGACAGTGATCCTTTGTCGGTTTTGACAACTTCGACGGAGTTCTGCGTGTCATTTTCGATTAAAGAAGAGGAAAAGGATGTGGCATAGAAGTATTAACTTGCTCGATCACTGCGTTTAGCTGATCAAGGTTAGAAAGAAACATTTGGCTGATGACATGTTATGTCATGGTGAAACTGTGAGGTTAATTTATTGAGATTTTACGATGTATTTTATTACCACTAATTAAGATAACAGTATAAATTATATTTAACCTAAGGAGATAGTTAGGATTTCTATAAAATTTCTCAAATTTTAAAGTTCATTGTAGGGAGAGCAGGAAGAATCATAAACTTGACTGTTCATACAATGAAGTGTGGCCAAAAGTGGAAAATTTTCCTCTGTTTTTTTTTTTTTCAAAATGTTGCCATTTTTTGTGTTGGGCATCTAGGGCTTGTTTGGATTCATGCCCAACTAAACAGTTTCAAAAATTTTTGTGGTGCTAATGGAGTTTGCTACCATTTCGCTTGTTACCAAAATTTTGGAAGTGCCAACTCATCCAATGCCAATATTTTGGTAATGAACATAGTTTAGTCTCTTATATTGGCAACAAATCAAACAATACCCATACCAACCCTACCAAAATCTTGGCTTCAAACTAAATACCCTAACTTCACCTAATATCTTATATAAGTTTTTTTAAGTATCTCCTATATATGTCATTTTAGAACTTCTAAACATTTTTTATCTTTTCTTTTATGTTTGTAATTGTCAAATAAATACTACACTCTTCCAAAGAAAAAATTTAAAATTTTCAAAATTGAATAAATAAAATACAGCAAAATATTTTTTGTTGATTTATTAATTCTTTTTCAGAGGGAGTATGAACCACACAAGTCCCTAATGTCAGTCAAAATACTAAAAAGATTGATCTTTTTAGTATTGTTGGGCTTTTATAAGCCCGACATTCACTTTTGGGTCATCGCCAATCTGGGCCGCCGCGGGCGGCGGTGCCTTCGCCGAGAAGAACCCGTCTTCTCCCCGCGCGCACGCCTTGGCCCCTTTCGCCGAATCGCCGGAGCTGGGGCGTTCTCCGCCGCCGCCATCGGGTATCGTATCGGATCGGATCCTCAATTCCTCACCTAACCCTCCCGTGTCTTCCCTCTCCAAATGCGGCCTAGACTCGTTCCCGGCTCCTCGCCTACGTGGCCTCGCCTTCGCCTCCGGTTCCGCCATCCCGACGTGTCAGCTTCCCCTCCAATCTCCCACGCGGGGAAAAAATTCCTATTTTGCGCGGCTCAGCCACGAGTTCCCCGCTGAATTCGCGTCCCTTTTCGTCTCGCAGCGGGTTGGTTAATGGTTTGATACCCGTGGCCACCGCAGCGGCGGTGCATCCATGGCGGCGCCAGGATCCCTAGCCGTGTACAAGGTGGTGTTCGCGGCGCTTGGCGTGCTCATGATGGGCACCCTGGTGTACACCTGCGTCACCGATGGCTCGCCGTTTCGACTTGAGCTGCTCACCCCGTGAGTACTGCTACGCTGCTTCGTTTTCCCTCTATGGGAGAGGATTGGATGTCAGTCACTGCTGTGAATTTTGGCAGTGTTGATATTTTCCTTCCGTGCTTCCTCGCGGATTGTTAGTACGCTATTGCGATTTTTATGAACTGGATGTTTCTATACTCAAGTAAACCATCTCAGGCTTTTGGATTATTTATTTATTTGTCTATTTAAGCGTGACATGCCTTGTTGATGATTAGCAAATCCTGTAGTCACTCATATAATTTAAGTACTATTCCAATTTTACTGGGGTAACCTGCACAACGGTGCTGCAGGAAGCTAGGAAGTATATGCAGCCCTTGATGGATGCAACTTTGAAAATTGAGTACACCAATTTATGATGTAGGTTTATAGTTTGTTGTTAAGATCTTTCTTAACCAATGTACTATGTCTTGCATACTTGCATCAGGGTAGCAGAGAAGAGCTATTGGCCAAGTATGTTCTCGAAGTACCTTACTTGAAGTTGTATTTTTTTCTATTGCAGGTGGATGGCGGCAACACTGATCGATTTTTATGTGAATGTGATTGCGATCTCGGTAATCATATATCTCTGTAATGTACATTGCGTCTTCTTCACTAATTAGTCACTTTGTTAAGATGAATTGTACAGAAAACTTGTGGTGTTTACATGTAGCATAATTATAAGTAAGTACTTTTCTGGAGTACAAAGTGAAAATGACGACCAGTTGTTTGCTTTCTTGCATTGTAAAGAAGTGGATTATTTTCTACCAGTTCTTTATCTGTTATTTACAAATAAGTTCCAATGTTGACAAACCATATTACATAGTAGCTATAATTTGTGGATTTACATGTTTAAATTTATGTTCTCTATTGAAATATTTCGTAAATATGCAATTCTAGCAAAAAAATTTAATTTCCAATAAACTTAGTTCCTGATCTGTATGAGGGAATCATACGTAACTGGTTGATGCTGTAATGAAATTGCACTTGGTTTGGATCTCAGATATGAAAAATCAAATTCGAATGATAGAAGACAAGTTCTGTTGTATTATCTCCTATTATGTTGTCCTTTTGTGTATAGATTGGAGCTTGTGCAGATATTTGTGTTCCAACTTCCATCTCCAACCTATGTATTGCTTGAAAGTCAACATAATTTTTTTTGTGGATACTAATCAGCCACATCCCCTGATTAAGACATAATTTCTAGGTTCCACCTTAAATATATACAGAGCAAGGATACTTGTGTCTGAAGGGATTGACCACAAAATGCTTTGCTCTACAGTATATAAATAATGTAAAACAAAACTAGAATTCATCTGTTCACTTCATGTACAGTGACGCAATTTAAAATATTATCTTCATCTAGATGTGAGCTAGTGGTGTTTGTTTTATGTTTCAGACTTGGGTTATCTACAAGGAAGTAAATTGGATTAATTCTGTCTTCTGGGTAGTTCTGTTGTTCTGTTTTGGCAGGTACTTGATTCCTTATTGCTGATATTCTGCATCCTCTTAATTTTTAGTGCCTTGTCAAACTTTCATAATTCTTTTTGAATGTAGGTACTCTATTCCATTTGATGCAAACAGCCTTCATTTTTCTCTTTTGTCATTTCAGTGCTGCTACATGTGCTTATGTTGTTGTGAAGCTTTGTGAAATAACAACTTCAGGCCCTTCCCAAGATCCTCTTGATCTTTTATTTCTCAGGTATAGATTGAAATTCCTCCTATTGTATACAGGGTAATAAAAATTGAGTTGACTATTTTTGACAGAATAAATTAGCACGTT
>KE372430.1:1196465-1212199 GCA_000418225.1 Zizania latifolia | reverse complement strand
CTGCTGATAATGTAAATAGAGCAATTTTGTTCTTTCTCTGAGGACTACTGGTGGACTATAAGAAGCTTACATTGGTTGCGCTATGTTCTCATTAAGTTTTTTGAGAACCTGTGAAATATATTATCATATAGATTTCAATGCCTGCAACAGGAAGCTTTTGCTTTCACGTGAACAGTACCGCCGGGTATTGTAGTAGATTAGGAGTCCTATTAGGTTTAGGGTTAAGAGTCCAATTGCATTTAGAGTCAGTTTGTCCTAGAAATAAGAGGACCCTGCCCTATATAAATAGATCCATAGTTTGTAATTAGGAAAAGAAGAAAATAATTAGTCAAGAAAGAATTAGATTAGATTAGGCCGGGTTGGAGCCCTACCTTGCCGGCGCGGAGGCTACCGCGCCGACGAGGCTAGGGGCTAATTCGGCTATGTTTTTCAGAAATTATCATGCACGTGACAACTTGGTTGCTGCACGTGACAGTATCACATTCTAGATGTCCAAGGATATTTTTTGAAAACATCAATTGGTAGTCTCATATTCTTCATTTGTTCTGCCCATTCATTAAAGAGACAATATAGTTTAAAAATATACAATACCACCCTTGGTGTGTACACCGATGAACATCTTCCTTAATCTATATTGATGTCTTGAGTTGTTTATCAACTTATTTCAGGCAAGGAAATCTATCCCAAAGAAAGTCGTCTTTTATCTTTATTGGGAGAATTATGTTCAGCATTTTAGGGGCATTCATTGCTGCAGTCGTCATATACACTGTCATCACTGATGGACTACCTTTTAGGAAGGATTTGTTGACACCGTAAGTGAATACCTTCATAATTCATGCCTGGTCAGCTTCAGTTTATGAAACCCCTTTTGTTTATCTGAGCGATAATGAAAATATATATCTAATAAGAAAGACTTGTATTTAAATGTGCTAGAAGAACCCTATGCTGAATTTACATTCAATGCTACTCTATTATTTGAGAATTTTCCATGACTATTTTCACCATAAGAGTAGGAAGTATTAGAAATGTTATTGTCCATGGAGTGTTGAAAGAGAATTGTTGGAGCCGAGTCCTAAGTAAAGCACTGTATATATTTTTTCAATTGATTTAATGATTTATTATGCTATCAAATCAATGGATTCATCAAATACGATAACTATGCAAAAGAGTTCTGGTATTTTTGGTCGCTTTTTCCTAATACTTGTATTATCAATTAAAAACATCAGGTTTACTATTTTATTTCACATTCAGGTGGATGGCGGCAACCTTAGTTGACTTCTATATGAATGTCTTCGCAATATCGGTAAAACATCTTCAACTTTTAGAACTGTTAAAAGTATTATCTGCAACATGCTAGTTTGCCTACTTATATGCATCCCACAATACTACTGTTCATTTTCCTTGCTAAAACGACTAGTGCATAAATCTACTGTTATTTGGAACAGTTGCTCAGCAGTCAGCTCAAATCATGCTATGGTACTTAGAGCCAGTATTTTTTTGGTATTTTCGAAAAAATATATTCCATCAAAAACAACAAATTATTACCTCATCTGCAGTCTACTTTATCTTTTTTAATTCCTCTTTTAAAGTGTGTGAAGACACTTTTTATAAAAGAAAAATGCCTTGATAGTGGTTATTTTGGTCTTCAGTAATTTTTATAGTCTATCAGACTATCACATGCAGAATTTTCTATTTAGGAATGCCCATTCTTGATGTGCCCCCAATAGGATACTAGGTTTGGTAAGGCCAAACAGTTAACTTTTGATGATATGTCTGCAGGTATGGGTTGCTCATAAGGAGTCAAGCTGGATATCAACTTTCATCTGGATATGTTTGTTGATATGCTTCGGAAGGTATGCGATTGTTTTGAGATTTTAAACATACAGCATTTCTTTATATTACTGCATTGTGTTGGGGCTCTTGATCCTTGTAGCTTTTGATTTTACCGCTTTAATGTTTTAGAATATTTCTTGCATGCACATTTTAAACATCGGTGTAACTACTAGTTACTGCCACCTATCAATTACTTTAATCACTTTATTATCTTCTAACTGATGGAGCTTGTTTGTATTTGGCATAGTAAAAAAACGAACCGGTGGTCGAACTGGCCATCAGTTCACCAGTTCATTGGTCTGATCACCATTTTTTTGTTTATTAGTACTATACTTGTTTTGTATTATTTTAATACAGAAACAATAAAAATTGATAGAAAAATATGTATAAGTAGATATTAAAAAATACAACTTTGTACATAAGACTACAGGGATGTTATAGTATCACAATATCATAGTTTAAAGTACTACTATAACCATAGTGTCACAACTCACAAACCCATACAATAATAATAGTATCCAAACTATTTAACAAAGTTTATTAAGGATGTGCTCCCCAGTGTTTCATATTACAAGTCGTTTAACTTTTTCCGAAGACAAACTTCTCTAATTTTGACCAAGCGTAAAGAAAAATATATTAACATCTACCATAACAAATAAATACACTATTAAGACATATTTCATGGTGGATTTAATAAAATTAATTTGATGTTGCAATTGTTGGTATATTTTTTACAAAACTGGTTAAAGTTATAGAAGTTTGACATATAAAAAGTCAAATAACTTGTAATATGGAACATAAAAAGTATAAAAGTATAAAACAATTTACTCTCAAGTACACATACTGACATACATATTACCATCTTACTCTCAAGTCCATAGTAAAAAAGATATATAAAGAGGGTTATTTTTTGTGGTAACATTGAACTGGCTAGTTCTTCAAAACCGTTACCAGTTCCGTGGTTCAATAAAAACTGCCCGGTTCGTCTGGTTTTACCACTTCAATTGTATTTTTTAGTGAAATAGAACCATCAAAGTGTCCAGTTCCAATTTGGTTTTTTGTACTATGCTTATAGGTCATTATTCATTTTTCCTACCAGTGATTGGAGTTTTTTTTCTATTGCTTCTCCCTAGGAGTAGCGTACCCTGGTGGCCTGGTCCCTGGATTATGTTTGATTCATATGCAGAAGGCACTTGCTTTCTTAAGAATAGTTACTCTCCTATGTAATATGATATACAGTTATAGTTTACTTAAAGATATAGTAAATTCATCAGTGAATTATATGCGTCGTGAGGTATTTATTTGTTAAGGAACTTATTGACCCTTATCCTTGTTTTCCTTTGCTCTAGCATCACAACATGTGCCTACATTGTCATCCAACTTTTCCAAGTGTCATACGAAGACCCTATCTACTATGTGCTACTGAATTTACCATAACAAGTATGGGATTGCACCCACCCAGTATCTCTGATCTTCAAGACTGGTTAGCTTGCAGTTGTCTAAGCTTTGCTTGACATATGGTCATTTATCTGTTTGAAATGTAGGAAGATTTGAAAAATCCATTGAAGGGCTATGCTCTGCATGCTTGGTAGACAATAATATTACCTCAATAAAATGTATATCAGACAGCAACCAGAGAAAGTTTTTTCTTGGTTTAAAGGCATAACTTCAGCAATTTCTGTGCAACAAGAACCACATTATCTATGCAGTTGAAAACCCTTTAGTTTTATTGTTTTTGAATTAACCCTCTATTTGTATATATGATTTAATTACTTTACATGAGCTTTATTCACTGTATCTGTTATCAAAATTTTAAAATCATAAACATAAAAAGTTGCAAGCGTCAAGGACAGAAAATTGAACTCTGTGTTGTTGGAACTGGGAAATTGCTCGAATTGCCATGTAAGTTTGCAGTCTTGTGGAAACCGGCTTGCACAACTCTGTTTTCTTTGACACATCTCTATCTTTGGTGCGTGAAGGAGACTCGACACAGAGCAGGGGAGACCTCCAAGCACGTAGATCGGTACATAGTTTCATTCCTATACTTATCTCATATACAGTGTAGCTCAGTCAAAGCATGACGAACATGTAAGCAGTCTGTTGGCACAGAATTACAGTAATGCAGAGATGAAGTTCATTCTCATGTTATTGTTTCTGTTGGAGTTGGAATTTGGATAACCTTTTCTTCGGCATATATTCCATTTCTGACAGCAAGTATTGGTCAACCACATTGGTGTCTCGGTCTCTGACTCTCAGTGCTACCTCTCCGTACTTACGAAGGCTGAGATCTTAAAAAAAAAATCATTTCGAACCGTGAATTTAAGTTATCTCAAATACTTGTCAGTTTAGACTTTAAGTATCTACGGTTTGACTAACAACATCTTTTACATAATTTGATTATAAAAATTCTGTAATTATACTAACAATCCAAAGTATTATAATAATATCTTAGAGATAGAGTTATTTGTATCAATAAATTTTGCAATTAGTGGTCAAAATTTATTTACTTCGATCAAAACTGATAAGTATTCACGAACGAAACGAGAAAGTATTTCAGAGATTTTATTTGCATTTTACCGATTATTATTGTGTTAATAAAGGCTCCAATAGAAAACATCGCTAGAGCAAAGTAAAAAAATTGGATCAATCCGTAATTTCCGCTGATGCAGGCTGTCAAACTACTCAGTTGGGCCCGAACGGGATTAAGGCTGATGTGCGGTCCATTTAATTGGGCCGGAAAGAAATCGTGATCTACATTAGGCCCATGTTGATTGGGCCTGAGCGGTTTTGTGGTATACATGCGGCCCGCGTTTATGAGGCCGGAAATGGATAGCAGCTAACGTGCGGCCCATATTTGTTGGGCCGGAAAGGGTCGTGCCTGTGATTAGTAGGCCGGAAAGGAGTTGAGCTCCGTTAATATCGGGCCGAAACAAAATTGTAGTCCACACGCGGCCTGATTATTGGGCCAGAAGCCCGTAGCTGGTTTGTGGTTGATACGAGGCCCATATGAATGAGGCCGAGGTGGTATCGATCGGATGGGAAGCCCATATTTCCCATACGGTCCAACACACGCGCCGTACGATGGCACGATCCCTCCGCCTGTGCTTCGGTGTTAGGATCACGTAGCAACTTTAGTCTCACCTTATCCATGAAAGGGGGTTACGAACAACTTATAAGTAGACATCCTTCTTTGAACCGGTCTTTTAGGATGTGAGAGGACTCTCTGCTTGTAAGGCTGCATCGTATGCGCATAAACAACTGGACGTGGGCTGAGGGTGGTGAGCTAAGACCTGGGACGCTAATAATTGGTATCGGAGCTAGCAGCCGCCATGCCTACCTAGGGGGCCTACGAGCCCCTTATAAAAGAGAATAGCTATCCTCCCTTGGCTCGATTTTCTGAGATGTGAGAGGGCTCTCCGCTTGTAAGGCTACGTCATATGCGCATGAACGTTCGGACGTGGACCGAGGGTGATGAGCTAAAGCCCGGGACGCTAACATTCGGTGCGCCGCCGCTGCCGTGACAGGACGAATCTCAGGCGAAACCCGCGCTCCTCCTCCGGGGTCATTTCCACAGGTAGGATTTTGTCACCTCCTCCGAGCCAGCTACTACTGCTTTACTCTCTATCGGCTGTCGCGTCATCTTCGTTGCCGTGTGTCCGGCCGGGCATCCGGCCATTCCGGTGTATCACTCTCTCCCATTATATATATGCAATTCTAGATCATAGAGACGTCAGGATATTCTCGTCGACGATGAAATTGCCGCTGGAGTACGGCTCTGGTGCTTGTGCTCCCGAGGTCGTCGAGGAATCGCCTCCTCGGCCTTGGCCAACGGCGGCCGCGCGAGAAAAGCAGAATTTCAGCGACGCCTGACGATTTTGCTGCTGCTGGTCTGCGATGGTACTGAGGTCGTCCTAACGGCAGTTGCACCCTCCGTTCCAACCGATTCTATTCTGTTTGCCCGCGATCCGGCCGGAGCGCATTGCTCGATGCACGCGGTGAGTTCATCAGCTTCTATTTTTTGATTTGTGCCATGATTTTAGGTTTTCCCATAGTAAGTATCACAAATAGACATAATTTTACTTCTGAAAATTTGACTGGTCTTCTCCATTTTTCTTGATTTCAACAATTTCCCCTTATCATGTTGTGTATTTACTAGCTGGAAAATAATATAAAACTTTATCACAATAAAGCAAGGTCAATCCTAGCCTTATAGGCTTGTGTAACAAAGTTTAGTATTAGAACCCTAGTTATTAAGGTGGTAAGGCGAGGCGAGGCGGTGGACCGCCTAAGCGTTAAGGTGTAAGGCGAGGCGACACCTTATGCTATAGAAAATATATGATTTTGGAAAAAATATCAATAGATACCTTATAAAACTAAAAAGTATATAGTTAAAATTAGCACATTTAAAATTATGTCTAATAGTAATATTTAAAGTTCAGTTTAATAACACATTGATATAAATCTAATCCAACAGCCTAGTTAGTTTTCATCGCTAAACCCATAGTTGTTATGGCGTCGCCATATCGTCGTGGTGGTATTTGGCTATTCGCCACACGGCGCCATAGTGTTAGAAGGACTGTGGCGGGCGCCACAGGAGCGTAGCGTTGCTGTGGCGTCGTGTGGCACCCGCCATACGAGAGGGAGAGGAGTAAAAAAGATACTTATCTGGGCCCACTCATACCTCCAAAACCCTAGCCGCCGCAGTCTTCCAAGCTTCCATCTAACACATCTATTTTAGCCGACAGCCAAAGCACGTTTCAGCTACCGTCGCCACCTTGAGCACTTTGGGCGCGACGCGGCCAAGCGCGGGTGGCACGCGGTGAGGCCAGGCGCGGCGTCACCAGGCACGAGCGACGCGTGGCGAGGCCAGGCGCGTCAGTGAGAAAGATGTGGGAGAGGAGAGGAGGGGAAGACAGGTGCGGCGGTTGGAACTGGAAGAGTGAGCTGAGAGAGAGAGAGGGGGGAGTGGGAGAGAAGTTAGGGTTGAGAAATGAAGAATGGGCTTTTAATGGGCTGTTTGATCAGATTTATATAAATAGATCATTAACTGAACTTTAAATATAACATTAGATATAATTTTAAATGTATTATTGTAATTTTAATTATATATTTTTATCTTATAAGGTATCTAACTTGATATAGTATTGCTATTTTTATTTGCAATTTACTACTTATATATTGATATATTTTTCTAAATTCTATAAGCTATTTTTCTATATTGTTCGCCACGCTGATGTGTCTATGGCGACGCCACGTCGCGCGCCATAAACGCTGTAAAGTTGTGAAGGTGGTAGATCGTCACGCTTCGCCGCGTTGCCATAATAACTATGGCTAAACCCTAACTTCTTTCCCACTCCACTCCTCTCACTCTCAGCCTCCACTCCTCGAGCCGCTGCCTCTTCCCCTCTTCCATCTTCTTTCCCCCCTCTTCTATGCCATGCCTGGCCCCGCCGCGCGTCGCTCGCCCTCGGCCGCATTGCAGCAGTGCGCCGGGTCCGGCCTCTCCATGCTGGATCTGCGTTGCGCTTGGCCTCTCCATGTCGGATCTACTCCATGTTCAACCCTCTGCGCGCTCGACCGCGTGGGGGGCAACGTGGGGGTTAAAGCATCGGGACGCCTTACCTTCCTTGACTGCTCTACCGCCTAAGCAACGCTTTAATAACTATGATTAGAACTTGCATTGGTAGCTCTTGATATTTTTCACATGATTAAATTTTATTATCTACTTATTGTGACCGGAAGGAATGAAGGTAAATGTACTAGTATCTTATACACATGAGGGGGGAGCAAACCAACCATGTATAGAAACTTCCTTATTGAACTTTATTTGATACATCTTGAATGGTTCTGAAGACCCAAAGTCTGGATCAATAATAATATGTAAGAGAAAAATCATACATAGCATGATGGTATGTACCAATAAAAATAAATCATTTATGTATAAGAGACTAAGTTCAGTCTCCATGAGCCAGTAAAAATATATAATCTCGACTAAAAATCAAATTATTAAAAAATGAATGCAATCGCGATCCTCCTACTCCCTACGGCTTGCAGCAAGAGTTGGCATAGTGGAGTCGGCGGAGCTAGAGGTATTGGCCGTGGACCTCGTCGGTGCGGTAGAGCCGTGATGGCAAACATACCGACAAGGCATAGCTTGAATCTCTGGTATGAGATTAATCTGATCTCTATTTCTCTCAAAATCTCTAGCTTATGTAATGCTAGTACCTAATAACAAACTATGTAACAAACTAGATATTTCCTTAGACATATTAACTGCCTAATCATATCACTAAATTGATAATTCCTAAATTTCTGCTACAATACCATGTGGTTCACGCCCTGTATGTGCTATGTTGTGGGCCTTGGCCTCTAGGCCCATACCCATGATAGCGCTTGATGATGCATGGTCAGTTAATCGCCTCTCTTCTCTCATTTTGCCCTGCCCTGCTGCTCCACACATTATGTTTGCGCTAGATTTTGGCTTAATTTTCGCAGCACATCCTTTAGGATCTACTCTCACCAACAAAAAAACAAAACAGGCAAATATTGTGTTTAAAACCATCTAAAAAAGATCTGTATGAAATGCACCAATTTTACCATACGACCAAGCCCAATTGAAAAATTCCCATGGTGAACTTTATTCCATGACATGCTTAGCAGTTCTATCAAATAACAAACTGAAATCAACTATTGATATGAAAATTGCAAGCATGTCAACCACAATGCTGAAAAGAATGGGGAATATAGAATCTCCTTCAGAGGACCTTTTAATTTGGAAATAGTGGCCTACCATTGCCACTGCATTTCTTCTCAAGGGCCAAGGCATCTTTAGATAAGTACTGGAGTACTCGACGACTACTGGACTCATTGTTTCTAACGGCTTAGTTAACAGTGGAATGTAGCTAATTTCTTCTACAGTTAAATGGAAGAAATTAAAGAAAGTATGAAGTGATTCTCAACACAAAAGTATGGATAATCAAATCAGTAGTTCATAATCTGTGTTACACCAGTAACATGGGAGCAATACTAGCCTTTCCCTCAACCAAGCAGTATTGAGAATTCGTCTTTGATAGCAGTGACTTCAGCATAAACATCTTTCATCATTGGCCGATCTCTAGGTGTCTCTGCAGAACATGAGAGGCCAAGCTTCACCAGCTGCATGGTGCAGCTCAGCATGGCAACCATTACCCTGTTTTCATGGTCAAAATTATTGTTTTCATATTCATCTTCGCAATATGGTATGATACTAGGATCTAAAATCTCTGTGATCTTTTCTGGAAATGCCTTCTCCACCAATCTATGAAGGTTCAAGCCATCATTAAAAATTGCATCTGTCGGTCGCTTTCCTGTCAACATTTCTAAGATGATAATTCCATAGCTATAGACATCGCCCTCCATTGAGATTTTGCTCCCAAAGCCGTACTCTGTGATAATGTGTAATTGTAACTGTTAATAAAAAACTTATTATATTTAAAATAAAAAGTCATAAGAGAATTATCTGAATGTAAGGAGTAAAACACAAATGTAAAATGCATGTACGGTATTAGAAATGCCCTACTATTTTATATGCTAATAAAATTGTCATGAACATATTATTACCTGGTGCAATGTATCCAATTGAGCCTCGTGCACCTAAGCTTGTAGAACTATTAATCATGGAAGAAATATCTTTGTGAAGAAACTTAGTTAACCCAAAGTCACCAATATGGGCACCCATGACATCATCCAGAAGCACATTGCCAGGCTTTAAATCACAATGAACCATAGGAGGCATGCAATGGTTATGTAGATAATCCAAGGCAGAAGCTATGTCCACTGCTATTGTTATCCTGGAGCCCAAACTCAATGATCTTCTAGTATCACACCCATTCAGTGTTGGATACAGCCAGCTCTCTAGGTTACCATTACTCATATATTCAAGAATAAGAGCTTTGAACTCTTGTCCTGTTGGATCCAATGTTGAGCAAGCAGTAATCACCCTGACAAGATTACGATGACGAGAATTCCTCAAGGCCTCACACTCAACTAGAAAGCTCTTAGGTGCTCCTAGTTGATCAAGTTTAAAAACTTTGATTGCAGCCACATGTGGTTGAGACTCAAATAGACCTCTGTAGACTGATCCATATTTCCCTGAACCAACCAAGTTATCTGAAGAAAAACCATTTGTTGCTTTGACTAAATCCGCATATGAGAACTTCTTCAACTCCTTGCAGGATGGAGGATGTTGTGGCTTGGATTTCTTTCTCCTCTTCAAGAGAATAACTGTGAAACATGACAGAGCTACCAAGGCAAGGGCCACACTTAACCCAACTATCTTAAGAGTGTGGTAATTGTGCCACTGTTTGGATGTAGCTGTGTCACAAAGTGGAAGTTGAAACATTGCAGAACTGTCACGTAACAAGTTGTTCCCTTGGATAAATACCTTGCTGGTATTCTGAAATATTCCACCTTCTGGTATTTGCCCCTCAAGGTTGTTGAAGGACAAGTTGAGAACATTCAAAGAGCTGAAGGATTGAAAGAACTCCGGAATTTCACCACTTAAGTTGTTTCGCGAAAGATCAATCTCACCGATACCTTTCAAATTGGTAAGCGATTCTGGAATTCTCCCTTCAAGAAAGTTACCCTCTAGGCGGAGGGATTCCAAATGGATACAGCTACCTAGAGTATTAGGAATTATTCCAGACATTTGGTTATTGGACATATTCAGCAGCCCAACATTAATCAAACCACCAATCTCCAGTGGAATATGCCCAGAGAGGTTGTTGTGAGACAAGTCCAAACCTTCTGAAAGGGAGTAAAGAGAAAATAGTTCTTTTGGTATGCTCCCATCTAAGGTGTTACAGGAGAGGTTCATGGTGAGTAAATTTTTACAGCTGCCTAGAGCACTTGGAATGGATCCACTCAAATTATTCTCTTGCAAATCGAGCTCAATTAATTGGCGGAGTTTACCAATTGAAGATGGGATTTGTCCAGAAAGTTTGTTATGTGATAAGTTTAGGACAGTCAAGTTTGAAAGATATCCAAATGAATCAGGAATATTTCCAGTAAAATAATTTTGTTCCATTCCAAGACGCATGAGGCTCGTGATGTTCCCTATCTCTGGAGGTATGTTGCCAGATATCTTATTTGCATTTAGCAACAAAAATTTTAAGCTGCTGGGAAGATCACCAACTGAACTTGGCAAGATTCCTTGGATTATGTTTGATTCTAAAGATAATTTGACCAACTGTGTGCAATTTTTCAATGAGGATAGGAAAGACCAATCTCCAGCTTCGAGTTGATTCCTACCTAAATTTATTTCGGTTAAGTTAGGAAGGATCCCAAAGGAAGGGATAGCACCATAGAATGCATTAGTCCGTAGATTAATCACCTCAAGACTGGTTATGTTCACTAGAGATGGGGGGATTTTTCCTTGGAATTGATTTCTTTGCAAAGTCAAATTTTTGATGTTTGGAAGGGTTTTTCCAATGTTTAATGGAATGCTCCCACTGACATTGTTGATGGCAATGCCAAGGTATGTGAGTGATGATATGTTGTATAGAGTGGGTGGGACAATCCCTAACAAATTGTTGTAAGACAGGTCTAGTACTTCCAAGTATGGAATTTTACCTATACTCATCGGGATGCTACCTTGAAGATTGTTGCCTGCAAGCAAGAGCCAGAGAAGGGAAGAGAAATTCCCTAAAGTGGAAGGTATGGGACCTGCAAGATTATTTGATGACAATATTAGATATTGCAAGGGTGAATCAATCTGTGACACAACTGGTATGGACCCAGCAAATTTGTTTGTTCCAAGGGCTAATTTTTGAAGTGATGTGCTATTAAACAAATCAGGAGGAATCTCTCCACCAAGTTGATTGTCTATTAAGTCCAACACTTGAAGTGATGAGCTGTTAGCTAGGATAGGTGGGATAGGTCCAGTGAGCCTATTCTTTTTTAGTACAACACTGACGAGAGAAGACCTGCTTCCAAGCGAAAGAGGAATGTTGCCTGTCAAACTATTACTACCAAGGCGTAATACTGAAAGGTTATGGAGCGTCCCGAACCCTTCTGGGATGCCTCCAGTAAGCTTGTTGCTGTCCAAGCTGAGTATCTGAAGGTTTGAACATTTGGTCAGGTTTGGTGGGATCTCCCCATGGAGGGAGTTTCTCCTAAGATCAATAATTTGAAGGCGAGAGGATGCTAGGGTGTTCGGGATCACACCACTAAAGCTGTTTGAGCTGAGGTTAATGTACTCCAACCTATTTAACTGGCCAAGTTCAGATGGAATTTGACCACTCAGTTGGTTATTTGGTAAGTGGATTCTTGTGAGGGAAGTAAGGCTGGAAATGCAAGGTGGTATTTGGCCATTGAAGTCAAACGACTCGAGGTCCAGTGCGACAACACGACGAGATTGTGTGTTGCTGCAGGTAACACCAGACCAACTGCAGAAATTGAGGGAATCCTTGTTCCATGAACCTAGGAGATCAGCAGAACTGGAGTTGGAGAGATGGAGCTTCAGACAAATAAGGGTTTGGAAATCTATATTAGATTCATTACGGGGAGTGGTATCGCGTGTTGAAGAGGCAGAGAATGCAATTCCCGACATATAGGTGAGGAGAATGGCTATGAGCCAAGAGGAAGTGAGAGTTCCTACAGGACATAAATATTTTCTCTCAAAAACACCCATGCCCGGGATAACAGAATTGTGCTTCTGCCTTCAGTTGTGTGTTTTGGTAGTGGTGGACACAACATTTATAGAAGAAATGTAAGCTTACTAGCTACATGCATCCTTGCTTGTGGTGGGCCGGGTTGAATTTAATGCCCACTGGGTCCTGTTGGCCTGTTGCTGTCAATAATGGCTGGAAACCTTGTTCCAGTACGCCCCCCTGTTTTTGCTACCATATCTCAAACTGCTTGTGTGCAATCGTTTTGTAGATGAACAGAACTTTCTGCAGTTGTTTGTTTGTTCCGCATCTCCACCGACGCCAGTGAAAGCTCAGTTCTTGTTTGAGGCTTTTTATAGGTGCTGGAGCATTGCACTTTGAGCGTCCAGGATCCAGTTCCAAGACAATTGCTCCGTTTCAGTGGTAACTAGGATTTGCTTCCCAAATATCTGCACCGAGCTCACCGCTCCGCAGTTGCCAATGGCACTCTACTCTCGCCAACTTACGACACTGTTGCTTCTTATCCTCCTCGTTATACTGGTTTTTGTTACTGGCAGCCTCGGAAGCGATCCAGGTGGAAACTGCAGCCAAAGCGGTAAATACCTTCTGGGTCTGCTCAGGACACCTCTTTTGTGAAACTTTACAAATATTGAAGCAAAGTAGTTAATATTAGGTGAATGCAAATATACAAGTATCTGTTTATGTTAACTACTTACAGCATTATTCTAATCCATTCGCAACACTGTTAGTGATACTTTCTTCACTTGGTAAGGTACTGGAATTATCGCCAAATTGAATGTGTTGTTCTTGTTCAACACTTGTGTTTTCTCGTTGGCTGATATCTCACAATCTTGGCAGTTGTCCAGCGAGACTGTCCGTCTATACCCCCAGACTGTTGTCCGGATTGTGTAGGCTGTTGAAACTACTGGATGCGAAGCTCGCAACATCTGAGGATCCATCCGATTCCGAGAGCCATCGATTGAGCCATTTGGACGAGTTGGATGGTTTTCTCACTTCATTCGTTGCATATGAAGTTTTCTGTTTGTAAAAATAAAAGTCTTTCATATTGTGCAGGAGATACGAGTGTTGTACTTGGCATCTCTGTGGTTTGTCTTTTGGTTACTCACCACTATGTAAGATTGGAAAATATTCCTCTCTGTATTTTCTTTACTGCCTTTTAATAAAGATGAGCTTCTCCTTGGGTCTAAGAAGAATTTTGGAAGTGGTTAATTTTAACAGACGTAATATATTTCTGTCTTTGACATTAACGATAACCGAAGAAAATTATGCATGTACTGTTTCTTTTATCCGGACAGCGGCAAGCATTTCGAAACATGTTATTTACTGGTACGTTATGTTGAGCTGAACACTTGGAATCCTTGTTTTTCTAAGGACTTTGCCGAGATAAGAGACCAGTATGCCATCCTGTCCTCTAGCACTTAAAGCCTTTTGATAAATACCACGTAATGTTTCAGGATTTAGATGGATTAACAGTGGTTAATACCACTGGTTAAACAGCTTCTTTCAACGCATAGGGATATTTTTCTCTTGTTTAATCCTCGATGTTATGGAAGACCAAATTTTCATCGGGTAAGCGCTCAAGCAAACCCTTCAGTCTTCAGAGCCGCCACAAGGCAAGTTACTCGTGCATATTCCTTAACCATAGAACCTATGTTTGAAGCTATTCTTTTATTTTCACTTTGTATGTATTTTGTGAATGATAACATGGAAAGGGTTTATACCTATTATTGTTTGATTATGGCATGTGTTGATTTATCCTTCCTAGATTAACCCTTAGGCACGAACATAACTAGTTAGATTCAATACTATGATCTAGCTAGATATATTAGCATTGCCTAGCTTTGCAAAACAATAGAATCACATGAAATATCACACTATTCAACTTCATTATTAACGATTACTAGTCAATGCCCGTGCTTTATAACGGAGTTTTATTTTTAATGACAAACGCCTATTTAAAGCATGACATTTATTCAAATGCAAATATGGTTTGCAATGAATTTGATCCTGAATCCTCATAATGTGTTGTGATCAAGTTATCTTCTAGCACAAAGGCTTATTGTCATGTGCTCGCTCCCTCAATTAGGAGGATTTGCTATCCTTAATTAGTTACTTTCCTTGGCCATAAGTCAGGATATCTTCAATATCCCTTGTTAGTTATTTTCATCTATAAGTCAATAATCTCTATATATAGTCATGTAAACCCCTTGAGCAAATTTAAGCAAGAAAAAAAGATTAATCTACAAACCCTACCTCGATTCTCTAAAGTCTCCCCCGCTCTTTAATATAGCTCGGCAAGAGGATCAACCCTACGCTAACCTATCCTACCGCTACGATCTACGCAGTCGAGGGCCCCCAACCCTAGATGCCAACGCCCTTGACACTTATATTGCCAGCTCATAACAATCTTCAAAACTTTTATGTCTAGACCGCCAAAATAGTAGATATTGATAGAGATAATAACTGATAGAGAAATAGAACCAAGGGTGAGATTACAAATAACACAAGGTTGAAACTAAAGGAATCACATATTGCAATGGCTTTATCCGAGTAGTACAACCAAAATAATCGCAACGATGAATTAAAATGCGATAGCATTGCAAATTGAAAAAAAAACGTACTCATTAACAGTAGAAGATAGAAAAACAAGGTATGGACCAAGTAAAGACTTAACAATCAGCAATGAAATAGCAACAGCTTCATCAATGACAAGGGGTTCAACTTGAGAAAGCTTTTCATGATCATGTGATTTCACATACTGCAAACATTAAAACACAGTTGAACCGAAATGATTAATATTAAGCAAACCAATGTGCATCTTACATAGAAATAAGTAAAATATTTTTAAAAAGAAAGTACAGGTAACATGTTCCATTGTTGGATTAACCTTACTATCTATCACATAAAGAATAGAGCATTCATAATCTTTCTTTAGGCTGTTAATCATATAATGTTCCATTAGTACAATTTATAGTTCTTACTTCTTACAATATATTTCTTGCAGAACAAAAACTAATCATGCAACTAAGAGTTTCTCTTAAATATTTATTGTCCACAAGACAACATACAACATAATGACTGCCTTATCCCTCTAAGCACAGGCTCGCCTGAGTTTTTAAAATTTGAGTAATCAAACTGGATGGATATTGATTGAGTGTGAAAAATAGAAAGCTTGATTTGTCCATCGAAAATAAATCCAAACCTGCTCCCATCTAAATAATTACATGATGGCTC
>KE372430.1:1144099-1161007 GCA_000418225.1 Zizania latifolia | reverse complement strand
GCCTCCGATCCTCGTCCTACTTCTCTCTACAGCCTGTGGCGAGCGACTGAGCGTTGCTGGCACAGGGCGGTGTGCGGTGGCAGATGAACCGAGCGATCGAGGATGTTGCGGGCGCGGCGTCACCGAATTGGGGATTTAGGGCAGCGCTTGATGATATATGGTCAGTGTTCAGTGCGCCACCTCTCTTGTTGCATTTCGCACTGCTCTGTTGCTGCCCCCATATACGTTAAATGCGCTTAGGTTTTTGCTCTGTTTGTTTGAAGCATGTCGTTTGGGAATTGGGATCTTCGCTGACCAACAAACAAAATAAAACTGGCATTTGTGTTTGAAAGTTGAATCTTGAAACTATCTCAAGAGAGGAAAACAACTTTGCATCAATTAGCGTAGTAGACCATGCGACCAAGCCCAATGGCACTCTTAAGTGTACACTTTATTCCATCGCATGCTTAACAGTTCTATTTCATAACAAACCCAAATCAATAGAAAATAGAAGATTAGACATGTAAACAATTGTCGAAGGAAATGCAACCTGTTACCTGTGTAAAGAAAACTAATCAGATGCCGTCATGCACCAGTAACATGTGAATATCTGAGACGATAGTTTTAATTCTCATTTCTCAACGACGCAAGCGCTGGAAGTGTTTCTTTGATCAGCATAAACATCTTGCATTGTTGGTTATCTTCACAGATGTGTGCGATATTTTTCTCTTATCCCAAGTAACTCCTTCATAACATCACTAATCTGCATGCGATCTGTTGGCAGTTCTTTCGCTGCTGCTGCACCCTCCATTAATTCCAACCGATTATATTCTGTTTGTCTGTGCTCCTGCCAGAACGCATTGCTGGATGCACGCGGTGAGTTCATCAGCTTCTATTTTTCAATTTGTGCCATGATTTTAGGTTTTCCCACAGTAAGTATCACAAATAGGCGTAAATTTACGAAATTTTGACTGGTCTTCTCCATTTTTCTTGATTTCAACAATTTCCCCTCACCATGTTGTGTATTTACTAGCTGGAAAATAATATAAAACTTTAGCACAATAAAGCAAGGTCAATCCTAGCCTTACATAGCAAAGTTTAGTATTAGAACTTGCATTGGTAGCTCCAGATATTTTTCACATGATTAAATTTTGTTACCTACTTATTGTGACCGGTAGGAATGAAGGTAAAAGTACTGGTATCTTATACATATGGTGGGGGGGACCAACCATGTACAGAAACTTCCTCTTTGAACTTTATTTGATACATCTTGAATCGTTGTGAAGACCCAAAGTATGGATCACTAATAATATGTAAGAGAAATATCATACATAGCATGATGGTTTCTACCAATAAAAATAAAGCATTTATGTATAAGAGACTAAGCTCAGTCTCCACTAGCTAGTAACATAAGCAGCAAAACTATAATCATATTTCTCTGCTCCGTAGTGCTGAAAATGCTTCTTTGATTGTGGTCACCTCGGAATAAATGTCCTGTGCTGTTGGCCGATCTCTTGGTGTCTCTAGCGAGCATGAGAGGCCAAGCTTAAGTAATTGCATGGCGCAGCCCCACAATCCAAGTATTGCATGATTCTCACGATCTAAGTTACTCTCTACATCGTCATCTTCATAATTTGGAATGATGCTAGGATCTATAATATCACGAATCTTTTGAGGAAATGATTTTTCCACAAATTTATGAATGCTCAAACCATCTTTGAACATCTCATCTGTTGGACGCTTTCCTGTGAGCATTTCTAATATCATAATTCCATAACTATAGATGTCACCCTCTGTTGAAATTTTTCTCCCAACGCCATACTCTGCAATATTGTGTGCAGTTGTTCAAACAACTAATTGCCTCTATCCACTAAAATGGAATAATAATTAAAGCTTATTTTTAATGAAAGTTCCACAAGAATAGAAAATAAATATATTTGGCAGAAATTTGTTATATCTGTTGCATTTTAAAACAACAAGGAGAAAATTTTCACCTGGTGCAATATATCCGACTGATCCTCTTGGCCCCACTAAACTTGTTGAGCTGTTAACCTCTGAATGATAAATGCGAAGAAACTTAGCTAACCCGAAGTCACCAACACATGCGCCCATCACATCATCGAGAAGGACGTTGCTAGGCTTCAGATCACAATGAACTATAGGAGGGTTGCAATGGTTGTGTAAATAATCCAAGGCACTTGCAATATCCGCTGCTATTATTATTCTAGAGCCCAAACTCAATGGTCTTTCAAAACCATATTTGTTCAATTTCGGATAGAGCCAGCTTTCTAGGCTACCATTAGCCATGTAGTCGAGGATAAGAGCTTTGAACTCATGTCCTGTTGTATCACATGTTGAGCATGCCGTAATGACCTTAACTAGATTACGATGGCGAGTATTCCTCAGGACTTCACACTCTGCAACAAAGCTTTTGGGTGCTCCAACTTGATCAAGTTTGAAAACTTTTATAGCAACTGTATATCCTTCAGAATCAAATCTACCTTTGTAGACTGACCCATACTTTCCTGAACCGATCAAGTTAGCTGACGAGAAACCATTTGTTGCTTTGAGTATGTCAGAGTAGGAGACTCTTTTCAACTCATTGGTACACATGAGATATTGTTTTTTGGCCTTCTTTCTCTTTTTCAAAATAAAAGCTACTAAACATGACATAAAGACCAAAGCTACAGTAGTCAGTCCCACTGCTATCATGATGTAGAAGCTGTGCTTTCTTTTGGAAGGTAATGTGTAGCAAAGTGGCACTGTAGCAAGTGGAAATTGGAACATAACTTATTGTTCCCTTGTACAAACACCTGGCTTGCATTATTAAAAATACCCTCTGTTGGTATTGGTCCCTCAAGGTTGTTGAAGGACAAATTTAGAAGCTTTAACGAACTAAAGGACTCAAAGAACTTTGGAATTTCACCAGAGAGGTTGTTTCTAGAAAGATCCATGTCAATTATGCCTCTCAAGTTCGTGAATGATTCTGGTATTCTCCCATCAAGAAGGTTGCCCTCCATATGGAGAAACTCCAAGTGAACACAATTAGATATAGTGGATGGAATTTCTCCAGATAATTGATTATTGGAAATGTTGAGAGCTTCAAGATTGATCAGGCCACCAATTTCCAGTGGTATATGACCAGATAGATGGTTGTGAGACAAGTCTAAACATTCTGAAAGAGAGTAGAGAGAGAAAATCTCTTTTGGTATGCTTCCTTCAAAGGAATTACAAGAAAGGTTCAGAGACAACAAATTTGTGCATCCTTCTAGTTCTCTAGGGATGGGTCCACTCAAACTGTTTTCTTGCAAATACAGCTCATTCAATTGACTGAGTTTACCAATTGAAAGTGGGATCTGCCCAGAAAGTTTGTTATGTGATAAGCCTAGGACGAACAATTTTGAAAGATTTCCAAGTGTTTCAGGAATATTTCCAGTGAATAAATTTTTCTCTATTTGAAGAAGTGTGAGGTTTGTGAGGTATCCTATTCCTGGTGGTATGGTACCAGATATTTTGTTTGCAGTCAAAAGCAGAATCTCTAAGCTTCTTGGAAGACTAGCGATGGAGCTTGGTAACATCCCTTCCATGTTGTTGTTATCTAAATTTATTTCTATCAATTTTGTGCAATTGGTCAATGAGGAGATGAAAGACCAATCTCCAGCTTCAAGTCGGTTCATGCCTAGATTTAGTTTACTTAAGGTTGGTAGTAGCCCAAAAGAAGGAACAATGCCATGGAATGCATTGTCACGGAGATTAATTACCTGCAGATTTGTTGCATTGGCTAGCGAAGATGGCATTCTTCCTTGGAATTGATTTCCCTGCATAATCAAAGTTTGGATGCTTGGAAGGGTACAACCTATGCTTTCTGGAATTTCTCCAACCAGGCTGTTGACACCCACGCCAATGTAAGTGAGTTTTGACATGTTGTAAATAGAGGGTGGAATTGTTCCTGACAAATTATTGAATGTCAGATCTAGTGAATCCAAGTTTGGAATTCTACCTAAGCTCAAGGGAATGTTTCCATCTAAGTTATTTTGTGCTAGAAGTAGCCAAACAAGACCAGAAAAGTTTCCTATGGTGGAGGGTATAATGCCTGAGAGATTATTTTGGGACAGGACAAGATTCTCTAGCGGCGAGTAGATGTTTGCTATAGATGGGATTGACCCAAAAAAATGGTTCCCCGCGAGGTTCATGATTTGAAGCTGGGTGCTATTGAACAGAGCAGGAGGAATCAGCCCTGTGAGATCATTGTTTGTTACTTCCAAAATTTGAAGCGATGAACTGTTTGCTAGGAATGGTGGGATGCCTCCAGTGAGGCTATTATTTGTGAGACCAACAGCAGTGAGTGATGGGCTGCTCCCTAGTGAAAACGGAATGTTGCCAGATAGGTTATTGCCAGCAAGTAGCAGCAATGAAAGGTTAGGGAGCATCCCCAACCATTCAGGGATGCTTCCATACAGCTTATTATGGTCCAAGAAGATCACCTGAAGATTCAGACATTCCTTCAAGCCTGATGGGATCTCACCATGGAGCAAGTTGTTGCCGAGATCGATAGTCTGAAGGTGTGAACAGAAAGACAAGGAGTTCGGTATTGTGCCAGATAGGTTATTGCCAGCAAGTAGCAGCTCTGAAAGGTTAGGGAGCATCCCTAACCCTTCAGGGATGCTTCCATACAGCTTATTATGATCCAAGAAGATCACCTGAAGATTCAGACATTCCTTCAAGCCTGACGGGATCTCACCATGGAGCAAGTTGATGCCGAGATCGATAGTCTGAAGGCGCAAATAGGAAGACAAAGAGTTCGGTATTGTGCCAGAAAGTTGGTTTGAACTGAGGTTCAGGTACCTGAGACGATGCAGAGCACCGAGTTCAGGTGGGATCTCACCACTCAGCTGATTATTCGGGAGGTGGATTCTTGTGAGGAAAGTGAGATTAGCAATGCAGGGTGGTATCTGGCCGTCAAGGTCAGCCAACTCCAGGTTCAGCTCCGTCACACGAGATGCATGACTCTTGCTGCAAGTGACACCGGGCCAAGTGCAGTAGTCAAGGTTGCCACTGCTCTTCCATGACTCCAGTGCTCTACTAGTGTTGGAGAGATGGAGCCTGAGGCAAAGGAGGGCCCGGAGTTCACTGTTGGAGGCATCTCCGGGTGGTGGAGCAGAGTTACTGATACCGAGTGAAGTAGCCTGGGCAAAAAAGAAAGAGGAAGCTAGGACGACAATGGTCAAGAGCAGCGAGAAGTTCAGAGAACAGGAGTGACTGATGCCTCCTACTGGAGACATCTGCATGTTTGCTGGCATGGATGACTGGACGCTGATTTGGCAGATGGGCTTTGAGTAGTGATCACTTTTCACTAGGAGCATACATTCATTTATAGGAGGCATGAAGGTACTCTATTACGTTTACAAATTAATGTTGCTGCTCTCTTCCAACATAGAGACAACGAATATTCCAAAACGAAAATAAAGAAACACAGAATTGAGTGCCGGTCTATTGCTGTTGAAAGCTGATTCAAACTGGACTGTCCCGCACGCACGGTACAGTTTGGGCTTGAAGTTCTTTTTGGCATTTTCTTATGATTATTTCACTCTTGATTACTGTCCCATATGTTTTAAAAATTATTTTATTCTGAGAAAACACATATTCCAATATGTATGGGCTTGTGTGTGTTTGGTTTAGCTTTTCTAATCAGCTTCGTGGTTAAAAAGCTAAAAGCTAAATTAAGTAAGTATTGGATGAAATCAGTTTTTTCAATCGAAATAGTTTTTTATCAGTGCAAGTAAAAAGTTGTCTATCTTTTAGATTTCATAAGTTTACAGTTTGTGATGTTTGATCTTTTTGTTAGTCCTCATAAGATTATTATATTCGTTGTTTATTAAGACATGAAATCATCATTTTCTATTGTTAAACTTCTACCCTAGATCCATAGTTGTTCTAACTAGAAAATTTTATAGCTTTTTCATAGCTTATAGTTTACAATAAATTTTTTATAGCTTACAACTAATAACATATTTTCCAGAATCTATAGCCTATTCAAATACATCATAAACCTCTAGCAGCTTCCCATTGCGTGTCAACGTTGCTACACGTCAACAAACTTATTTATTTGGATGAAGGTTAGAAAATCTTATTATTTCTGCGTTTCCAGATTGCCATGCTGAAATTTGTAGCAAAAATCCGTTGCAAAACTGACACAATATTTTCTTTCATGTTATCCTCTGGCCATGTTAATCGTAAGCCCATGTGATGTACATAAGCAACAACCTGAGAAGAGTTTGAGGAGTTGTTTGGTTGCTAGTCATTATTTGCTACCATTTACCAATAAATATTGTCATACTTTTTTAAGTTGAGGTTATTATTTTTTTACCAATATTTTAGTATGTTTAAGGGAATCTTGGTATACTTTTTTAAGTTATTGACAAGTGAAATCGAAGAAAATTTTATCTCAACTGCAGCAGTAACTAAACACCTACTAAAATGGTTAAACTTGTCTAATCTTATACGTGACAAACTGTGGAAAAAGTGTGGTGGGAAACCAGCTCCTGAGCGTTGTACCTTGATCTCTTATGCCTTACTTGGATACATATTACATACAACATGTCCGGACCTGAGAGCTGAGCCAGAATTATGTTCGTGGGCTCTGGGCATCTTCACTTCTTCTATAGTTACATGTCGTCCAAGGACACGAAGATTTTGTCGCAGAATCACTTCCAATACGTACGGCATGGAGGCTGAGCTCAAAGGCTATTTCGTTGGAGGCCGGCTTGTGTTCTGACGTGATAATAGTACGTAGCTTGCTGTGGATGCAAGTACGGGAAAGGTAACAAAAGAAAAGAAAAACTCACGGTAGAATTTCTATAGAAGGCCACTTGCCAGAATTTTTGCCACTCAGCCAACACCAGTCTCAAAGCCTTCTAATCCTTGGTTTTTTATTTTAACCTTTTCAAAATTATATTTAAAAATAGACCGTGGAAGATTTTATTCTTGTTATAGCTTGTTATGATAATAAGCTACTTCGGCTCGGCTCATGAGCTGAAAAGCCAGCTATGTTATATTGAAAAATTAGGCATTATCTAAATAAAGTGTTAACGTTTAAATTTACTAGGTTGTTTAAGTTTTGTCTTCTATAGCGTTCACAGAGTTACGTTTCTTCAGTGTCTTACTATTTTTCTAATTTTCTTTGTGGATGGTTTCTATGTTGCTAGGGTCCTCGACCAAGATTGTCAGACTGCCGATGATCTAATCGGCGACGCCAGCTTTAGGGTTTAGGCCATCGACTTGTTTGGTATCAACAGCTTCATGAGAACGAATTGGGGATTGTTGATGCTCATTTATATACCTTTGCACATGCTAAAGTTGGTCGTTGCTCTGCTCACACCTCTCAAGATGTTCTAATATGTAGATTTTTTTTCTATGCTTGTTGGACTTTTGTTCTCTTTCACGTAATAGTAGGGGTTGTAGCTAGTTTTATTTTAATGGCTTCTGTTAGGTTTTAACTCTAGCCTATTCTAACTTATTTGGGATTGAATGTCGTTGTTGTAGTATAATCTGTCCTGTTTTAGGAAAAAAACATTGGCATATGTATATCTTTTGCAACCGGAATGTAATAAGAGTGAGATGCACTTTCGCACTACTACGATGTAATTCATTTCATTTCTTTACCAGAATTTTGAAATAAATTTAGGGGCTTCTGTTTGTTTGGTTTATTTGAGTCCATTGGAAAATATGTAACCTAGCTAAGCTGTCGCGGGACGTTGCATTTAGGCGAAATGGTTGGACGTGCTGTGGTCACCAGGCGCAATCTATGTCATTCTCGCTACAGTACCATCACAAGAACAGACAATACCGACTACAAAGCAAACTAAAAATTGTGACTTAAACGAACTGTGCACGTTCGTTCGCAGAGAGCGAAAAAAATACGATGAAGAAGAACGTAACGTGCACGATGGATCATGGATGATATCATATCACCTACAAGTGCTGGCTACCAAGTTATCTTGTGGATAGCATGCACGAGTTAATGCATGTCACTAATAATAATAATAATAACAACAAGACGACTCTAGAGTTTCGCCGGTGGTCGGTTTGAGTCAAACTGAACGGTTTGATTCAAATTTCAAATTTGAAATTGAAAAAATAAAAAAAAATTCTAAACATAGTAGGTGAATTAAGATGATTTATTGTGAAATTAGTTTCAAAATATTAAAATATCATAAAGCTATGGACCAAGTGAGATGAAAAAAAATACAAAATGTAAAAAATATTCAATTTTTAATTTTCTTCACTGTGTTGTTGTTTGATTCTCACTTCATTTATAATGAATAATATCCTTATCCATATATTTATTCACAATGCAAAAAAAGATTGGTGCCAATGACCGTCCACCGCTATAGGAATAGACGTCAGTGTCGGATCAAAATGGCTATTAGTGGCGGGTTCTGAACTGTCACTGACTAGTCAGAACTGATAGTCGATGGCTATCAGTGGTGGTTCTGGAACCGGCACTGACAACAAGTATTAGTGTCGGTTCCAGCCCCGAACTGACACTGTTACGTCATATCAGTGCTGGTTCGTGTCACGAACCGGCACTGATACTCGCGTATCAGTGTCGGTTCAATAATACAACCATCACTGATAGGCTATTATCAGTGCTGGTTTAGATCACGAACCAGCACTGCTGTGTATTTTATGCTTTTTTATATATAAACTACGCTATATTAATTCTATATCCAGATGCATATATATGCTAAATTCATTTGCATAGTTTACATCATATGACATATATTAACTTAAAATATCAAAACACATTTATATAAATATTTTCATAAGTTTCAAATGTGATATTGTTCTTATAGACTCAAGCACAAGCTAAATTACTCCACAGACATAATATTGAGAATCGTCATATGACACTATCCAAGCTCTTGATATCACTCTTAGGGAATGCCATAGTGGAAGGTCTGCAGCACAAGCTCATGTTTTACAAGTTAGCTTGTGCTATAGACCATCCACTAGGGCATCCCTAAGAGCGATACCAAGAGCTTAGATAGTGTCTTGCGGTGATTCTCTCTATCTATAAGCCATGAATTGCTTAAGGTTGTACGATAAATTACACCACATATATAATAGTCTCGAGTGCACCATTGTTAATGTGGAAATGAAAAGCACATACTGTGCCGACAACTAAATCATTGGCTTGTAGAAATTGACCAAAACCAGTCGTTAGGTAGTACCGTCCATCTGTTGCTTTATGCACTGCAACTAGGGCTGTTGTGCTTCCTGTTACTGTAACTTGGATCTGTGAGGTCTGTTGTTGTAGGTGCGGTGTGATGTACTTCTCATAATACTGCCTTGAAAAGTACTATTATGAATAAAGTGTATTAGTAGCTAGTTAGACGAGACAAGTGTAAATATATAGATGTTTACAATTATGACATGTGTAAAGTGCTTACCACCGATTTCTTGTTCATTATCGAGGGATTGACTGTGCATACATATAAGGGAGTCCCGGAGGATAGACTCGCTGAGATGTCTTGTAGAAGATCTCTCTTTTATAGAGTCACATCTATTTGATTTTCAAAATGACAAATATTATTCAGTTGGTCCATTTGATCGGTGTCGCCTTGACTGGCTATCTACTTCCCCTTCTTCGCAGCATTGCTAGGACCCTCACCTGCAATTATAAAAAACCATTTTAATTACATAAATAAAATATTTATGTCCAGTAAGTAATGTGAGTTTACTATAGATACCGTGGTCATTGTCTTCCACTTTTAACGCGGTATTCTCGTCACCAAAAGTATTATAAATAGTAGCCGTAACAGACAATGAGGGTCGCATTGTTAGTCTCACATAGTCCCCTTATACTAGGCGGGCTCGCTCACTAAATGCATCCCACCCTTTGTGGAGGCATAACATGCCTCCACAGCTCGCAACATCGACCAAATTGGTGCACCCATCTTTTGTTAATATTTTAAGGGTGTCACTAGCATGAATGTTATTGTTCTCGGTAAAGGGTTTTCTCAGAGTCTATAACAGTGAGATAATATCGCATGAGTTTGTTAGTTTTGTTACGATATAAATAGAATATGCAATGTACAATGTATAAACCTGGTGACACCTGACAAAAGAATTAGTGATTTTCAGGAGGCAACTGTTAGTTGGTTGATCACTTGGGACCCCCTACTGCTGGAAGCACGTTTTGTAGTGGAAGTGCCCAGTTTATCGCTTGAGAGGCTTGTCATATCCCTAATTCATGCTATATTTGACAATGATGAAAAAATATAATAATACTTCTGTAAACCCTAATAAACAAAACTGAATATTGTTAAATACATACACTCCATCAAAAGTATACTCAAACATATAGATTCTCAAACATATACATACACTTGATACATGGCAAGGACATACATTTGATCATTTCAAAAGTATACTAAAAAATTATATACAAAAATTGCAAGACAAGGTACATACACTTGATCACAAAATTAATAACTTACAGAGACTCACAAAATTCACTTGCAGAGATTCACATTATATACACACATAATTTTATTCCATCATTGACATTATTGCTATTGCAAGGAAATTCCTTCATCTTAAAAATTATTCTCCATCCGTATTATCAAGAATACCATATAATGTGGCATGGACAGAACCCTAGATAAACCGTAGCTAAAACTTAAATCCAAATAATGTGAGAGATTGGTGGCATCAAAACCTTACACGGGTAGAGATGGATATGGCCGGACGGGCAAAGGCGGAGGCAGAGACGGCCGGACGGTGGATACTGAGATGGCCGAACGGCGGAGACTCGGTGGCGGAGGTGGATACGGTCTGATGATAGGACGGCGGATGGTGGAGGCGGCCAGACGACGGAGATGGCTGGACCGCGGGATGGCAGGACGGCAGCACGACAGCACGACGATGGGCGAGTAAGTAATCTGCGGGATGGGGCAAATAGAGAAGTGCTAGCGTATATATATATGCGAAGGATATCAGTGTTGGTTTGAATAGAGAACCGACACTGATATGCCCATATCAGTGTCAGTTCTAGAGGTAACCGGCACTGATACATACTATCAGTGTCGGTTCTAATTGGAACCGACACTGATAGTTAGTTTCAATGCCGGTTCTCTATAGAACCAACACTGAAGAATATTTTAATATTAATAAATAACCACATTTTATTTTAACATTTAAAATTTACTCCTAATAAATAAGGATTTTTTAATGTACTAGATGAAACATTTTTATATTAACATTTACAAATTGTTATTAACAAATACAAACCGTTTTACTTTAACAATTTTAAAATATTTTACACCATAAATGAAACTTTTTCTGTTAACATTTATAATTTATTATTAAGATTTACTATTAACCGTATCCCTAAACCATTACCCTAAGCAAATAAAATACACAATCTTGAGCAAATAAAGTACACAATTTTGAGTAAATAAAATCACAAAATAATTAATATTCTTACACAATCTTGATTAAATAAAATACAAATTCTATCCCTAAACGATTAATGTTTCATGGTGATCACGTCGTATGTACGTAGCTTCCTCGGTATCATCAATGAGAAGCAGTTCAACATTCTCTCCAAAAGGGGGAGGTCATCAAATCTGTCGTACTCTTCTTTATTGTCAACACCCTCGACTCCAATAATCTTTCTCTTTCCTTGAAGAACCACATGATGCTCCTCCTTGTTTGTTGGGTCTGGGTCCTCCACGTAGAATACTTGAGCAACATCCTTAGCAAGTACAAATGGTTGTTCCGTATATCTGATGAGCATGAGGTTCAACAATAGTCATACCATACTTATCAACCTTCATGTCTCTGGGCAGTCGTATCCATTGGCATCGGAATAGAGGAACCTTCAACTCACCATATTCAAGCTCCCAGATCTCTTCAATGAATCTGTAGTACGTCTCCTTACTTTCAGTGCGGTCAAATGCATCGATATGAACACTGCTGTTTTGGTTAGTGCTCTTATTGTCTTGTGCTCTTGTATAAAATGTATAACCATTAATCTCATATGCTTGGAATGTGTGAATGGTACTTGACGGGCCATGACCTAGTAGTTGTAACATTGCATCGTTAGTATGCTGAAACGTCACGTGTTTACGCAACTAGATACTGAATATATTTCTGTGCTCTCTTGCGACCCAATCTTGTGACTTTGTTGGATTTGTGGTGGTTATTTCATTCACATGCATACTGACATAAGGTCCAACTATAACTGATTGTTGCAGAACAGCAAAATATGCTTAGGTGAATGCAACACTATCTCTGATGTGGATACATGCATGTCTTATTGTCCCTTTCCCCGTTAGCCTCCCCTCATAGCAAGATATAGGCAGACCAATCGGGTTCAGCTTCATGTAGTCACTACAGAACTCAATGACCTCCTCTGTACTCCATCCTTGGGTAATGCAATCTTCCGGACGGCCTCGGTTACGAATATATTTCTTTAGAATCCCTATGAATCTTTCAAAAGGATACATCTGATGCAGAAACACAGAGCCAATGATCTTTATCACATCAACAATGTGAACAATCAGATGGACTATTATATCAAAAAATGTTGGAGGAAAAATAGTCTCAAACTGACATATAGTGTGGATAACGTCGTTCTACAGCTTTACAAATTTGTTTGGATCCACGATCTTCTGTGATATTGTGTTGAAAAAAGAACACAACTTTATGATTGGGTCTCAAACCTTATCGGGCAAAATGCCTCTAACTGCAACCAGAAGTATCTGCATCATCATCACATGACAGTTATGAGATTTTAGGCCAACTAACTTCTTGTCTTTCATGTTCACTAGGCTTCTAATATTTAACGAGTAACCGGTTGAAACTTTAATATTACGTAGGCAACCACATAGGCTAGCTTTCTCTTGTCTGCTCATCGTGTAGCAAGCTGTTGGCAGCTTCTTTTTTCCGCTGGCTAGTTGTACATAAGGCAGGTCTTTCTGGAGGTTCATTTCTTAAAGGTCCAGCCTTACGTTCAGTGTGTCTTTTGTTTTGCTAGGCATGTCTAGCAAGGTACCAATCAAGCTATCAAATACGTTCTTCTCGATATGCATTACATCTATTGAATATCGAACCATAAGGTCTTTCAAATATGATAACAACCAAAATATGGATTGCTTTTTTCACATAGGAGTGTTTTGTCCAGCGGGTAATTTCATACTGTCCGGACCCTTTCCAAGAACTACATTAAGATCCTTCACAATTCTAAATACTTGTTCTCCGGTATGAGCCTTCGGAGCTTGATGTGTCTCTATCGTTCCATTAAAAGCTCTCTTATTTTTACGGTACGGATGATCGGCATAAAGGAACCTACGGTGACCCATGAAGGCCATTTTTCTTCTATTGAATAACAAGTGCCCCCTAGTTTCCTTTAAGCACTGAATACAATCATTGTACCCTTTTACAGTCTGCCCTGATAGGTTACCAAGAGCAGGCCAATCAGAGATCGTTACAAACAACATTGCACGTAAGGTGAAAGTCTCTCTTTTGTATTCATCCCAAACCCGCACGTCGTCTTTCCATAATACAAGTAAATCTTCTACCAGGGGTTTAAGATATGCATCGATATCGTTACCTGGCTGATTTGGCCCACTAATCAGCAAAGGCATGAGAAGGAATTTTCGTTCCATACACATCCAGGGCGGAAGGTTGTAGATATAGAGAGTCATTGGCCAAGTGCTATGAGTATTTTTTGTGTTGCCAAAATGATTCATCCCATCCGTACTCAACCTAAATCTTATATTTCTCACTTCGTTTCTAAACTGTTTGTATTTTGAATCAAACCTTCTCCACTCCATGCCATCAGCAGGGTGTCTAAGCATTTCATCTTTCTTTTGCTTCTTAGCGTGCCATCGCAGCAGCTCACTATTCGCTTTGTTAGCAAACATCCGTTTCAAACGGGGGATTATTGGAAAATACCAAGTCACCTTAACCAGTATTTTCTTCTTTTGTCTCCCAGCATCTGTAGTGTCTTCGCTCTCGCCACGATCAGTGCTCCGCTTGTACCGTGGTGCATTGCAAACGTGACACGTATCTAGGTCTGTGTCCTCATTACGAAACAACATGTAGTCATTTACACATGCATGGATTTTCTCTACCTCAAGCCCTAATGGACAGACAACCTGTTTGGCATAGTAAGTACTTTTAGGCAGAACATTTTTCGTTAGAAGTAAATCTTTCAAAAATACCAACAATTCGTTGAAATCCTTATCAGACCAACCGTTGCTAGCCTTCATTTGCATCAGTGCTAGCACCACATTTAACTTATTGTGCTCCTCTCTACAGTTCGGGTATATTGGTGTTTTAGAGTCAGTTACCATACGCTGAAACTTTTCATGTTGTCTGTCACTAGTGAAGTCCCCCATGTCATCACGCAACATTTGATCGATGTCTTCACCATTGGCATCAAATAATATGTCATCTCTGTCATGGTCAATTGTAGTGTTGCTGCATATGTTTTCTTCGACTATTAGCTGCTCTTTATGCACACTATCATCAAGTTCACTGTGTTCTGTCCAGCGGGTATATCTTGCTTTGAAACCTCTAAGAATCAAGTGTGCATGGATTTGCTCAATGTTTATGAATTTCTTCTCATTTTTGCAATCGATACAGGGACAACATATGTACTAATCAGCACTGCCATTATTTATATTTCTGTAAGACTGAACACTTAGTACAAAACCGTTGACACCATTAATGAACTCAGGCCCACGATCATTGTACATCCATGAGCGGTCCACCTGCATATCATTATAATTAATCTCACATAATTAACTTGCCTACACATAAAATTGCCGATATTTTTTAAAAAGATCGACAGTGATAGTTTAATTACCACATATCTTGAACCATCGTTGTTTGCCGATACTTATTCTGGCCTAGAGAATCTACATTCGGAACGTTCCATTCCTACAATATATAAATTTATTAGTTTAGCATTTTATTTTTTATTTTAAAAATATTTCCAAATTTTGTTTTCAATACTCTCCTAGAAAGGCTGTGAAAATATATGTTTCGACACAGAGAATCTACATTGAGAATGTTGTGAAGATCAATCACATAATCGTATCATATATTAAGCCATTAGTTTAGTGTTTCCTTTTTAATTTAAAAAATAATTTCAATTTTTGATTTTTACACTCGTATGGAAAGATTATGAAGATTAACCACGAAGAGCAATCCATAAGATTAAAATTGCATCCATACATTCAATATATTCAATCCATTAAGAATAACTCATGGCCTCCATATATTCAACATGTGTACAACCATGGCCTCCATGCATTCAATTCCATGGAGAGCAATTAATATCTACAAACACTAAATCAACATAGCCTCCATTCATTCCATTCCACGCATTCAATTATATTCATGAAGAGAAATAAATGTGTGCAAGCATACATTCAATATGGCCTCCAAACATTCAATTCGATCATTCATTTCATTCCACGCATTCAATTCCATTCATGAAGAGAAATAAAAAGAAAACGAATAGCAAAATGGCTTACCAAAATATTGTCTCCACAAATCTTTGGCCTCCGACACTGTTCCGCACTACACTGTTTCGATCGCCTCACTGTCCAGCTCGAGCTACTATTTTATAGCAGTATACATTAGTGTTGGCTCGTGGCTACAACCGGCACTGAAACATGCGCAACAATACCGGTTCTATCTACGAACAAACACTGAAGTATCAGTGTCGGTTCTAGCCACCAATCGGCACTGTTGCGTAAGTTTGAGTGCCGTTTGTAGTCACGAACCGATACTGAAGTATCAGTGTTGGTTCGTGGCTAGAACCGGCACTGAAACATGCGCAACAGTGCCAATTTCGTTCGAGTTTGAAAAATTTAATGACTTTCATTTTTTAAATCGGCAGTGATACAGCTTCAACATCAGCTTGGAGATAACCGGTACTGATATGACACTATTTTTAATTGGTTCTGTGGTAGGGGTCGCGTCCAGCCATTGACTTGAAAACGTCTTGCGACCGGTTTGTTAGGTTCCATCCTTTCAGAGACATTCGTCTTCAATGAACTCAAATAATCCAAACGAAAGGTGGCCTTATTTTCGATGCATTCTTGGCTTTCTTGCCAGATGGGGTAGTAGTCTAGTCCTCTAATCAAACGTACATGCATAGTCAACAGTATATTCAGTACAAGAAATATCAGTATTTGAGAAGGTAGAGGTATAACTTTTTTAAAAATATTTGGTACCTCTTCTATACATAAGGTATAGAAGGTACTAAAATTTATATTTAAAATATTATATCTTTCAAGAAACTTATAATCACTCTACCGTTCACAGATGGAACTTCGGCTACATGCGGTTCGGTGAACCCTGCCCTAGAGAGTCATCTTATTATTAGTGCCACGCATTAACTCGTTACTCGTGCATGCTAGCCACAGGATAACTTGGTAGCCAGCACTTGTAGGTGATATCATCCATCGTGCACGTTACGTTCTTCTTCATCATATTTAATTTATTCGTTTTTACGCTTAAATATTTATCATACACACAATTTCATCCATCATCCATCAGCATTGGATTTCGCCGAGTGCCTATGGCACTCCGCGAACACTACAATGCATTCAGTGAAGGGTTCGTCGAGTGTTGCACTCAGCGAACAACACTCGACAAACCTGCTGTCAGCGAACAGGAGTTCATCGAGTGTTTTTCATCGAGCACTCGGTGAACACTTCGCCGAGTGTCAAATTTAACAGTTAGTGAAAAAAATTGTACAACGGTGATATGATGGACGGTTTGCCGAGTGCCTAAAGTTTGGCACCCGACAAACAAGAAAACTAAAAATAAAAAAAAGGCGGAGCCGGGCGCGGCGGGGTGCGGTGATGGGCGGGGAAGGAGGCGTGGCGCCGGGCGACAGGG
>KE372430.1:1130217-1143784 GCA_000418225.1 Zizania latifolia | reverse complement strand
TTTCATTTTTTAAAATTTTGTCAAATTTGTTTTTCCTTATTGCCTTGACAAATTTTGTGAAACATTTTCAAATTTAGTGTGTAATGTCTAAAAATAGACTTAAAAACATGAATATGATTTTTTCGGATAATTTATTTCATTATTTCATGCACTTGCTGTTCAAATTTAACGTGTTTCAATTTAAATCCTAAAAATACAATTAATGAATTAAAAATAGCTAACTGACCTAGAAAAATACCAATTTTTTCAAGGAACGCTGTATTTTGATTGTAGAAAAAATTTCAAGTTTAAACAAAGATTTAACTATCGATTTGCTTTCAAACCCAACCTATTTCTTCTTTAAATCTAAATTCGTCTTTGGACAATCTTCAGTTTTTGAACATCTTACATGATATTTTTCTCTAAATATTTTTAAATTTTTGTTACAGTATCTATGTATCATATTATAACATCATGATAGGTCTCGTATTTTTTAGACTTTATTTGTTTTTTTAGAATTAAAAATCATTAAGCTCCACGTTGCCGATCGAGTGTTGTAACATAGATTTTTCAAAAAATTCTTTCAATTTATTGGATAAGACATACAAATAGACTAAAAAATATGGATATGATTTTTCTACAAATTTGTGTTCATTATTTTATACACCTGCAGTTCAAATTTGACATGTTTCAATATAAATCCTAGAAATACACTTAATGAATTAAAAATAGTAAATTGACCCAGAAAACACCAAATTTTCACATGAGATAAGCTATGTTATATTTTGATTGTAAAAAAAGTCTCAACCCTAATTTCTCCTCATAGAATCTTCGGTTTCTTAACACCCTATGTAATAACTTTTTCGAAATATTTTTAAGTTTTTATAACAAGATCTACGTATCATATCATAACAGCGTGATAAGTATTATGTTTTCTAGACTTCATTTGATTGTTTTAGAATTAAAAAACCATCAAGCTCCATATTGCTGATCGAGTGTCGCAATCTAGATTTTTCAAAATTTCTTTAAATTTATTAGATAAGGCCTACAAATGGACCTGAAAAACTTGAATATGATTTTTCTACAAATTTTGGTTTATAGTTTCAGGCACTTCCAGTTTAAATTTTACCTATTTCAATTTAAATCCTAGAAACACAATTAATGAATGAAAAATAGAAAACGGACCTAGAAAAATGCAAAATTATTAAATGGAATAAGATATGTTGTATTTTGAGTGTAGAAAAATTTTCAAGCTAAAACAAAGTTGCTAATATCACATAGACTTAAAACATTTTTTCACATAAAATGATGAATATCCTGGGTTTGCCAAGTGTTTTTAAAAAAACTCTCAGCAAACCCTAGTAAATTTTTTTTCCCACCCAAATACGTCGTCGTGACCTCCGTTTGCACCAATTTTTTTCGATTTTTGCTGAGTGTAAAACTTCGCCGAGTGTATTATTCGGTGTTCGTTGAGTGTAAAAAGTTTGTCAAGTGTATTTGGCCGGCACTCGGCGAACAACCCTCTTCGCCAAGTGTCCGAAAAAATACACTCGACAAATGTTGTGGCACTCTGTGAACCCCTCTTTTCTCGTAGTGAACAGTTTAGGGTTTAGGGTTTAGGGCACTGGGCGTCAATCTTTTTTGGCATTATGACGATAGTGCCATCGCAAGAAAAAAAGAAAGCAATACCGACCAGTTACAAGCTAGCAAAACAGTAATTTTGAGTAGGCATTGAATTAGACCTCGTCGCATCCTGCAGAAAAACGTACAATGAAGAACAACTTAACGTGTACGCATGGAACCAGCAAAAATAATGGCGTTGTGACGAACTCATATATTCCGGTTGTATATATAACAATTTGCACTTATGAATCTATTATTTATGTCCGTTCTTAATTGTGTGGATGAGCTAGCTATTCGTGATATTCCCCGGCAATAATTAAAATTCAATTCGATCTTGTCGTTTGTTATGACTGCTGTGGCATACTCTTTCCGGTAAAAAATTATTAAGTGTCATCCTAAATTCTCTTTCAACCATACAGGACCACGGGCCCAGCTACGCGGGCCGCACATCCCCGGATGAGATTTAGGACCTATCCTTGCCTATTAGTGCCCAAAGTTAAGCATGCTTTAATTGCGACAAGTCATATACTTTAATATATATGATGGTTGTTTAATTTTTTAATAATTTGTAGATGCCAACAACAAGGAGCTGGATGTATCTTGATTGTCGTACTTGTAATGATTTGTAGATGCCAACAACAAGGAGCTGTAATGAATAATTTCATGAGTACTATTAGAGCAGACATGAAAGCTAATGGAAAGACTGCAATGTGGTGTCCATGCTATGACTATAAGAATGAGAAGAAATTTCCAAATTCAAAATATGTCTACGACTATTTGCTAAGACGTGGATTCAAGAAGGGATATCATATATGGAACAAGCATGGCAAAGACGGAGAAAACGATGGTGAAGTAGATCAGATTGCTAGTAAAGATAAAGGTGGGATCGGTGATACAGATTACATGAGCGACAATGACATTTTAGGTATTAATAAAGATAAGTATACTAATATAGTGGACAATGTTGATCAGATGGTGCGTGATGCGGAGGAACAAGTTGTATAATCTAAAGGAGAGTTTGCCTAATTCCAAAAACTTGTTCGAGACTCAAAAACACCGACTATCCTGGCTACAAAGAGAAGCACACGGTCTTATACACTGTCCTGCCATTGCTACAAATGAAGGCGACATATGGATGGTCCGATGTGAATTTTAAAGCATTACTGAATTTGCTGAGGGACCTGACGCTAGAAGAGAATAAGGTGCCTACCGTCATATACGGTGCTAAGAAGATCGTATGTCCTCTAGGGTTGGATATACAGAAAATACATGCATGTAGGAATGATTGTGTTCTGTTTCGTGGAGAGTATGCAAACCTTGACAGATGTCCAACATGTGGGACACATCGATTCAAGAATAGAAAAGACGATGATAAATTGAACGATAGGTGCAACAGAAGAAAAGTTCCGAGGAAGATGATGTTTACAAATGCCAACGAGTCTAAAGGACTGAGGTGGCACAAAGAGGGCCGTAAGGATGACTTGATGATACGACACCCAGTAGATTCTGCTCAGTGGAGAACAATTAATGCCACATTTTGATGGTTTGCTAACGATTACAGGAATATTAGATTTGCCATGAGTACGGATGGCATGAACCCATTTGGTAACAATCAGTTTGATGAGATACCTCCTTTTGCCACCTCAATTATGTCATAAGTTAAACCAGACGAGAAGACTCCGTACCTACGCTCTAACCATTCTGAAGGATTGTACGTTAAGAAAGTAAGAAAACAGAAGGTGTAAAGGTTAAATTGTATATATACAAGAAGTGTTGTGTTGCGATGATCACTATTTATTGTAATTTCGTGCACGTTTGTCTTTTAAGCGTAAGATGTACTTATACTGAGTTGTGTAATCTATGTGGAATGGAAGTTGAAATACTGAGATGTGGGTGGTTTGTACAAGTCTTACTGATTTGAGTATGTAATATATGTGAAATGAATTTTTCTAGCAAGTCATATATGTGACATAACTTATATTGCCAAATTATCAGTGACGGGCAGCACACAATACCCATCACTGTTGCTACAACATTAGTGACGGGCGATAATTATCGCCAGTCACTACTTATCATTAGTGACAGGTGGTTCTGCTCGCCCGTCACTAATAACTAAGCAACAGTGACGGGCGTTGCGTTCCACCCGTCACTGATAATTTGGCCATACATATAACTACAGACAGTTAATGAAGATAAGTAGATGGTACATTAATTGCTATTAGTGCAGCCCCTTTAAATACCCTGGCTACCTACATTTCGACTTCAGAACACCAAATGCCTGATCTTCTCTTCTTTCTATTCATACTTCTCTTCTTTCTTGGCCATGGAGGCTTGTGGTGGATGTTGCCTGGCTCGACGCATCCACCGGTGTGTGGAAGCGTCGGATCAGACTTTATTCTACACAAACTGATCCATTACGACGTTGAACAGTAGCACAACACTTGTGCGGCCACTTTTATAGGTGATCATCAGTGACGGGTGGTGGTTATTACCCGTCACTGTGTGGAGTTATCAGTGACGGGTGGTAACTCACTGCGGGGAGTAATTAGTGATAGGCGGTAGTTACCACCCGTCACTGATGACTCCCGCTTATTAATAGGTGGGTCCTGAAGTGAATCGGCACACTTTCAATTAGCGCAACCCTAACCCTAGCCTCTCACCACCACCGTCACCTTCGTGCTCCTTGTCGGCCCTACCATGCTCTGTTTTGTCCCGGCCATCTGTTCAGTCCCACGTGGCCTCCGTTCCGCCGTCCGTTCCATCGCGCGTGGCCTCCGTTCCACCATCCGTTCCGTCGCGCGTGCCTTAGTTCAGTCGCGCGTGGCCGACCCTACTTGCCGCCAACTCGGTTGCATCCTCCTCCTCCTCTAACATGGCTATGGTCTGTGACTTGGTGAATGTGTGGATATTTTGTGGAAATGCTGCTTTGTGGATAATTGGTGAAAATGTTGTAATGTGAATAATTTATGGAAATGTTGCTTTGTAAATAATTTTTTTACTAAATTTGCTCAATGAAGATAATGCTATTTGTGAAATATGAGGATGTGTGTGACAATTAAGATTCATTTTTTGGTTTTCACAAATGTGTTCATACAATGATATCTCATTATGTGCTAATATTATTATTCCTACATTTTATTCATGCAATGTTCTTTCATTATGTACCTTTCATAGTTTCATTACATGTAATGTGGAAATATTTTTTTATGAATTGGTTGTCACATACACCTATGAATTAAAATGTAGCCTAGTGGCGAGGAGGCCATTAAATTAGCAGCCCGATATCTGAGAGCAATCATGTTCAAAGTACATTAGGTTACATTCATATGGTTATTAAATTTTAGTTTATAAAATCATCTAAGAGAAATTGTTTCAGTTACATTCATATGTTGCATTCCAATGGTTATTAAATTTTACGTTGTATGTACCTCCATTCGTTATAATATTGTACTCATTACATTATTATTATTTCACTTTTTAAATTAATGTTTTTTGTTACATTTCTATTTCATCATAATCAGAGTATTCTTATTATTTCAGTTGGTTTTTCAAAGTCTCTTGTTTCTTACCTCATTCTAAACAAATTTTGAAAAACGAGTTAGAATTGCGTAACCGATTGCGTCGTCTCCCGTTCAGGAGTGTTGGATTATAAAGATGACCGGTTTATAGGAAGACGCTCCCGAATTGTCCACACACTTTGGACAGTCCGGGGATGTGCGGCCCGCGTAGCTGGACCACGTGGTCCCGTATGGTTTCAGAGAGAGTTTCGGCGGTGTCTCCCTGTTGTTCTCTGGATACACAACCCTCTCGACCCCAAGTCGAGACGTGTATTTGGAGAACAGCGGGGAGATACTGTTGAAATTCTCTCCAGAACCGTACGAGACCACGAGGCCCAGCTACGCAGGCCGCACATCCTCGGATGGGATTTAGGACCTATCCCTGCCTATTAGTGCCCAAAGTCTAGCATCGTACGTTCGTATATTTTTTGTAATGAAACAATAAGGTCTCCCTTTTCTTAATGTTTAGATGTCTACCCGTTTCTCTGCCGGGTCTTCTAGCTCCACCGACGAGGTTGAGCTAGCAATCAAGAAGCCAAGGACGCAAGCAAAGTGGCCAACGGATCAGATAACCATCAAGGTGTCGACAGTGATGGCCTGCCAACAGATAAAGCGGCCTTGCAGCGGCTGAGGAAGCTTGCAGGACTTATTGCACGGGAGAGGGTCCCGTTGACCATATGGAAGTTCGATGATCTCAGTCGAGAGCAGAAGACTGCACTCTTCAACGACGGGATCAATAATTTCCTCGAGTTTCCCGAGAATACAAAGGCAGCAGCTGTAAGGACTGCGATGAAGATGATATTCAAGCTATGGAGGTCTCATAAAAGCAACCTTGTCTCAAACTTCATTGCCAAAGACCTCGAGCCCTTCACAAAGTACCCGTACCTAAAAAAAGAGGACTGGTCGCAATTTGTTAACATGAAGAGCTCGGCTGAGTTCAAGGCAGAAAGCTCTGCCAAGAAAGAGCTCCGAGCTAGGAATAAGCTACCCCATAACCTTGACACAATTAGTTACGTGGGGATGAAAGATAAGTGGTTGGCTGAAGATACCAAGATGGCCACTGAGGGAAAAGAAAATCCGTGGCAACAGTTTCCCGGTAGAGCGCATTCATTTCTAAGGGTCCAAGAGAGACTGATAGAGAGCGGTGAAGTAACGTGGACCTCGAGCGAAGCAACATTAGTGGCTCAGAAGGTCAGGGATTTGTCGATAAGGGAGGGATTTGCAGTGGTGTCTATTGATTTTGTGCACCCCAACGAGGAAGACATCGCATTGCCTATTCCTTTGAATGACGAAATCATCACTCTACGCGATGCACATCTAACAAGGGTATAATGGAAACGAGTGGATATTTTCGTCGATGCCGAGACTACTGCAAGTCAGGCTCGTGCTCAACCTCCTGCTACTCAACCTCCTGCAGCTCAACCTCCTGCAGCTCAACCACCTGCAGCTCAACCACCTGCAGCTCAACCACTTGTTGCTCGACCTCCAGCTGCTCAACCTCTTGCTACGGCTGCTGCTCAACGTCCTACACCTGTTGAGTAAGGTAAAAATGCTGCCACTGTGCCACCACCCAAGAAGACCAAAACAAAGAAGATCGTCGGCAGAAAGTCCAAAAATGTTGTGAAGCCTAATGTGGTGTTAGCCTAGACTCAGGCACATCATAAGTACTAAGCTGGTAAGGCTTTGCTCCCTCAAGATTAGCTAAAGAAGGGTGGGCAAGTCTTAATGGACCTCCATGCATTCTACCTAACTGGCTGCAATAACAATAAATTTTCAGTTACTGTAATGTACGAGCAACAAAATTTCTAGGCCAGCGATAACTATTTTTTGCTTTGCTTCGAGAATCTATATGATCTTTTCAACTTGGACGCTCTCGACATCAGCTTGCTGCGGTGCTGGGCATTGTAAGTCACTTAACCTAATCTTTCAATTAAAGTCGACACGCCATTATATAGTATTAACTACTCTTTTATATCTGCATGCTAATGTGGCAAGAATGCAAGAAGCGACCATTCAAATTTCTTGACCCACAGCTGTTAGCAATGGCAACTATCGAGACTGATAGGGAGTCATGCGTCAAATACGTACGTAAGGTACTCGCTGATTGCACCACAAGAGAACAATTTTTAATGGGCATACACCACTTGAATGGATATTATGTCCTACTACTCTTCGTCCCCAAGTGGAACATTGTATCGGCAAGACCGTTGGGACAGAATGATGACCGCACCGAGAGGGACTTCTCGGTAATCAGAAGTATAATCGACGAGTAAGGTTTTCTTTGCTTTATTACTACAAGTTTAACCTTTAACCTATTCTCGCTTAACTCAATTTTGTTGTACCTTGTTACAGAGCTTTTGGTGTCAGTCTCAGTACATCAAAAGCAACAAAACACCAACAGTTGGTGCATAAAACCGCAATACCGGTAAGTCTCTAAATGTTTGCCCTTTCAACTTTAATGTGTCGTCCAAACTAATCATGTATTTCCATAACAGTGCTACAGTCAATCTCCTAGAAACTAATGAGGGTTTTATGTTGCACACCATATGATGCTGACCCTGAAGATAGTGGATATTAAATCAACCAACGTAAGATATTATCATTTACTTCGTTTCTGTGTTGAATTTACGTTTCACTTATGTAAACATCGACTAATGTAAAAAAACTAAATTTGTAGGAATTAACATACCTGAAGGCAATCTTAGCGAGGCTGACTTGCAGGATATCCGTTCACGGCTAGCGGCATTCCGTCCATTTAGTGACGGGTAGCCACTGAGACCTGTCTCTAAAGGTTCCAAATAGTGAGGAGCGTCAGGTACTCTCCGTCACTATAGTTTGACCTTTAGTGACGGGTCACCATATTCACCCGTCACTAAAAAGGGTCATGCCGGATGCGGCGTGGACCTAAAGGGACCCTTTAGTGACAGGTGTTTACCCGTTCCTAATGACAGGGCTTTACTGACGTGATAGGAGTGACGGGGGACATGCCCGTCACTAATGTACGTTATAACTCGTCAATAAAGTGCTTTTCTGTGGTACTTTATAACCTGAAGGGACCATGCTGTAATTATCATATAGGCTCCAAATATTCATTCACAAAAAATAATGGCTCTTTTAGGTTTGTCGAGTGTTTTTTCAAAAAAGCATGTTTTTTTTAAAAACACTCGGCAAACCCAGAAAATTTTTTTTGCCCACCCAAACACGCCGTTGTGACGTCCGTTAGTACCGTTTTTTGCCGAGTGTATTTTCCTGGGGCACTCGGCAAACAATTGGTTCACCGAGTGTTTATAGTTTGCCGAGTGCCCAAAATAATGCACTTGGCAAAGTTTTTGACACTCGGCAAACTTGTAGTTTCCGTAGTGCTGAGAAAACATGGTTATTTTTAGCTTGCAATACACTGACATATTTTTATGGATTAAATAGGTACACAAAAAATGAAAGGAATAGAAGTATTACACCACTAACTCCTTTCCTATACAGGCACACCAAATTGACAACCACAAAGACACCTGAACACACCATGATCACCCTCATGCAAAACACCCCTAGCTTGGGAGGGAAGCACCACATAAATCTAAAATATGGATTGAAGAGGTACACAAAAAATGAAGATCTATAATGTAGAAAATACTCAAGATTGCATTTTTAGTGCTATGCATTTATGTAATTTGAGCTATTTCAGGAGCACCAAGTTCTAACATTTATAGCTCAAATAGTCATCTATATAGCACATGAATCACAATGTTGATCACAAAACCAGTTGACTAACAGGATAGTGTAGGACTGAAGAGATACAACAAGTTAATTATTGTAGCTTGAAGTACATTGACATGATTTTTGTAATTTTAGCAAAGGTTCAAGAAACACAACATATTCAGATGGTAGACACTAGACAGAGCCAATTTGCTTTATCTAGAAACCAAAATCATCATGCAGCCAGCATATAATCAATAGACACGTCATATAATCACTTGCTGAAATCATAAGTATGGACCGGAAGAAGATACCTGCACTTTACATATTGTCTTACCAGCTCCATGATGGTACATCTGAAAAATAGTATAGGAGTACCCAACAAAGTCATTCCAAATATTTTTGGACCTATCTCCGTAAAGGAGAAATAAAGATTACGTCAAACAAAATTCCTTCCAGGTCATATATTCCAAATGCATAAGAAAACTGGGAAACTGTAACCATGTCATTCTGCAGCTTTCCAATTTCTTCAGTAGTTTCAGCACCAAACTTTTCCTTGTAGAACCGGGCCTTCCAACCAGGTAATCCAAGTTTTATCTGCACTATATTTGTAAAAAGTCGTGCAAAGAAGAACCACTTGTCAAAAGAGACATTACTAACCTTGTCACGTTTACAAGCTCCATTTTTTTATAAGATCTTAATTGCTTGTTACGAAGAATATCCTTCAAATTTCGCCTGAGTTCTAATGTATTCATTGTAATCTGAAATATTTGGAAGCAATCAGATTAACAGAAATTTCGCCTGAGTTCTAAAATGTATATCTTATTATCTTTTGCAACCGGAATGTAATAACAGTGAGATGCACTTTCGCACTAAGTAGTAATTCATTTCATTTCTTTACCAGAATTTTGAAATAAATTTAACAGAGTGAGGCGGCCTTCTGTTTGTTTGAATTATTATATTTGAGTCCATCGGAAAATATACATGGAACCTAGCTAAACGCTAAACGGTCGCAGGACGTTGCATTTAGGAAAAATGGTTGGACGTGCTGCGGTCACCAAGCGCAATCTATGTCATTCTCGCTACAGTGCCATCACAAGAACAGACAATACCGGCTACAGAGCAAACTAAAAATTGTGACTTCGCCGAACTGTGCACGTACGTTCGTTCGCAGAAAGCGAGAAAAATGCGTTGAAAAAAATACGTTGAGGAAGAACGTAACGTGCACGATGGATGATATAACCTACAAGTGCTGGTTACCAAGTTATCTTGTGGTTAGCATGCACGAGTTAATGCGTGGCACTAATGATATCAACGAATGTCTCGGAAAGTATGGAAACTAGCTAACCGGTTACCGGTCGCCGGACGTTGCGAAGTCGAAACGGCTGGACGCGACAACGCTCTATGGGCGCCAATCTTTTTTTGGCGTTGTGACGATAGTGCCATCGCAAGAAAAAAAAAGAAAGCAATACCGACCAGTTACAAGCTAGCAAATCAGTAATTTTGAGTAGGCATTGAACTAGACCTCGTTGCATCCAGCAGAAAAACGTACAGCTTAACGTCTACGTATGGAACCAGCAAAAATAATGGCTTAGTGACGTACTATCTATTCGTGATATTCCTTGGCAATAACTAAAATTCAATTCTGATTCTTGTCGTTTGTCATGACTTTTCTGTGGTATACTCCTTCCGGTAAAAAATTATTAAGTGTCATCCTAAATTGCTTGTTTGCTGTTTTCAAATAATATTATAATATGTTTGTCTGAAAAAATAGTGTGCTTAATTTAAGAAAATATATATGCTATGCAATACTTCGTTTTAATTTGAACTTTAATAACTTTTTAAAAATAAGTTAAACAAATTATTGTAGCGATATTGTCTGTTGCGTAACGTCGTCACAACATGGCTTTTAACCTATGATAGCGTTGTTCTGCTATTCCGATGAAGATGATGACATGTACAGATAATAAAAGGTTAAACTTAGATCTATTTTCTAAAATAATATATTAAGAAAAACCAATGTTCGTCTAAACGGGCTAAACGGCCATGTACACGGCGTGTAAACGGTAAACGGTAGCCTACTTCACAGTTTTGCCCCTAAACGGTGATTAAACGGTCCTGTCATGTAAACGGTCGAACACGGAGTAAACGGACTAAACAGAACAGCAATTAAACGGATCTACACGGTGAACAGAGCGAATAACCTCACCGTTTAAGCGATGAAATACACGGGAAAACAAAAAAATTTTGCTCTCAGCATGGGACAACAGCTTTCCTCTGTCTGTACTCTATCCGTGATTCACTCAAACAGCACTACAACAGCACATGACTCACTCAAACAGTAGCCTATGACTCACTCAACTCAGCACAAAACTTTGAAGCCTTAGCTGCTGCCTCTTCGAAGCCCCAACCACCGCCGCTGCTAGGCCCAGTAATAGCCGCCGCCAGGCCGAGCAGCAGTAGCCTCCGCCAGGCCGAGCAGCAGTAGCCTCCGCTAGGCCGAGCCACCGCCCGGGCGCTAGGCCGAGCCACCGTCGGAGGACACCAGGCCAAGCCACCGTCGGAGACACTAGGGCCGCCCTTCCGAGATCTAGATCAGTTCAAAACTCTACACCCTCCACTATCTAGAACTCTAGATCTGCACTCCACTGAAACTCTATTGTCTCTACTCTAGTACTCCTATTCCTTATTTCTATATATCTGTTATGCTACAGTACATAAACCGTTTAATCCGTGTACATGCCGTATAATGACGTGTACACAGTCTAAACGCTAAACGATGGGTGGCCGACCGTGTACCGTTTACAGTTTAGGTGAACACTGAGAAAAACTAACTAAATATTATTCTGAATGCACCTTTAGTATATTATTCCAAGAACCATAATAGAACACCTAATAAATTTTGTCGAATAAATTAATATGTTTTCTTAGAAATTGCCAAGTTGAAATCTATAAGGATATTGGCATAATTCCTGCTTGGCGCCACAGGGACAAAAGCCGATATAAAGTGACCATTTTGCTACTGTATCACTACAGAATTTTCAGCTACTAGCTACTGTATTATCTAGTAAACAGTTTGTATTTTAAAAAAAATCTATATAGTAATTTCTTATAATACTTTTTCAAATTGTTAACTTTGCAATAGTTAATACTTAATTAATCATACGCGAATAATTCGGCTAAATAAATTAAATCACGATGGTCGATGGCTGATAACCTGATAAGCCATTTCGAAGGCGGCTGATAAAATGCGGCCCCCGTCCCCCAAACTCTCCTCCTACTTCATTGCTGCACTCTGAAGTCTGAAACCCACCGATGTCTTCGCCGATTACACGCCGCCCTGCGTCCCGCTTGCTGACCGTCCAGCTCTTCATGTTGCTGATGCTCTTCATCGGCTGCGGCCTCGTCGTCGTCCTCACGGCCGCCTGCGACGCCCCACCCGCACATGTTCGTGGTAGTGGACTCTGTGAGTTTTCTGCACATCTGGCTTACTCTGAATAATACATGTAGAGATTACCTTCTGAACTTGTTTGCCTTTCTAGATAGCTAGCCGCACGATTGTTGTTCTTCACTTTTGACATCCTGTTTCATTATAACATCGCAGATAATCCGAACGGTCAGCCAACAACTCATCCTACCGGCACCGAGAACATAAGAGGAGTCCGTGGAAGTGGAACTATAGCATAATAGTTTCATAATACAAAATCACATATCAAACCAAAATTAAATTAGATAAAGGTAAGAACATTGAGTATTATTCGAAATTATTGAATATAATAATAATACTTTGTTTTTGAGCTTAACTAATTACCTTGTCATGACTTTTCTGCCACCGTTGGGAGCCCGATAAGCATCCAATGCTAATTAGATTTTAAAGCTAATAAATATTTAACATATTTAATTTTCCTTTTTTAACAAGAACCTAGCATTTGTGGATATTACATGGTTTTAAACCTAATGGATATGATTCTATATATTAGCTCAAACGTGTGTAGTATAAATTTATAGGGATTAAATTAGAATCAAAATATATAACGGTAGAGTAAATTCGAAGCATATTAAGCTATAAGAATATAAGAATGGTTACAACTGCCTTTCCTAAAGTCTGAACGAAAACAATGATCAGATATAGATTCCACTGTCATAGTACCAACCAGCAGTAGAAAGCACAGTAAAACTGTCAAAGATAGCATGCATCTTCTATATTTACTGCATATATAGGATATATATATAGAATGTAATCCTATAACTTTCCTTTCTCACTACCACAGAAACGGTCTTTAGTGACGAAGCTTTACTGACGGATCAATGATGCGCGTCACTAATACACTTGTAGTGACGGACTGTTTTACATGTGTCAGTAATGCTGTATTATTACTGACGGGTTGTAGTGTTGGCCGTCATTAAAGAGGGGGCACCCCCATTAGTGACGGGTCATGTTGAGACCCGTCACTAAAGAGGTTTCCCTATAGTGACGGGTTATGTTGTCACCCGTCACTAAAGATAAGCACCTCCATTAGTGACGGGTCGTAATACCACTCGTCACTGTAGGGTGTGACCTTTAGTGACGCGTGTTATTTTAATCGCGTCACTAAAGTCCCCGTAACCCTAAGGCCACCGTTAGTGACGTCTTTTTAGAGATAACCGTCACTGATGACAAGTATTTAAGGACCTCAGACACCGAGCTCCACACTTATTGCTCCCACCCGCCGCCG
>KE372430.1:1109357-1129951 GCA_000418225.1 Zizania latifolia | reverse complement strand
TCGTGCAACCGATTACGTTATCTCCTGTTCGGGAGTGTTGGATTATAAATTTGACCGGGCAACAAGCCATATTTATAGGAAGACACTCCCGAATTGTCCACGCACTTTGGACAGTACGGGATTGTGCGGCCCACGTAGCTAGACCATATGGTCCCATATGGTTCCAGAGAGAGTTTTGGTGGTGTCTCCCTATTATTCTCTGGATACACAACCCTCTCGGCCCCAAGTCGAGACGTGTATTTGGAGAACAGTGGGAAGATGCTGCCGAAATTCTCTCTGAAACTGTACGGGACCACCTGGCCCAGCTACGTGGGCCGCATATCCTCGGATAGAATTTAGGACATATCATTGCCTATTAGTGCCCAAAGCACTTTAATTGCTGTAAGTCATAAACTTGAATATATATGATGGTTGTTTTTTGATAATTTTATAGATGCCAACAACAAGGAGCTAGATGTATCTTGATTGCCGTACTTGCAATGAATACTTGAGTGAAGTGAAGTCTTTCATGAGTACTGCTAAAGCAGACATGGAAGCTAATGGAAAGACTACAATATAGTGTCCATGCTATGACTACTTATCATTAGTGACGGGTGGTGCTGCTCGCCCATCACTAATGACTAAGTAACAGTGACGGGCATTGTGTTCCGTCCGTCACTGATAATTTGGCCATACACATAACTGCAGGTAGTTAATGAAGATAAGTAGATGGTACATTAATTGCTATTAGTGTAGCCTCTTTAAATACCCTGGTTGCCTACATTTTGACTTTAGAACACCAAATGCCTGATCTTCTCTTCTTTCTATTCCTACTTCTCTTCTTTTTTAGCCATAGAGGCTTGTGATGGATGTTGCTTGGCTCGACGCATCCACCGGCGTGTGGAAGCGTCGGACCAGGCTTCATTCCACACAAACTGATCCATAGCGTCGTTGAACAGTAGCACAACACTTGTGCGGTCACCTTTATAGGTGATCATCAGTGACGGGTGGTAGTTATTACCCATCACTGCGTGGAGTCATTACTGACGAGCGGTAGTTACCACCCATCACTGATGACTCCTGCTTATTAATAGGCGGGTCCCGAAGTAAATCGGCACGCTTTCAATTCGCGCAACTTTAACCCTAGCCTCTCACCGCTGCCGTCGCCTTCGTGCTCCTCGCCGGCCCCACCGTACTCTTTTCCGTCCCGGCCATCCATTCAGTCCCACGTGGCCTCCGTTCCACCGTTCGTTCTGTCGCGCGTGGCCTCCGTTCTGCCATCTGTTCGATCGCACGTGCCTCCGTTCGGTCGCGTGTGGCCGACCCTACACGCCACCAACTCGGTTGGATCCTCCTCCTCCTCCTAAGGTCCTCTTCCTCCTTTGGCATGGCTATGGTCTGTGACTTGGTAAATGTGTGGATATTTTGTGAAAATGTTGCTTTGTGGATAATTGGTGAAAATGTTGCAATGTGGATAATTTGTGGAAATGTTGCTTTGTGGATAATTTTTTACTAAATTTGCTCAATGAAGATGATGCTATTTATGAAATATGAGGATGTGTGTGACAATTAAGGTTTATTTTTTGGTTTTCACAAATTTGTTCATGCAATGATCTCTCATTATGTGTTAATATTATTGTTCCTACATTTTATTCATGTAATGTTGTTTCATTATGTGTCTTTCATAGTTTCATTACATGTAATGTAGAAATGTTCTTTTATGAATTGGTTGTCACACACACCTATGAATTAAATTATAGCCTAGTGGCGAGGAGGCCATTAAGTTGGCAGCCCGATATTTGAGAGCAATCATGTTCAACGTATATTAGGTTATATTCATATAGTTATTAAATTTCAGTTTATAAATCATCTAAGAGAAATTGTTTCAGTTACATTCATATGTTACATTCCGATGGTTATTAAATTTCATGTTGTATGTACCTCCGTTCGTTATAACATTGTACTCATTACATTATTTTTATTTCACTTTTTAAATTAATGTTCTTTGTTACATTTCTATTTCATCCTAATCAGAGTATTCTTATTATTTTAGTTGGTTTTTCAAGAGTCTCTTGCTTCTTTCCTTATTCTAAACAAATTTTAAAAAACGAGTTAGAGTCGCGCAACCGATTACGCCATCTCCTGTTCGGGAGTGTTAGGTTATAAATATGACCGGACAACTGGTCGAGAGTGATAAGGAGTCATGTGTCAAATACGTATGTAAGGTACTCGCCGATTGCACCAAAAGATAACAATTTTTAATGGGCATACACTACTTGAATGGATATTATGTCTTACTACTCTTCGCCCCTAAGTGGAACATTATATGGTACATTGACTCGGCAAGACCGTTGGGACCGAATGGTGACCGCACTGAGAGGGACTTCTCGGTAATCAGAAGTATAATTGACGAGTAAGGTTTTCTTCACTTTATTACTATAAGTTTAACCTTTAACCTATTCTCGCTTAACTCAATTTTGTTGTACCTCATTACAGAGCTTTCGGTGTCGGTCTCAGTACATCAAAAGCAACGCAACGCCGACAATTGATGCATAAAACCGCAATGCCGATAAGTCTCTAAATATTTGCCCTTTCAACTTTAATGTGTCGTCCAAACTAATCGTGTGTTTCCATAACAGTGCTACAGTCAACCTCCTGGAAAGCAATGCGGCTTTTATGTTGCACACCATATGATGCTGACCCTGAAGATAGCGGATCTTAAATCACCCGACGTAAGATATTATCATGTACTTTGTTTCTGTGTTAAATTTACGTTTCACTTATGTAAACATCGACTAACGTAAAAAACTGAATTTGTAGGAATTCAATATACCTGAAGACAATCTTAGCGAGGCTGACTTGCAGGACATCCGTTCACAGCTAGCAGCATTCCTTGTGGAGCAAGTCTTCAAACCGGCTGGCGCTTTCTATTATAAAGGCTAGAATTAATGTTTGTTGGTTGTAAACCTGTGATGTAATATAAATTATAACATTTGGTGAAATCTGTGATGTTTGCAATACAATTTTTTATGTATGCTTTGTTTGTGCAATACAATTTGTGATGATAGCATTCTGTGATGAATTCTGTGTTGTTTGCAATGTACAATGTTGGTTGCTAAATCCTGGTTTTGATTCAGGATGCAGCCTAAAAAATTATTTTTTATAATATGACCATAACATTAGTGATGGGTCTAAATAAATAATCATCACTAAAGGCTCCCAATAGTGACGGGTGTCAGTTACTCCCCGTCACTAAAGGGTCCCTCCAGGTCCATTTGTGTCCGGCATGACCCCATTTAGTGACGGGTAGCCACTGAGACCCGTCTCTAAAGGTTCCTAATAGTGACGGGTGTCAGGTACTCCCCGTCACTATAGTTTAACCTTTAGTGACGGGTAACCATATTCACCTGTCACTAAAAGGGGTCATACCGGATACGGCGTAGACCTGAAGGGACCCTTTAGTGACGGGTATTTATCCGTCCCTAATGACAGAGCTTTACTGACGCGATAAGAGTGACGGGAGACATGCCTGTCACTAATGTACGTTATAATCTGTCACTAAAGTGTTTTTCTGTGATAGTGTCTTTTCTTTGTATTTTCTTCCCGGTTACTCTATAATCTTGTGATAATATAATGATCCGTTGGGCACCAATTGTTCCTTACGCTGCGCGTCATGTCTTTCTCTCTCTTCCGTCTACACTTGCAAAAAACATCTATTCAACAATGTATATTATAATCCTGTGAATGATCCTCCTTCTTCTTTGTTTCTCACGTTGTACCTATTTGTATGGACATGACTACGGCTCGAATGTAACAGACAGCGCAAAAAATCGTATGTTGCAATGAGCCGTTTGATTTTGATCTCACCTATAAAGCATCGTGAAAAGTGGAGTGCACATCAATAAATAAATAAAATATAATATAATTAAATCTAAATTAAAATATTTTACTTCTACATATAATACTTTAAGTTTCAACTATCGAAGCATAAAAACCATTTGTGTTTCTAGCTGAAACATAGTTACATATTTTTTTTAAGAAACAATACTAATGTATGAAGTAGAACATTGTTTAATATGTATTGAAACATTTATATTAAATAGGTGAAACATAATGTTGACTGCATGCTTCAACATATTTCATCTAAAATTATGCATCTCATGAGGTGTGATTCTCATCTATACCCATAGATGATAAAAAATCTATAAACAATAATTTAACACACAGGTACGTGTAACACAAGGGGATGCGATATACACATAAACAATCCTCTTGTCCTTCCTTTACTCTCATCGTTTTTGTTTTTTAATGCTAGAGAAATAAAAAAATCCTTAATGCCATGGGTTGACATCGCCAAAGAAGTAGCCGGTCACAGCTTTGTTGAAGCAATTGTCTTGTGCGTTATAGCTGTTGAGAGTGTTTTATAACCGTCCGATGAAAAGACGACGTGGACGAACGATAGATGCCACACACCCTTAGCGTCTGATCGCACGGCTCGGACGAGACCATTTCCTATTTGTATGGTTCGTGCCATCACTACTATGGAACACATCATTAATACCGGTTAAAAACTCATCTTTAGTCTCGAATTTTGAATCGGTACTATCCATTCCAGACTAAAGGAACGACACATTAGTACTGGTACTAAAACACTTTTTAGTACTAGTTGAAGACTCCATCCAAGACTTTTAGTACCGGTTGAAGATTCTAACCTATACCAAAAGTTAGTCTTTTAATATCGGTTGAAGTCTCCAACCTATACTAGAGGTCTATTTTTTTTAAAAAAATTCTTCTTATTATTTTTGTTCTTATCTATTTATTACCATTATTTTTAGATAATGTTTTTATATGTTGTTGTTTAATTAGACTTCGTTAAAGTTAGTTTTAATACGATGGTAGTAAATATCGGCAATCAATTATGCAATAAGGATAAAAAACTTACGATGCTTATGCATATATATATATATATCAATGTAACTCATTAAATATTACATTAGAAATAATTACAGACATAATTATTTATCAAGAGTTATAGATAACAAACATTAGGTAACTCAAATACTATATTAGAAATACTTTACATACATTAGAAATATTCATATAGAATTCTACTCATTTTCATCCTTATTCTTCTCGTCCTTCTCTGAATCCCTAGCCGCAACTAAATTGATGGTATTACATAGAGTAAGATAAGTTCTACATCCTCTGTCATGGTGGTCCATTAGTTCTTAAAAATACTAAAAAGTATATGTTGTTTAACGATTCAAAATGAAAGGATATATGCACAAATTACTCACTGGTCGAGAGAATGAGGCTGGGACTTGGGAGCACCAGATAGGCCTAAAATGCAGAGGAGGAGGAGGCTGGGGTGTCAGCCATGGACGAGGAGATGGTGGCCGATGGTGGAAATAAGCTTTGTGTGGAGAGTAAGAATTAGCTGGTTTATTTTGGAGGAGATGGTGACTCCTTTTTATATATTCTTTAGCACCGGCTGGTGTCACTAACTGGTACTGAATGGGGCATGAGTGAAAAATCAAAATATCAAACGGAAAATCTTTAGCACCGGTTGTACAACCCAACTAGTACTAAAGGGACACTGGCGAGAAACCAAAATGTCATGAAAAAATACAAACATTTTTATATCGGGTATTAGTATCGGTTTAGGACACCAACCTGTACTAATGGATTTAATACTACTAGTACTACTAGTACTACTACCATTACAGCACTAGTATTACTAGTACTACTATTATACTCTGATTTAAAATTAAAGAGAGTAAATGCATATAAAATAGTATAAAAATATTTTGATTTGAATAAATATATATAAGCAGCATGCGTAATTTTTTTAAAAACATTCAACTAATAATTAGACTTACAAATTGCATTTTTAATGATATAAAAATGGTATTGTTGGATACATATTTAAAAGTATTTCTATGTATTGTTATACTTATTAAAATATATTATTAGAGAAATCAATGGTTAAAGTTTAATTTTAAATACCATGATAAAATCTAATGTGTCTTATATTTCTTTTGTGTTGCAGTATTTTTCATATTATTTTATACACATTTACTCCCTTAAATTCCAAATCAAAATAGTACTGGTAGTACTAGCAATACTAAATCTATTAGTACAGGTTAGCAGCCCCAACCGGTACTAATACTCATACTTTTAGTACTAGTTAGGATACCAACATGTACTAAACACATTAGTACTAGTTAGTGTCTCCAACTGATACTAAAAGTCTATATTAGTATCGGTTATACTTACCAACAACTTTTTGTATTATTTTTGACCATTGTACGGTACTTTTAGTATCGATTCTAATTGTGATTGATACTAAAGGGATTAGATAAAAGATTAGATAAAAGGTTAGTTCTCTGTTAGTGTATATTGATTGTGACTTAATTAGTTCTGACATGTACATCGTCATGCATCCATGGGTACGTGCCTCGTGCCAATTCGACTTCTCCTGCCTGCGGTGGACAATCTCAATCATCATCCAAAAGATTCGGATAATACATACGGTTGGGATGGATATGGATGTCAAAATATCTGAATTATTTGTATTCGCATTCGATAAATTATAAATATATATATCCATATTCGTATCTAAATTAAATATGGATAATAAACGGAAACATCCGAATTCGTTTGACAAATATGGATATGAAAACGAATATCCGAATTTCTTCTGAATGTGGATATAAAAATAGATATATCTGTATTTATTTTAGGATTTCACATAGATCAAACTTTTAGGGACTCATGATTATATGGCATCACTATATTAATATGTGTGGTTTATTTATTCTTTATGTAATTATGAAATACTTAAGTTAGTGGGGGTTTTCTAGCAGTACAAGACAATAAGATATTTGTAACTTTGTTTGAGCTCAAATTTTTTTTTCTACACTCAATATACGACATAACTTATTCTATGTAATTTTTTTTATTTTTCTAGGTTCGTTTGCTATTTTTAATTCATTAATTGTATGTAATTATGAAATACTTAAGTTAGTGAGGGTTTTCTAGCAGTACAAGACAATAAGATATTTGTAACTTTGTTTGAGCTCAAATTTTTTTTCTACACTCAATATACGACATAACTTATTCTATGTAATTTTTTTTATTTTTCTAGGTTCGTTTGCTATTTTTAATTCATTAATTGTGTTTCTAACATTTAAATTGAAATAATGCACCAAACATTATAGAAAAATAATATTCATGTTTTTAGTCCATTTTTAGTTCTTATCCACTAAATTGAAAGAAATTTTGAAAATAAATCTAGGTTGCGACACTCGATCGGCAATATAGAGCTTAGTGGTTTTTTAATTTAAAAAAACCAAATAAAGTCTAAAAATTAGAGACTTGTCATGGTGTTATGATATAATATGTATAACTGTGATAAAAATTTAGAAATATTTTAAAAAAGTTGTCACGTAAGATGTTAAGAAACCGGAGATTCTCCATGGAGGAATTAATGTTTAGAGAAGAAATAGGTTATGGTTGAAAGCAAATCGATGGTTAAATCTTTGTTTGAACTTGAAACTTTTTTTACAATCAAAATACAACATAGCTTATTCCATGTAAAAATTTGGTATTTTTCTGGGTCATTTTATTATTTTTAATTCATTAAGTGTGTTTCTAGGATTTAAATTGAAATAGGTGAAATTTGAACTGCAAGTGCCTAAAATAATGAACCAAAAATTAATAGAAAAATCATATTCATATTTTGAGTCCATTTTTAGGCCTTACCTACTAAATTGAAAGGAAATTTAAAAATTCTAGGTTGCAACACTCGATCGGCAATGTAGAGCTTAATGGTTTTTTAATTCTAAAAAAACAAATAAAGTCTGAAAACACGAGACTTGTTATGGTGTTATGATATAATATGTATAACTATGATAAAAAATTAGAAATGTTTTAAGAAAATTGTCACGTAAGATGTTAAGAAACCGGAGATTCTCCATGAAAGAATTCAGATTTAGAGAAGGAATGGGTTAGGGTTAAAAGCAAATCGATGGTTAAATCTTTGTTTAAACTTGAAACTTTTTTACAATCAAAATATAACATAGCTTATTCTATGTAAAAATTTGGTATTTTTCTGGGTAATTTTACTATTTTTAAATTATTAAGTGTATTTTTAGGATTTGAATTGAAATAGGTGAAATTTGAACTGCAAGTGCCTAAAATAATGAACCAAAAATTTATAGAAAAATCATATTCATATTTTAAGTCTATTTTTAGGTCTTACCTACTAAATTGAAAAATTTTTTAAAAAAATCTTGGTTACAACACTCAATTGACAATGTGGAGCTTAATGGTTTTTTAATTCTAAAAAAACCAAATGAAGTCTAAAAAACACAAGACTTACTATATTGTTATGATATGATATATAGATGCTGTGATAAAAAAATAAAAATATTTTAAGAAAATTGTCATGTAGGATGTTAAGAAACAGAGATTTTCCGAGGAGGAATTAGGATTTAGAGAAGAAATGGGTTAGGTTTGAAAGAAAATCGATGGTTAAATCTTTGTATGAACTTGAAACTTTTTTTACAATCAAAATACAATATAGGTTATCTCATGTAAAAATTTGGTATTTTTGGGGGTCTGTTTATTATTTTTAATTCATTAAATGTGTTTCTAGGATTTATATTGAAATAGGTCAAATTTGAACTGTAAGTGCATGAAATAATAAACCAAAATTTATAGAAAAATTATATTCATATTTTTGAGTCTATTTGTAGGACTTACCCACAAAATAGAAAGAAATTTAGAAAAATTTAGGTTACGACACTCAATCGCCAACGTGGAGATTAATGGTTTTTAATTCTAAAAAAAATCAAATAAAGTCTAAAAAATACGAGACCTGTCATGCTATTTAATATGATACGTAGATTCTGTAATAAAAATTAAAAAATGTTTAGAGAAAGTTGTCATGTACGATGTTCAAAAACCGAAGATTCTCCGAGGACGAATTTGGATTTAAAGAAAGAATGTGTTAAGTTTAAAAGCAAATCGACGGTTAAATCTTTATTTGAATTTAAAATTTTTTCTACAATCAAAATACAGTGTATCTTATTCCATAAAAAACTGGCATTTTTCTAGGTAAGTTAGATATTTTTAATTCATTAATTGAATTTTTAGGATTTAAATTAAAACAGGTCAAATTTAAACTATAAGTGTATGAAATAATAAAATAAATTGTCTGAAAAAATTATATTCATATTTTTGTGTCTATTTTTAGACCTTACCCATTAAATTTAAAAATATTTCACAAAATTTGTCAATAAAAAAAAAGGAAAAACACATTTGATAAAATTGTAAAAAATAAAAAAAATGTTTATCGAGCGCTAAATTTAAGACACTCAACAAACAATTTGTGTTTGCCGAGTGCAAACGCTCGGCAAACAAATTTTTTGCATCTTTCGCACCTAGCGCCAAAAATTTCGTATTAAACACCAAAAAATTCAAGTTGAACTTAACAAACATCTGGATTCATATTCGAATTCGAGCTATCTATTTTGTATTCGTATTCGAAAATATCCATATTCGTATTTGTATTCAAATTCAAAATAAAATATGATAAATAGTGATATCTGAATTTAATTTTATCCATATCCGATTCGAATCGATCCCTAACATACTAACATAGGGGAAGCCTATACCCTCCATATTTTAATTAGTCACGCTGTCAGAAAAAAAAACCAGTTACCATCCGATTACCAACCGCAAGACTGAGCTGACAAGACCATGAGTTTTTAGATTTAGATTTATGTTTATTAGTTTGTGTGACGTGACATCCTGATTTTTTATTTAAGAAAATTAATTAATAAAAAAATTAATCGTGAAAGCTTGGTTTTTCTGTTGCTTTGCTATTAAGTGCCAAAATAATCCAAAAATAAATTCCCAGGAAATTCCTCTAGACCAAATTCTCTTATTTCACAAGCTAACCCTCGGCTCTACCGAAATTCAAATCATCCTGGTAATATCCAGACCTTAATCGAATTCTGATACTCGGTTTGGCTGTATACGAGTATATCCGCATCCGCAACCGAATTAAGATTTGTTAGACGGATCAAACAAATTCTATCGACAGTATCATCAAATTTCCCAAATCATTATTCATTGTCTGAAAAACCAAAAACTTTGATAATACAAAATCATATATCAAACCAAAATTAATTTGGGTAAAGGTAAGAAAATTTAGTAAATATTTCCTGAAATTAATTTTTATTTCCTCTATTATTTGAAATTTTGTATGGCGGTGGATGGTACCGCTAGGCATCTCTCTCTCAGAATTATTATTATTATTACAACTATTATTATTATTATTATTGCTGCTGCTGCCGCAGCCGCTATTATTTTTTGTTTTTCAGCTGAACTAATTACCTTCGTGACTTTTCTGCCATTGGTGGGAGCCCGATAAGCATCCATTGCTAATTATATTTTAAAGCTAATAAATATTTAACATATTTAATAGGCCTTTTTTAACATGAACCTAGCATGTGTTGATCATCCACGGTTTTAAATCTAGAGAAAGTTTTGTATATGTATAAGCCACTGAAAGTTCACCCGGTTTCATATTTATCACTGACTCTCTCACTGACATATGGTCTCAGAACTCATATATCAGTGAGAAGACGAGTAGCATATATGGAACCGGGTGAATTATCTATGGCATACGAGGCATAATCTCTTAAATCTAATAGAAACATTCTATATATTAACGGGGCCTGAACGGGATTGTGCGGCCCATATTGTATGGGCCGAAACTGTTGAGATTTACAAGCTACACGGTTACGGGCCCATCTTTGAAGCCCACCAAATGATTTCGCTCTAGACCGATTCCAGAAAACTCTCTCTCTAAAAAAAGAAAAAAAAAGAAAAAAGGATAATCTCAAATTCTCTCGCATACGGGGCAATGGTCGGCCGCCGCCGAGGCGCCGAGGCGCCGAGCCTCGGCGTTGGCGCCTCCGATCCTCGTCCTACTTCTCTCTACAGCCTGTGGCGAGCGACTGAGCGTTGCTGGCACAGGGCGGTGTGCGGTGGCAGATGAACCGAGCGATCGAGGATGTTGCGGGCGCGGCGTCACCGAATTGGGGATTTAGGGCAGCGCTTGATGATATATGGTCAGTGTTCAGTGCGCCACCTCTCTTGTTGCATTTCGCACTGCTCTGTTGCTGCCCCCATATACGTTAAATGCACTTAGGTTTTCCGTTTTTGCTCTGTTTATTTGCAGCATGTCGTTTGGGATGTTCGTTGACCAACAAACAAAATAAAACTGGCATTTGTGTTTGAAAGTTGAATCTTGAAACCATCTCAAGAGAGGAAAACAACCTTGCATCAATTAGCATAGTAGACAATGCGACCAAGCCCAATGGCACACTTTGTAGACTTTATTTATTTATTCCATAGCATGCTTAACAGTTCTATTTCATAACAAACCCAATAGAAAATAGAAGACAAGACTTTGTAAACAATTGTCAAAGGAAATGAAACTTGTGTAAAGAAAACTAAGCAGATGCTGTCATACACCAGTAACATGTGAACTTCAGAAATGATTGTTTTAATTCTCATTTCTCAACCACGCAAGCACTGAAAGTGTTTCTTTGATCAGCGTAAACATCTTGCGTTGTTGGTCGATCGTCACAGATGTGTGCGATATTTTTGTCTTATCCCAAGTAGCTCCTTCATAGCATCACTAATCTGCATGCGGTCTGTTGGCAGTTCTTTCGAGCACAAAATTCCAATTTTCATAATTGAAATGATGGATGCCATTCTTATTCCAGTGATTCTATCAGACATGGGAGTCATTTTGTTCCCGTCCTCTGTTGCCGACAGTAAGTCTTGGTCCACCACACAGGTGGCTTGGTCTCTCAGGGCTAGCTCCACATACCTACGTAGGTTGAAATCATTCACAAATTCACTATCTGTTGGTCTTTTTCCAGTGAACATCTCCAACAGCAGAATTCCATAGCTATAGGCATCACCATGGATGGAGACTTCATTTCCTTGACCATACTCTAAAATAGATATAATGGATCAGCTTACAAGCTTCCCAATAATTTGTAAAAGAAGAGTGGAAAGAGTTGAAATATAACGCCAATAGATATAATGTTTCAAGATGTTCAAGATGATAACAACTTCTGAAATCAATTTCCAATGAGGAAGCAAGTTTTGCATGAAGCAAACAATGTGCATAAAGGATTTGATTTATGTAACCATCTGTGCAAACAATTATTTATCTAAGATGAATGATTACAAAATGGTAATAGTTTCACATCACATTTAAAAAGGCTTGCAAATCTTAAAACAAAGTAATTGATATTAGAGGGAAAATATGCATTCCAATATCAAATCGAAGAGTCGCCTACCATATAACTTCTTAATCTATATTGATGTCTAACCCTCAACATAACTTTCTTTTATGCCAATAATACACAATTTTTTCACACCTGCTATTAACATTTTTTGCTTTATGTTTAAGTGTTTAACTAACTTTTATGGAAGAGCATAGAAGAATTTCTTTTCAGTTGGACTATACAAATAAATAATGACTGATTGAACCTTCAGTTGAAGAAGGAACTAGCATGAAAGAAAAAAACAGTTGTTATTAGAAGAAACCTGGAGCAGCATATCCAATGGTTCCTCTTCTCGTAGCCCAACCACTTGATATCTCTGCGAGGTTTGTATCATCTTGATGCAAGAATCTTGCAAGTCCAAAATCACCTAGATGAGCAACATTTTCATTGTCGAGGAGAATATTGCTTGGCTTTAGGTCACAATGAACTATTGGCACTGGCTTATGATGATGAAGATATTCAAGTGCACAAGCTACATCTATGGCAATGTCTATCCTTTGTGAAAGATTGAGCACCCTACGGTTCCCATCTTCCAGCAGGGGATAGTGTAGCCATTCATCTAGATTTCCATTTGGCATATACTCAAATACAAGAGCTTTGAAGTCAAGACCTCTGAAATCAATACTTGAGCACACTGTGAAGATTTTGACAAGGTTTCGATGTCTAATGCATCTTAAAGCCTCACATTCTGCAACAAAGCTTTGATATGCTCCTCGCTGCTGGAGTTTGAGAACTTTCACAGCAACACTCACTTCTTGGCCATCATTCGTCATTGTTCCTCTATACACTGAACCGAAGCTTCCTGTACCTAGGAGGTTTTCAGAAGCAAAACCGCTTGTTGCTTTCACCAAGTCAGCATATGAAACCCTCATGTGTTTGTCATTGGGGAGTAATAGAACTTGTCTGATATTTCTCATATGGCTCTTAAACTTCCATAGTATGAACAGTGAGCATGCCAAGATAATGCACAAGGCTGTGCTTCCTAAGGAGATTGCCATGACAAATTTGTGAGACCACTTCTTGGAAGAATGGTTTACACAAGGTGGTAAGTTCAATTGAGGGATTCCTCCACATAAGCCACTGTTTCCCTCAATAAAAACTGCACTTGCATTCAAAAATATTCCACGTTTTGGAACTTGACCCTCAAAACTATTGAATGAGATGTTTAGGTGGGCAAGCCCCCGCATTCTTCCAAGGAACTCTGGGATTTGCCCAGACAAATTATTTCTTGAAAGGTCGAGAACTAGTAGACCTTTCAATTGTTCTATGGATGCTGGAATTGTCCCTTCAAAGATATTTTCTTGCATATTGAGATATTGCAAGCTTCTACAATTTGCAAGGGAGGTAGGAATCAACCCGGATATCCTATTTCCAGATATATCAAGTCTAGCAAGGTTTACGAGGTCACCAACCTCTGGTGGCAATGTTCCAGTTAACCTATTGCCTTTGAAGGAAGCAAAGTCAGATAATGTGGAGATGAGAAAAATTTCTTTTGGTATTGGACCTATCAGCTGATTATATGGTAAGCTGAGAGATTCCAAAGGGCAACTACTAAGGCTAGAAGGTACAGGTCCGTTGAGCATATTTTCGTCAAGCCATAATTTATTTAACTTTGTTAAGTTGCCAAGTGTTGGAGGGATCGATCCAAATAATTTGTTTAATGCCATGTGCAGTTCACCCAAATTCCGAAGATTGCCAAGGGAAGCAGGAATAGTCCCATTAAGAAGATTGTCTCCCAAGTGGAGCATCACTAAGCCAATAAGATTTCCAATTCCTTCAGGTATATTACCACTCACTTTGTTGGTTGTAATGCCAAATGATAGTAAATTTGTCGAGAGATTTGCTACAGATTTTGGTAGCATGCCTTCTAGTTTATTTTTGGAAAGGGATATATACTGCAACCTAGTACAATTTGTCAAACTAGAAAGGAAGTCCCAATCCTCATCATTTCTTGCTTCTAGTTGGTTTTCTTCAAGTATTAGTGCATTCAGATTCTTAAGATTAATCCCAAGACATTTTGGTACTACCCCAGAAAAAGAATTGTATGCTAACTGAAGCATTTCAAGCGTTGAAACATTGCATAGGGAGAATGGTATGGTTCCATGAAATGTATTGCCGAAAATGTCGAAACGTTCAAGCTGAGAGAATTTGTTTCCCATGTCACTTGGAAGAGACCCACTGAGTTTGTTTTGTCCTACGGAGAAAAACAGGAGAGAGGATAGATTGTAAATTGAAGGTGGGATTGAACCTTCTAGATCATTTCCATTCAGAAAAAACTCAGTAAGGGAGTAGAGTTTTCCTAGAACGTGAGGAATTGGGCCTGTAAGATTATTAGACGTCAGAGAAAGGACGTTGAGTAGGTTGAGATTTCCCAAGGACTCTGGGATGTTCCCAGTTAGGCCATTTAGTTGTACATCTATAACTGTTAGAGATGAGAGGTTCCCTATGGAAGATGGAATAGGCCCTGAAAGCTGGCAATAGTCAAGATACAATATCTGTAACTTCTGGAGGCCCCCAAGAGAGGGAGGAACAGGTCCAGTCAAAGAATTTAGACCGAGGTATAGCTCTGTTAAGTCTGTAAGGTTCCCAATCTCTGTTGGGATTTCTCCTGTAAGCAGGTTTTGTCTCAGGTGAAGAAAAACCAGGCCTTTAAGGTTCCCAATCTCAATGGGGATATCTCCTGTAAGGTTATTATGCCCAAGAATGAGTACCTCAAGATTTCGCAGCGAAGTCAACTCCTTTGGAATTGAACCTTTCAGCATGTTGTACTTGAGATCAACAACTCGGAGGTCAGACAAGTTGCCAATGGCACTCGGTATCACTCCTTGAAGGTTGTTGTGGCGGAGACTGACAACCTGCAGGCGCACACAAGATGCCAGCGCTGACGGGATCTCCCCACCAATGGAGTTTGCGCTGAGGTTGAGGAGCTCAAGCTGCGCGAGGCGCCCGAGCTCCGGTGGCATGGTGCCATGGAAGCTGTTTACTCGGAGGTCAAGCTGCCTGAGGTATGTGAGGTTACCGAGGGAGGAAGCAATGGTGCCGGAGAGGCTGAGCCCGGCAAGATCGAGTGCGACGACACGGCCGCGGCGGTTGCCACGCGTGCCGCAGGTCACGCCGCGCCACTGGCACATCGGGATCGACTGGTTCCCCCATGATCCCAGAGCTTTGGATGGATCTCCAGTTATCACTGACCTGAACGACATGAGCGCCAGGTGGTCAGTAGCTATGGTAGTGGAAGTTTCGGCTGTGCCTGTGGACAAGGTGACTAATGGCGCAGTGTTAGCACAGCATATGAGGAGAAAGGAGGCCAACAGGAGCAGCTCCATGACTAGTGCAATTGCCATGTTTTGAAGAGGCTGGTTTGTAGACTAAAACCTTGTCTTGCTTATATATGTAGTGACTTGAATTCTGAGTCAAACCGCTCAAAGATTCTTTCTAATTTATCTCCTTTCTGTGCACTGTTTTTCCAGAGGCTGGTTTGTAGACTAAAACCTTGTCTTGCTTATATATGTAGTGACTTGAATTCTGAGTCAAACCGCTCAAAGATTCTTTCTAATTTATCTCCTTTCTGTGCACTGTTTTTCCAGAGGCTGGTTTGTAGACTAAAACCTTGTCTTGCTTATATATGTAGTGACTTGAATTCTGAGTCAAACCGCTCAAAGATTCTTTCTAATTTATCTCCTTTCTGTGCACTGTTTTTCCAGAGCAACAGACAGGGAAAGTCTTTTAAGACGTTCCCTTATTTCTTTAAATACCATGTAAATAATTGTGAAAAATCCTCGAACATGTTTGGTATCTGTATAGCCGTCATATACCGCTCCATAAAATTTGACCTACATATTGAGGAAAAAAAGATAAATTCAAACTATGAATATTACCTGTACTGTTTACCACTAAATATCCATGTGGTTTTCTATAACTTGGACTATACTACTTCACTGTTGTCTTTACTTAATTTTGAAGAGGAATTGCTAGTTACTACATTTACTGATATGTTTGGTTATCGATGGTGTCCGAACAGCTTGTTATCATACTTACCGGTTTGGTTACCGTTATTATTGACAATTACCAGACCGGTTTTCACTAACAGTCGGCTAACGAGATGTTGAGAATTGTAGTAAAGGGTTACCGCAGTTACGTGAACCTTAATTTTGACTTGCACGATAAATAATTTATTGTTGTTGTTTTGAATGCATCCAATTTTATTTGTTATTTTTTTTCATGATGTACTTCCAATATAGCACCGAGAGTAATATATGCAATTTAAAGTAAAAGAGGACAAATAGCAAATTTGTTTTCATAAGTAAAAAAGGACAGTTTAGTTATTGCGTACTGAAGGCAATCAAGTAACTACTGTACTGAATTACAAGTCTAATTATTGTGTACTGGAGGAAACAAAGGAAATTCTCAATTATTTTGGTGAAGCTTCAGGCCTATTCGCACCAAGCACATCTGGTGTGGCACGAGGGCCCGATTTCTAATATCCATAATCATATATAAAAAGAAGAAACATAGCAACCTAATTGTCTCTTAAAGCATCTTCAACTAATTGTCTCTTAGAGTTGAAGAAACTCTATAGCGCTTTGTTTCTTAAATTTTAGAGATTAGAACTAAAAAATTCAGCTTCAACAGATACTCTAATAGACTCCTAAAAATAAAGCGCTCCTTAAATCAACTCTCTCGCTCCTCATTTGTAGAGAACGTAGACTATATCCCTAAAATTGTTGGCGCGCACAAGAGGAACATTTTCGCTCGCCGCCCTCTGCCTTCCGGCCGCCGCGTGTCCCCCTCCGCCTGGAGCACGTCACCTCTGACTGCCTCCACCGCGTCGCCCTCCTTGGTCGCCCGTCGTCACTGTCCACCCTCTGTCTGTTGCCGCCCTGTGGTTGCCTCCACCGCATGTCGCCCTCCGGCTGCCACCACCATGCGTGGACTGGTCCCCTTGGCCATCGATCGTTGCCGTCCACCTGCCACCACCGTGTAGTGCTCGTCACCCTTTGCCAGCCTGTTGTCATCGCGTGTGGCCTGCTCCCTGTGAACGATTTCACTAGCATATAAATTAAACATAGAAATAAATCTTGTAAATTCATATGACAAAATTAAGGGAAACTTCATTTACATTTGAAGCAAAAGAGGATTCAAAATTATAGGGAATATGTTTTAGAGAAGCTGCTGGAGACATAAGCTATATAGGGATATAATTTTTTTAGCGTCATTTCTTATATAAAAGATATATAGAATCAATTTTAAAGAAGCATTGGAGATGCACTTAGGTTATGCGCACGAACTACCTTCGCTTTAAAAAAGATAACATTCTGTAACGTGTGCACTCAAACTTTAAAATTTTAAATCATAATAAATCAAAAAATATTAGGACTTGATATGTAAAAATAATATCAATATATTTGTCTTGGAAGTAGTTTCATACAGTTATATTTTTAATATTTCTATAAATATTTCAACAAAAAATTAGCATAGTAACATACATACTTGTTAAGAACGCACGCAATATCACAAAATCGATTCATATACAATAAATACATTTATATAGTATGTCCACAACAAAATCAAACCATATAGTATTAAATTAAATACAAAAGCCAATCATATAGGTATGGATTTGTATAAGTCAATAAAATATATTACAGTTAGGAATCAAGAAAATTTCTTGGTCACAAGTGGTTAGTGATGGGACATTTTTTTTAAATTCTAGGTCCACCTTGTTTCCTATTACATATCATTGTAGTGTTTGCTAAAACAACAATGTTTTATTTAGGGTGTCATAAGATTTAAAAAAATCAGAAGATATTTCAATACTTAGTGAAAATATTTTATCATATTTTCAAAAAATATTTCAAATATATGAAATATTCGGTGATATTATTTATAACTCTAAGAAACAACTATATGCAATACAGTATTTGTTATGTTTCAGTAGTTAAAACTAAATATATCACAATGTGCGAGTAAAATGTTTCAACTTAGATTCAACTATGTTTTATTTTATTTATTTTACTAAAACATGATTTATCAACTGATGAAATATTGTTGAGTGTTAAAATATCATTTTTTTTTAAAAAAAAAAAAACTTAGGACGTCCGGTGGTACTGTTATGGGTCGTATCTATTTGTCTCCAAGTCCATGCCCTAGTGTATTGATATTCAGAAGGTGAGAACGAAGATATCACTCTCGATGACTTTGAATTTGAATGCCTGCCTCTAAAGAGCAACGACATGAGGTCCATCGCCCGAGATAGTTGAGGTCGGGGGTAACTGTGACAACTGCCATCAAGATTGACGCCAATTAGGTCCAGGATCCTGCAGGACGGTTGACCTGACCAATTGTTAGTAGCGTACGTGTGCTAGACGCCGAGGCTAGCTACCGGGTTCATCAGTCAAGATTGGCTGCGCAAACCAATCCTATCCTATGTACTACGTACTTAGTTACACACACGCTGGCAGAAACCCCGGTCAAACGTCGTAGAAAAAAACAGAGAAAAGAGCAGCAGCAGCCATGCATAGCTAGGTCTTTTTTGTGGGTGGTTCTGACGTTTCACGCTGGAGTGAAAAATCTTCGTATGCGGCGGTCAACGCACACAGCTCGGTCTCCTGGTCAAAGTCAAGATCGGACCTGGCACTAATCTGAGCCGTCCGATCAGAAAATGACGGACTCCGAGGAGCATTCGTTTTCTTATCGGACGAGTATGATCGTATTTTGAAAAAAAAAATAGTGTTTGGTTTGATGTTTCTAAGGATACATGGTGAATGAATATGTGATTGATAGACTATATATGAAATTGTATGAGTAGATACAATAGGCTATGAAGTTATTTGGTTGGTTATTTTAATGGGATATGATGACCCTAAATGTGAGAGGTGGTGTGGTTACCATCTACACATGTTTTTCTAGTTTTTTACTTAATCAAGTTATTTATTATAGTATTTTTTATACTTAAAATCTGACATGTAATTCTTTAGAAAACGCATGTTTGTCTATAATATAATTGACAAAAGTCAAAATGACATAAAAATGAATACTTCAAAGCATCCAAATAAAGATATATATTTGTCATAACAAAGAAGCATAAGCATAGTCATATAGTTTAGCTTACACTTCAAGCGAGTAAGCCCTACATAATAGCATAGTCCCACAATATATAGTTTGGGTCCCATAACCAATAGCTAAAGTGTGGAATCACTTAAAAATACGTAAATATTTTTTTAAAGAAGTTACGCAACATTGAGAAATTATTGCAACGTTTATAACTGATTGGTGCAGCTTTCAAACAACTTGAGTGAAACATATGTGACAAGTGCAACGAAATCATAAAAATTACAAAAATAACCTAGTTAGATATGTAGTGTGAAAAGAGAGAGATTGGGGACAGGAACAAAGCTACTACTTTTTCTGGAGTGCTCACTCAAAAAAATTTAGCCGTTACCTTCACATTTTAACTATATATGCATTATTCTCAAAAAAATTTCAACATTGTTCTCACGAATTGAAGTGATGAGCTATTAAAAAGAGCAAAAGGAATCTCCCCACCAAGCTGATTGTTTGTTAAATCAAGCCAGTAGAGTGATGAACTGTTTGCTAGGAGAGGTGGGATGCCTCCAGTGAGGCTGTTTTTTGTGAGAATGACCTTACGAAGAAATGAATTGCTTCCAAGTGAGAATGGAATATTGCCAGTTGGGTGGTTACTTGCAAGAAACAAAACCGAAAGGTTGGAGAGTGTACCTAACCCTTCTGGGATGACTCCATATAATTTGTTGGTGTCCAAGTAGATCTTTTGTAGATTTGAGCATTTGCTCAGGCTTGACGGGATCTCACCATCAAGAGAGTTGTTTGAGAGATCAATGATCTAGAGGTTTGAGCAGGAGGACAGTGTATCCGGTATCACGCCAGTGAGGCCATTAGAACTAAGGTTCAGGTACATGAGTTGATGCAAGTTACCAAGCTCAGGTGGAATGTTGCCAATCAACTGATAAAATGGAAGGTGGATAGCTGTTAGGAAAGTAAGATTACCAATACAAGGAGGTATTTGGCCATGGAGGTTGAATGACTCTAGATTCAGTTCAGTAACTCGTGATGTTTGGTTCTTGCTACAAGTGACACCAGGCCAGCAACAGTATTGCGAAGAATCATTTCTCCACGACTCCATGGCTCCGGCATTGTCTGAGAGGTGGATCTTGAGGCAAAGCAGAGCCTGGAAATCAGTATCTGATGCATCATGGAGTG
>KE372430.1:1091930-1102670 GCA_000418225.1 Zizania latifolia | reverse complement strand
TGCAGTGGGGGGAACTATGGAAAATGCAGTGGAGAGGAAACATGAGAAGCATGCTAAGAAGATGGCGTCAAGAACATGGGAGCTGGGAGAGCCCGAAGGCTCCATCAGTTTACCTGCAGTGAGGATTGCAATGTTGGCAGCTGGTGTTTCTTACTTCGGTTGCACACTGAGGCTGTGTGGTGGTTGTGTATTTCTAGTGCTAATGCACGTGAATTTATAGACAACCAGGAGAACATAAGCAAGAGGAATATAAAAGGACATAAGGAAACCAGTCCTGCATATACGTCCATAGACTTAGGGTAGAGTTAGACTTAAGGTGTGTTTAAACTCCTGTAAAAAAACAAATACAAATCAACCAATATTAAAGGCTAGATTTTGACGGAAGAAAGAGCAAGATAGGAAACAATGGGTGATGTGTACTGTATTTAGGTCATTTTATTAATAAATTTGTAGTTTGATATTTTCTATTATCACTCGATCTCTTCCACGAATAATATGTTTATATGCAAACTATCAAAAGAAATGTTTGTATAACTTTTGTTCTCATGCATTATTTACAAACGGTTAGTTGCTTGCTTTTCAGTAAATATTCGTTTAAACTCTGTACAATTGTGGCATAAAACATGAAATACTTTATACTATATTACCACAAAGATATCAAAATAAAATAGTCAATGCTGCCCTATATTATCAATTGCCCGTCTAAAACTGCAATTCTTTAGAATAAACAACTTAGAAAAATTATCTCCTTCATTACAGAAAAGAGAGTTGCTAAACTGTAGAAGGAATAAGATTAATAAAAAAATAAAGTTGTTTTAAGATTTATGCTGATGAGATGCTAAAATCGAAAAGGGATGCCATAAGATGTACGTGATGGTTGTCACACTTTGTTTCGGCATTTTGTAACTCAATTAGGATCTGAGATTAAAAAATTGCCGTGATCCGCTAGGCTACAATGCCAACCTAACGTACACTCGGGTCTTGTGCGTATCTTGCACGGGACTATCTATAGTATATATACTATAAGACAAATTTTATATCGTTTATTTAGTTTTATAGATCTAACGGCTACGATTAAAAGGCGTTGATGTCTTGCATTTTAGAAGTAATAGATTACGCTGATCTAACGACCACGGTTAAAAAAATTAACGTCTTATCTCTTAAAAGTAATATGTCATTTTGTTTTTTCTAACTAATAATTAAGATGAATTTTATCTTTTATCTCTTAAAAAGATAAAAAAAATATTAATTTACAATACGTTTGCTGTCGTGCAAGACCCGTGCAGTACGTTTCAATACGTGTTTATTTACGGTTCAAATACCGTGGTAGCTCGTTCCATCTTTCGGCCATACGTGCAAGACCCGTGCAATACGTTTCGAGACCCGTGCAGTACGTTTCAATATGTGTTTATTTATAGTTCGAATACCGTGGCAGCTCGTCCTATCTTTCGGCCATACGTGCAAGACCCGGCCTGAAGGCAGTCGTCTGATGTCGTTTGCTGTCGTGCAAGACCCGTGCAGTACGTGTCAATACGTGTTTATTTACAGTTCGAATACCGTGGCAGTTCGTCGTCGTATCTTTCGGCCGTGCAAGACCAGCTAATTATATATATATAACCACTTGATGTAGTGGGCCGGGTGACTCCGTGGGTGCCTACATATAGGTAGCTTCCCTAATCTTTTGGCACAAGCTAGCACCAGTAGCAGCTGAGACAGTTCTCTCATCACCATTCGACACACCTCATACGTACGGCATGCCGGCGATCACCGGCCGGCCGTCCCTGGCCCGGTTACGCGCGATAATCCAGCTCGTACTGCTGGTTCTCGTGGTTGCCGGGGGCGTCGTCGTCGTGCCATCAACGGCCGCGAGATCCTTACTTAGCTGCGTCAGTGAGTACCACACAGTCCACACTACCACATCTAACGATTATTCTTCATGGATAATTATTCTTAGATTATAGTATTATAGTACCCGTAGAATCAATATTGGCCCAATCATAAAAACTTTGTTTTTATGCTACCACTATTTTATGATATAAGGCATATAATTTTTTTACATAATCTTTAAAGTAGAATGTTTACTATTATTTATTTTTAATATATATCATCAATAACTATTAAGATAAGAATATACGAAAGTACTATGAAATATCAATCTAAATATATAGGATGCATAACATTAAATTTAAATATTTTAATTTAATTATTAGTCAAAATTATAAATGTTGATTTTATTAAAAATATGAATGTCTTATTTAATAGCTACAGTTAGGATATAGAGTAGGATAGGAACGCCCCTGGATTTTCTAATCCTAGCAGCAGAGACGATGGCATATTGGTTCTATATTTCAGAATAAAATCTCCGTACCCCTGATAGGAAACTATTTTGGCCCAGAAAATTCAGTTTCTTAAATTTATCGAGATTTATTCAAATTTGGTCAAAAAATATTCAAGCTTCGAATGTTTCTAGCTCAATATTACTACCGAACACGTCATTAGTATCAATTAAAAACCTCCCTTTAGTCTAGGTTTTATATCAATATTGCCAATCTAAAACTAAAGGGGTGGTATATTATTACTGATTATTCAACCGATATTAATATACTCTTCTAGTACTGATTGAGGACTCCAACTAGTAATAATAGCCGCACCTTTAGTATCGGCTACACATCTCAGTTGGTAGTAAAAATCATACGTGTCAGTTAGACATCTTAATTGGTACTACCAGATTTTTTAATTTTTATTGAAATTATTCTTAGTTATTCATTGTAGTTTTTCATTCCTTTTTCCGTACGTCGTTTATTTCGTTTAGTTTTACGGTTGATTTTTATTTCTGTCAACAATCACTATATAAAGGTTATGATTTATATATAAAGGGTAAAAACAATATATACAATATGAATTCTTTAAATACATATAGTTCTAACCCTTAAACCCTTAAACCTATTCATCATCGCCATCCTTCTACTCACCGTCATCGTCGCCATCGCCATCGCCATCGTCATCATTACCGATGTCGTTGGTATCATCATCGCTGTCGCATATATGCATTGTTAAATAACTAACTTTCAGAACATCACTAGAAAAATATCGTAGATGTTACCATTTCTACCATTGGTTTTAATTCTTATAAAAGAGAATAATGATTCAAAATAGCCGTTATGCCTCTATTTTTAGGTTGCATACTTATATTATATGATCTTAAAATATATAAACAGAAATAAACAAATACGTGGTATATATTATAAATCATATTACTTTAACATGTGGTGTGCTGATATACTTCAATTATATATAAATATTCTTCTAAACTCTATATGTATTTTCAATTTTTGTTAGTGTGATTCTCGTGAGAATAAATTTTTCACGTGATTCTCTTCCACGGTAAAGAAGAATCAATTCTCCTAAATTCTAATATAAATCATTTCTATTTTTGTTTGTTTGATAGGAATTATAGAGATTCTTTTTATAATCGTTCTATACCAAACAAAGGGGTGAACTCTCACATGTAGTTTTCCCACTGGTGAACTCTCACCTGCATTCTCCATTGCTATCTCGGTTTTCTAACTGGCCACCTCTCCAGAAGAGCCACCAGCCGGACTTATCCTGGGCATGAGAGGAGAGCCGGGGCCCGGGGGGCACCCTGGGCTCTATATTGCAGAATGAAATCCGCCTACCCCGGATATGTAATTATTTTGGCCAAAAAATCAGAATTCTTAATTTATCAAAAATTATTCAAATTTGGCCAAAAAAATATTCAAACTTGGAATGTTTCCAGCCCAAGCAACAATGTACATTTGCACATCAACTGCCAAATATATATATCTCATCATTTACATATGCAGATACACCGGATGGAACGGGTGGTCCGTGTTCAAGAAATCCATACGTGCACTATCCAGGTCCAAGGTGAAGCAAGGAAAGAAGGATGATGGTACGGAGAGCTGTTTCTTCCGTACCTCTCTGTATGTGGATGGAGACGAGATGTCCAACGCCGCCCACCCCAACATAGTGTCGTCTACTGAGTTGATTTCTCCTTCTAGCAAGGGTGTGAACATTCAGCCCGGTCCGGTCTATTAATATGTGTGAACATGATATTCCTTCAAAAACAGTCAAGTCATTTATAAATTGTTGGATTACGACTTGAATAGATAAATTCATACTCAAATAAGTCTATTATAGTCATACTACAATATAATGTCTAAAAGTGTCTATAAATATAAATCACTCTTTGCATGTAATTCAGTATCATTATTAGTAAAATCTGTCTTATGTGGTTTTTTCACAGGTGATTTTACAGTTTTTGAAAAGATACTAGAAGGTACCATAATTTTTAGTGTTAATTTTGGTATCTCCTGATATCTAAGGTACCAGGAGGTATCAAAATTAACACGTAACTCCAATTTCCCTTTTTTAACGTACATGTGTGTTTTGATTTCTGCCCTCCAATTTCTGACACAAATAAATGAATGTCATGTCATAAAACATATAAATAGAACATAAAAAATATGGACACTACATGTCACTACAACATTAAATCAATTTTCTAACATGTATTTTGGCATCTTCACACCATCTATGATATAAGCCATACAGACAGAAATATAATATTTCCACAAGCAGCCGGTGTGTCATATGTGGAAATAGATTTCTACGTGCAGCCCGCATTAAACCAATCACTTTTGGAAATAGATTTTCACGTGAGGTCCACACAACACAACTTCAGCTAATTTATATGGACCTCATGTTGAAATTTATTTATAAATGAGATTGGTTTACATGGACCGTGTGTGAAAATCCATCTTCATAGACGGTTGTGTTATGCGTCCACCCGTGGAAATCCATTTTTACAGGCGATTCGCATAACTAAACAGGTTGTGAATATTCTTTTCTATAGGCGGTCAACATAAAACAATCTCATGTGAATATTCTTTTTCATAAGCGGTCCATATTAAACGAACCATATGTGGAAAAATATTTTGGATTTTGTTTTAATTTCCAGCCATATTTGAATATTTATTATTTTTTATTAACGTGTATGCATTTAATTTATATAATGTCACATATCCGTACATATAAATTATAATGATAGCTAGTATTATTTATTTTTTCCAGAATATAATAACTAATTTTTTTAATTAATGACATACAATGTTACACTATTTACACAATAAAGCAATATGGCAAATAGGGGATTTGCCAAGTGCCCTTGGCACTTGACGAAGCTCTAAAAATACTCGGCGAATGGTTCACCGAGTGTTGTACTTGACAAAAAACACTTAGCGAACCTTCATCGTTAAAGTAGGATTTGCCGAGTGTCTTTTATCGAGCACTCAGCAGCAAACCCATTGCTGAGTGTCAGACCGGGCACTCGGCAAATTAAAGGGACTAACGGCGCCAGACGAAAAACAGAGGATTTGCCTAGTGTTTACATTTGGCAAACACATACATTTGCCGAGTGCAAACATCACATATTTTTTTAATAAAACCAGACATAAAGATCCGTCGGTTATCTGGCTTATATGTCTCTAAGCTACGTTCCAAATTACCAGTTTAATTAATTAGCTTGTGAAGCTAAAAAAATTCTCCGATACAAAGCTGCCTACAGCTCATGTTCAGCCAGCAGAACATTAGATTTCCTCCTAAATCCAAGGCATGGGGATGCATGTACATATTAGCATTTTTATCTACTGACATATCTAAAGAAATAGCTCACGTATACATATACAACATGTACATATCAATTCAAACAAATTTCCTCCTAATTGCACTTTTAATTGCATTCTTGAAGTTGGAGCCACAGGAGCACAACCAGAGCTTGCTGTAGTTTTTTTGGTGCGTGCGCTGGTCCCGTTGACTGCAACCAAGAGGCCTGGGCGTGGCGGCCTTCCTCCTGCCGTGGGCGTGGCCTCCCCTTGGCGCAGCGGCAGCAGCAGAACGACTGGCGTGGGTGGGGCAAGGGGGAGGGGGGAGGAGGGAGGAGGAGAGGGAAGGAGAAGGGGTGGCCTTTAAAGGCCAGTGATCTGAATGGTGCGCCCATGGATCTGTGGGAGGAGGCAATGTACGGTTGGGATAATGTTCTCGATCTACGGCGATCCGTGTGAGGCATGAAAAAATGGCACGATGGGATGAAAAAAATGGCGGGAAGCGAAATTTTGTCAAACATTTTTAAAATTTTGTCAAATTTGTTTTTCACCTTTTTTCTTGACAAATTTTGTGAAATATTTTCACATTTACTAGGTAAGGACTAAAAATAAACTCAAAAACATAAATATATTTTTTTTGACAATTTTTTTTATTATTTCATGCACCTGCAGTTTAAATTTGATATGTTTTAATTTAAATCATAGAAATACAATTAATAAATTAAAAATAGCTAGCTGACCTAGATAAATGCCAAAATTTTTCATGGGATAAGATACGTTGTATTTTGATTGTAGAAAAAGTTTTAAGTTCAAACAAAAATTTAACCGTTGATTTGCTTTTAAACCTAACCCATTCAAATCTTCGGTTTCTAAACATCGTACGTGATAACTTTCTCTAAATATTTTTAAATTTCTATCACAATATCTACATATCATATCATAACATCATAACAGGTCTCGTGTTTTTTGACTTCATTTTATTTTTTTTAGAATTAAAAAACCATTAAGCTTCATGTTACCGATCGAGTGTCACAACCTAGATTTTTCAAAATTTATTTCCATTTAGAGGGTAAGGCCTACAAATGGACTCAAAAATATGAATATGATTTTTATACAAATTTTAGTTCATTATTTCATGCACTTGAAGTTCAAATTTGACATATTTCAATATAAATCATAGAAACACACTTAATGACTTAAAAATAGTAAACTGATCCAGAAAAATATCAAATTTTTACATCAGATAAGCTATGTTGCATTTTGATCGTAGAAAAAGTTTTAAGTTCAAACGAAGATTTAACCATCGATTTTCTTTCAAACACAACCCAATCCTTCTTTAAATTATAATTCGTCCTCGGAGAATCTTCGATTTCTAAACATCGTACGTGATAACTTTTTCCAAATATTTTTAAATTTTTATCATAGTATCTACGTATCATATCATAACACATGACATGTCTCGTGTTTTTCAGACTTCATTTGATTTTTTTAATTAAAAAAACTATTAAACTCCACGTTGCTGATCGAGTGTCGCAACCTAGATTTTTCAAAATTTCTTTCAATTTAGTGGATAAGAACTAAAAATAGACTTAAAAACATGAATATTATTTTTCTATAAATTTTGGTTCATTATTTCAAGCACTTGCAGTTCAAATTTTACCTATTTCAATTTAAATCTTAGAAACATACTTAATAAATTAAAAATAGCAAACGGTCTAGAAAAATGCAAAAATTTTACATGGAATAAGATATATTGTATTTTAAGTGTAGAAAAATTTTCAAGCTCAAACCAAGTTGCAAATATTACATAGGCTCGAAATATTTTTTCACACAAAATGTTGAGTCTCTTGGGTTTGCCGAGTGTTTTTAAAAAAACACTCGGCAAACCTAGAAAAAAAATATTCCGCCCAAACACGACGTCGTGACTTTCATTGGTATCGATTTTTTTTGTTTTTTGCCGAGTGTCAAACTTCACCGAGTGTATTTTTTTCTGTTCGTCAAGTGTTTTTTTCACCGAGTGTATTTGGCTGGCACTTGGCGAACATTCCTTTTTGCCGAGTGCCCGAGAAAATACACTCGGCAAACCTTCTGGCACTCGACAAAGAACGGTTTTCTCACAGTGAAGTTATAAAAAGTCATACTTCTCTCACTCACGGAGGAAGGAGGAACCAACAGCTATCATTGTCTCCAATTCACCATTATTGTCCAAGAAATGGCCTAACACGTGACAAATCTCACGGTGTATGAACTGTCACATATCACGACAAATATTCATTATATCTTTGTATATGAGCATGCTATTTAGTTGTAGGGTCCACAAGGTATTGTGTAAAAATACGGCAAAATAATAATAATAATAATAATGTTAGTGACAAAACATATATGAAAAATTTAATCATGTACCATTCATTTAGATGTAAATTAAATATATATCCTCCTGACCTATATGTCATTGACCTGAGAGGACCCCATATGTCAGTAAGATATGAAGAGCAAATCCTCAATTTTCATCTAAAGAAATGGTATATAATCAAATCTCCCAGCATATATATGTTGTATTAAAAAAAACATGGACTTATGTCTTCAAGGATTGTTTTGTACCTCTCATTGACCCTAAGAGACTCACACATATAGTAATATAGTATCCACATAACACACTCCCAAAAAGTTGCTTGTAGTTTTGTATTTCATATAAATATATTAGTATTTCACTAAACCGACTAAATTAAATTTTAATTTATATAGAAATGTATTTATTTTCCCCAAGAATTTGGACGGATATCCATCTTTTCTAGATGATCATGTGTGTAACAGATCCGATATTTTGGCAATGTAAAAATGCTAAACTATGTGATTAAACTGGGAATGCTCTAAGGCCACCTTGCATCGTAATTCGTAAACGTCCTTAGAGGCTCGATGCAACATTTACAACATTGTAGTAAAATAGCTCTTATAACAGTGGGACGTTGACACGGTTCATTGATGTTCGATGCAATATATATAACTAAAGTGTGGAATCACTTAAAACAATACGTAAATAAATACAGAGAATTTTTTAAAAGTTACGCGGCATTCAGAAATTATTGCAACGATTATAACTGATTGGTGTAACTTTCAACCAACTTGAGTGAAACATATGCGACAAGTGCAACGAAATCATAAAAATTACAAAAATAACCCAGTTAGATATATAGTGTGAGAAGAGAGGGATTGGGGAAGGTGGCAAAGAGAAAAGAGGTACGCCGACGACACTGATTGCCTGGCCCTAGAGGAAGGCAACAGCTTGAGGACTTCTAAAAACTAAAAAAAAACATCCACAATAAGGTTTCATTTTTAAAAGTACTAACAATAACAAATAAAACAGGAATAGGGATAAAAACGGATCGGATACGGACGGATATTAGTGCAACAGCTTGAGCACTTCTAAATACTAAAAAAACATCCACAATAAGGTTTTATTTTTAAAAGTACTAACAATAACAAATAAAACGGCCCACAGTGAGTAGGAATAAAAACGGATCGGATACGGACGGATATTAGTGATATCATATCTTTTTTTATATTTTTTTGAATTCGGATTCGGATTCAGATACTCCAGATACGAATACAGAAACGAATATTATCGGATACGAATACAGAGCGAATACGGAGCGGATATGAATATGGTTACGGATATTTATCAGAAAAAACTCTCTAGTAGATAATAAACATTCTCTAAATTTAGAATATTTTTAAATTCTAAAATCTTTTAAAAGATCCCATTTCTTTTTAAAATCTTAAAGAAAATATAACATTTACTATGGAAAAACAACTCTTTGTCGAGTGCTTAACTCTTTGCCGAGTGTATTTTCTGGGGCACTCGGCAAAGATGGTTATTCGCCGAGCGTATTTTTTTGAGCCTGTGTGATATTTGCAATTTGATTTGAGCTTAAAATTTTTTCTACACTCAAAATACAACATATCTTATTCCATGTAAATTTTTTGCATTTTTCTAGATCCGTTTGCTATTTTAATTTCATTAAGTATATTTCTACGATTTAAATTGAAATAGGTAAAATTTAAACTGCAAGTACTTGAAATAATGAACCAAAACTTATAGAAAAATCATATTCATGTTTTTGAGTCTATTTTTAGTTCTTATCCACTAAATTGAAAGAAATTTTGAAAAAACTAGGTTGCGACACTCCATCAGCAACGTGGAGCTTAATGGTTTTTTAATTCTAAAAAAATCAAATGAAGTCTAAAAAACATAAGACCTGTCATGGTGTTATGATATGGTACATAGATACTGTGATAAAAAATTAAAAATATTTCAAAAAAGTTATCACATACAATGTTAAGAAAGTCAGATATTCTCTAAGGACGAATTAGGATTTAAAGAAGTAATGGGTTGGGTTTAAAGGCAAATCGATGGTTAAATCTTCGTTTGAAATTGAAACTGTTTCTACGATCAAAATGCAACATAGCTTATCTCATGTAAAAATTTGATATTTTTCTGGGTCAGTTTACTATTTTTAATTCATTAAGTGTGTTTCTAAGATTTATATTGAAATAGGTCAAATTTAAACTGCAAGTGCATGAAATAATGAACCAAAATTTGTAGAAAAATCATATTCATTTTTTTGAATCCATTTGTAGGCCACACCCACTAAATGGAAATTTTTTTGAAAAATCTAGGTTACAACACTCGATTGGCAACGTGGAGCTTAATGATTTTTTAATTCTAAAAAAATCAAATAAAGTCTAAAAAACATAAGATATGTCATGGTGTTATAATATGATACATAGATACTGTGATAAAAATTTAAAAATATTTTAAGAAAGTTATCACGTATAATGTTAAGAAATCACGTACAATGTTAAGAAAGTCAGATATTCTCCAAGGACGAATTAGGATTTAAAGAAGTAATGGATTGGGTTTAAAGGCAAATCGACGGTTAAATCTTCGTTTGAAATTGAAACTTTTTCTACGAACAAAATGCAACATAGCTTATCTCATATAAAAATTTGATATTTTTCTGGGTCAGTTTACTATTTTTAATTCATTAAGTGTGTTTCTAAGATTTATATTGAAATAGGTCAAATTTAAACTGCA
>KE372430.1:1015024-1045938 GCA_000418225.1 Zizania latifolia | reverse complement strand
GTGACGGACGGCACCGACGACGACGTGGTCAACCCTCGGAAGGGCACGCTCCGGTGGGGCGTCATCCAGGACGAGCCGCTGTGGATCATCTTCGCGAAGCACATGATTATCAACCTGAAAGAGGAACTCATGATCGGCAGCGACAAGACCATCGACGGCCGGGGCGCGCAGGTGCGGATCATCAACGGGGCGCAGCTGACGGTGCAGAACTCCAACAACGTCATCATCCACAACATCCACATTCACGACATCGTGGTCGGGAAGGGCGGCATGGTCCGTGACTCACCGGAGCACTTCGGCTTCCGCACCCAGTCCGACGGCGACGGCGTCACCGTCTTCGGCTCCACCAATGTGTGGCTCGACCACCTCTCCCTCTCCAACTGCCAGGACGGCCTCATCGACGTCATCGCCAAGTCCACCGGCGTCACCATCTCCAACTGCCACCTCACCAATCACAACGACGTCATGCTCTTCGGCTCCAGCGACTCCTTCCCCGAAGACCAGATCATGCAGATCACCGTCGCCTTCAACCACTTCGGCAGAGGCCTCGTCCAAAGAATGCCAAGGTCCATCTCTCTCTCGATCTGCACTATGCATCCATGTAATAACATTTGATCTGAACACAACGTACTGATCTGTGTAGATGCCGATGGGGATTCTTCCACGTGGTGAACAACGACTACACGCACTGGCTCATGTACGCCATCGGCGGCAGCAAGAACCCGACCATCATCAGCCAGGGGAACCGCTACATCGCGCCGCCGAACCTGGCGGCGAAGCAGATCACCAAGCAGCTGGGCGCGGCGGAGTCGGAGTGGAAGAACTGGGTGTGGCACTCGGAGGAGGACCTGTTCATGGAGGGCGCCTTCTTCACCGTCTCCGGCGGCGACATCCGCACGCAGATCAACAAGAAGGACCTCATCAAGCCCAAGCCCGGCACCTACGTCACGAGGCTCACGCGCTTCGCCGGCGCCATCCCGTGCAGGCCCGGCAAGCCGTGCTAGATCGAGCTACCGGCGGCCCGGTGCATGGTCTCTCATTCTTTTGTAGTTGCGTGTGAGCTTTTCTTCTACGTACATATATATTCAAGAAATCTGTGGCCGGGTTGAGGTCAAATGTTCCTATAGGTTGTTCTACAAAAAATGCGTTAAACATGTCAAAATTGAGAGGACGATGGAGAGAGGAACATGTTTGTTTGTGTGTATAGGTTACTTGTTGGGCGAGAGACGGAGAGCCATTGTCACGACATGAACAGGAATTAATTTTCATTAACTATTTAAAAATGTATTGTGAAATTAGTGTTGCTTGTTGTTAATTGTCATGATTTTTTTTGGAATAAAGGCAATATCATTGCCCAGCTTTTATAGAAAGCTTAAAGGGGATCACTGGGGTTGCCAGTTTACATAGCAGCGTTTTACACCAGGATAGTTCACAACTGAAACAAAAGACAAAAGTCTACCGTCACCCTGTTATAAACAGGGAAAGCCACCAAATAGCACACCAGCCAACTTTCAAAGGACCACGCATGATCCCAAACCCAAAAAACAAGAGTTCGGGCTAACTATGAGACCACCATCTAGACATTAGTTAGCACAAACCAAAATAAGCAACATCATCAGGAGACAACACCAGAAACACATCACAGGCTTCAATCATCAACTCCGGAGGCTTCTTGATCTGCTGAGGCTTCAATGTTGGCACAGAGCAAGTTGAGCACCTGTGAAGTTTCGTCCTTTAAGCGAGGTGGCGCCAAAATCATCCACTGGGATAGAAAATATATCATTTTATAAGCCAGGCACATAACATTGTCAGGATACACATTTTGAAAGATAATTCTATTGCGGTTCAACCAAATGGTCCAAGCGCCTGCTGCTAACAGCCGGATGAAGATAGAGTTCTTTTTTGATCCTGGTTTGTCAAGGAAAAGAGCAATGAAGGATTCTCTGTCATGAGGGATATCTTCCCAGTTCATAACATCCCCAGTTCACTTTAAGGGGAATAAAACTTTTCCAAATATCCATCGCTCTCAAATCTCTAACACCTCTAAAAATGATAGATCGGTACAAGACCCGAGAAGAGAAACCCTTCTTATCTAGGCACCAAGTGATGTTGTCTTCTTCTTGAGTCAAGTAAACATCACTCAAAGTCCTCTGCAGGGATTCCCATTGATCAATTTCATCCCTTATCAATGACCTTCTGACTTCAATATTCCACTCACCCTCATCATACAAGTCAGCAATTATGGCCAAGGGGTCAAGACAGATATTATGGAGCTTATAAAATTTAGTTTTGAGTGGGGAATCGTCTATCCACACATCATCCCAGAAAAAAACTCTTTTGCCATTACCCACTCTGTACCCACAACTTTTCTAGACCCAACTTTTGATTTTGTGGAGATTTTTCCAAAAGAAAGAGCCCCCAACCGCTGTGGATTGGAAAAAACCTTTTTGTCGACAATATTTGTTCCTCAACAGGGAGTAACACATATTTTGATTCCCAGACTCTAGATTGAAGATCCATTTCCCCAGGAGGCTTATGTTCATCTTTCTAGTACTGATGAAGCCCAAACCTTCAAAATCCTTTGGCGCACACAATGCCCCCCATCTCATCATATGATACTTGCATTTTTGCTCCAGACCTCCCTAGAAAAAATTCCCTCTAATATGGTCTATCGCTTGATGCATAGCTTCTGGGAGAAGAAAAGCTCCCATTGAATATATGGAGATGCTGCTTAGGCAGGAGTTGATCAGAACCATCCTTCCTCTAAACGACAGATGGCCACATTTCCACGTAGACAATCTCTTTTCCACTTTGGCAGAGATTTTCTTAAAATCGGTAACAGATGGTTTTGAGTCAGACAAAGGGAGCCCTAGGTAGGTTATTGGTAAATCTTCTAACTTACAATTAAACTTGTCTGTCACCTCTTGAGCTTCTTCATGAGATATACCAACTCCTGGACTCAATGAACCATGATGTTTTGTTCAGAGGACTCAATGAACAATATGGTATCATCTGCATACTGTAGGTTTGTCAGTCCTCCTAGGATCAAGTTAGGCACTAAGCCATGTAAGTGCCCTGCTTCTTTAGCTCTCAGCAGCATCTCTGCCAGAGCATCACCCACAAGATTAAAGAGCAAAGGGGAAAGAGGATCACCCTGCCTAACTCCTTTGTAGGTTCTGAAATAGCCACCCAGCTCTCCATTAATGTTTATGGTAACTTTACCTCCTTCTATCATCTTTTTCATCTAACTTATCCATTTGGCAGGAAACCTCTTTCTATGTAAAACCTCATACAGGAACTCCCAGCTCACTTTGTCATATGCTTTCTTAAAGTCTAATTTAAGGATCACACCTCTTTTATTTCTAGTTTTGAGCTCATGAAGGACTTCATGTAAGATCACAACTCCCTCTAGAATATTCCTTCCTGGAATAAAGGCAGTTTGACATTCATCAATTAGTTTTGAGGCACATTTAGATAGCCTGGCTGTCAATACTTTTGTAATGAGCTTATAACAAACATTCAGAAGGCAGATTGGTCTAAACTGCTTGATCACATTAGCATCTTAAATTTTTGGGATAAGCACTATTGCTCCAAAATTAATTCTGTGTAAGCTTAGACTTCCCTCAAACAGCTCATCTAGCATCTCTTTAATCTGAGGTTTGAAAATAGGCCAAAAAGCTTTATAGAAGTTGACAGAGAACCCATCTAGGCCTGGAGATGTATTGGCTTTCATACTCTTAATGGCAGCATCAAGCTCTTTCATTGAGAAACGTTTAATCAGCTCTTCCTTGTCAGAATCAATCATGAATCTCCTATGACCCCACATATCATCAGTTAGGTGAATCAGAGATTTCTTTTCAGATCCAAAGAGATTTTTGTAAAAGTTGTAAATATGTTCTTTCAGCTCTATAGGATCAGTGATTTCAACTCCATCATTTTCTAAGGACTGAATATTAGCTTTCCTTTTCCTTCCACTAGCAATCCCATGAAAGAAGGAGGTGTTTGCATCCCCATGCAATAGCCACTTTTGACCACTTCTATTCTACCAATAGGTGGCCTCCTCCTGATAAATTTTCATTAGTTCACTCTTCAGATTATATAAGTCAATCCAATCTTGGGCTGAATTGGGAATTTCATCATTCTTTGATTCAAATCCCTAAATTTGGAGGGTCAAGTTTGCTTTCTTCTTTCTAATTTCACTGAAAATATTAGCACCCCAACCTCTAAAAATCCTTCTGAGGTAATTCCCCAGATCTTTCCAATGGTCCAGAATTTTTATTCTTCTAGTAGCCATTTTTCCACTAGCCATGGTTTAAAGTCCTCATGGGTTAGCCAGGAATTCTCAAATTTAAAAGACCCCTTAGCTCTTCTTGGAGATCGGTCAATGTCAACCACTATAGGGCAGTGATCTGACCTAATTCTGGTAAGAGAGTACACAAGTGTTAGGGGATAGAATGAATCCTAGTTAGCTGATGCAAGGACCCTATCCAAAACCTCTCTGGTGGGATTAGTCAGCTTGTTGGTCCAGGTGAACTTGCACCCAATTCTGAAAAGTTCTCTTAGCTCAGAATTGTTAATGAACATATTGAAGGCTTCCATCCACCTGACTTGAGATGTTCCTCTAGACTTTTCATCATATGATCTGATGAGATTGAAATCACCTCCAATCAAGAAAGGGTACTGAGGAGCTTCCACTTTATTTGTCAATTCTGTTAGGAAAGATCTCTTTTTCTCCTCCTGAACAGGACCATATACATTAATGAGCTCCCAAGTCTTGCCCCCCACTTTAGTCTCCAACAAAGCACTTACAAAGAACTCTCCCTGATCCACATCTCTAACTTTGACCAGGTCAAGATTTATTCCCAACAAAAGATCTCCAGAATACCCATTGGTCGGCTTAGTCAGCCAGAAAAAATCTCTATGACCACAAAATTGGTCCAACTCTCTTTGGTGAAAGCTTCTCTAATTGTCTCTTGGAGACAAATGAAATCAATACCTTATTTAGATACCAACTCTGCCAGATACTTTCTTCTTCCAGCACTTCTCATATCTCTTATATTCCAATATAAAATTTGCATGTATGATATTTTGTCTCAGACCTCTCCCCTTCTTTTGTATGCACTTCTTGTTTAAGAAAAAGGAAGAATGATACCATTTACATCAAAGTTATCAGGAACTAAGATATCATGTTCTATATTTAGATTCTCAGGTAAATTAATTAACAAACCATTGACATTATGGGTTTGATCAGATTGAGAAACTACTGGATCAGTTTCAGAAGTAGCAGGAATAGAAAGCAAATGATTATCTTTAGCTATACTAACTAAAGTCTGGGCTATTTCTTTGGCTTTAAGGAAGCTAATATTTTTTCTACCTCAGAAAGAGAAGAACCTAAATTGACCCCAGCATCTAGCTATTTGTAGTTAAGTATTACTATAAACAGATTGAAAAACAGTATGTTTAGATATACCTGTTACTTCATCCTTCTTAATCTTCCTTTGTTGTGCTTTTAGAGGGATTGGGATTCCGTCCCTTCTAATTCTTGCACTCTTCCTTAATTCTCATGATAGTTTATTCGGTTTAGAGAAAGCTACTTTTTTACCAGTGGTATGATTCTTCGACTTCAATTTCAATTTAAACCCGTCGAATTCAAGACATTGAACCAGCATCAAAACAGGCCGTCCATTGATTTTGTCTCCAAAATTCGAGTGGTTTTGATTTTGCGTTGCATCCTAATGAAATTCTAGTTGGAATATATATATATATGTATATATATATATATATGGTTGTATGTGTTGTACTAAAAATAATTTCCTTTCATAAAGAGATAAAATTAATTGAGAGGATAGATAAATGGAAATGATCATAATAAGCTCATGTACGGCAGAGATCAAGTCGATGGCGTAAGAGCTCAGAACGTGAAGAGCCACGGCGACCTCAGTCAATGCCGTCCATTCATCTTCCTGATGATGCCCCATAAGCTCATGAAGATGATCAAGAAGATGATTTTGCAATCAAGAATTTTATCTTGATGATTTTGCAATCAAGAATTTTATCCTTGGTAAATATGGAGCCCATAGGAGCTTTGTTGCAGAATGTAAAATGCCCTAGATCGACCTGTCTACATCCGAAGGCCATGAACATAATCAGAGAGAGGTTCTGACTTTATGCCAAAGAATTAATATAGCTTTGGATGTAGCATTTGCTTTGGATTATCTAACCAATGTGCATCTACAATAATACATTGTAACTTGAAGCTAAGTAATATTCTTCTGGGTCTTAACATGCGTGGCTGCATTCATCAGTGATTTTGACCTCGCAACATTTGCATATATTGAGTGTACATGAAGATACCTCAACAAGTTTAACTTACCAAGGATCAACTGGATACATTGTGCCAGGTGAGAAGCTTGATTCTAAAGATGGATCTGTTTGTTCTTTATATATAATTATACAAAAATTACAAATAGAACCCACCATACAGTTCTTCATAACTTCTGTAAATTTAAATTAAGAGTCTAACATGAGCAAAGATATCTCAACCAGGGTTTACAAAGGATAATGTTTTCGAACTAGTTACCATGGTAACCACTCGTGTCGGTTTCGTTTAGGGAAATCGACTAGTTTGGTTCAAAATTCAAATTTGTAATTGAATTTTTTTTTTAAATCCTATAAAGTTAATATATCAAAATTGAAGAAGCTAGCTTAACTTTTAAAAAGTCAAGCGATTTACCATATGAAACGGTGATGGTAGATGCTTATAAGGGCTACCTAAGCGTCCATCCAGTTACATCTGAAGTTTCCTTTCTAATTTTTTCTTCCTATATTTGTTTGATCTACAACTTCTTTAAATTACACCCTGTATATTCTACTCCTAAATTTAGAAATGATGGAAGTGATTATACCGAGTAAGGAAAAAGAGTCTGCTCGAACTCTGTTTTTGAAGGAGTTATTAAATTTAATTTATAGGGAGTTTTTTTTGGAAAAAAATTAAGTATATCTAGTATCTACAAGGAAGCTATGTATATCTAATATAGATGTACAATACATGTACATACTTTCTATCGGACGGCGATTACATTTAGCTCTCAACGCAGCTACAGTTTGTATCCAACGCTCAACTCTCATTCACTGTTAGATAAAAAGAATATACATGTATCGTATATCTAAATTAGATATGCATAGTTTTCTCTATACATACAAGATGCACCTATTTTTTTTTACCCGTATTCACCGCACATACACTTTTTCCGCTTGTTTTTTTCAAAGAAAGAAAAAGTGATGGTCAGGTCCCCCCTTACGGCTTGCCTACTTGGAGCACGCGGCTGGACCAGGCGCACGGCTAACCCAAGGAAAAGTCTAATTAATATTCTAAATTATTGTTTAATCTTCTAAATTACTGTGGAAGAAGTATGAAATCGAGTATTCTACCTTAAAGTATGAAGAACAGTCTAAATAAGTTTGTAGAGTGGTTTTATAAGCGGCTCTGTGACAGTGCTTGCATTCTATTCTCTCTTCCATTGGTTTCCGACTTTCCGCATGTGTGTGGTGTACCATTGTTTCTGATTCTGAATAAATAGATGTCACATCCGATGATTGCATCAAATGATAGCCGCATTCTCTCATGTAGCAACGAACATGAATGTTTGACTAGTTACATTTTAAAAAACACCAACCGTACTGAATCAGTTCATTTTAAATGAATTTAAACTCAAAGTTCCCCGAACTACTTGCTCCACGAACAGTGGCAATCGCACACACAACATCACAGTGCATCGGGCCAGAGATTACATGATCTGCACGAATCCATCAGGGGAGCTCGCTCCTGGGCAAATTAAGCGCGTCCGGCGCATCAATCATCTTCTGCCGAATGAGGGTGATCCGTACAGTTCGTCACTGTCTTCTCTGTGGCTGTCGGCGACGTCTTCCTCGCCTGCGAGTCCGTGGCAGAGGCATGGAGCCGGCCTGCGTGCTCCAAAGGATCCTTAGGGTTGTCACGTGGATGATCGGGAACAACATCAACGGGAGTGTGTCGCGGATCTTCCGAAACACAGATGCGTCGAGGTTCACAAGGATCACTAGATGGGTGTTCAGGGCCTTTCAAAATGGACATACCTGAAACAACCGTAGGTCTCTCAAGAGGTTCTTTACCATTGGAATTGAAGCTTTCGAAATAGTTTGTTCAGAGGATCTAGAACTTGGTGTCCACGACCTTCCAAAATGGACATACCTGGAACAACTGTAGGTCTCTTAGGAGATTTTTTACTGCTATGAGTTGGATTTTTCAAAATAGCGTGCTTAGGAGGATCTCTAGCATCTAGGTGGGTGTCTAGGACCTTCCAAAATGACATACCTAGAGCAACTGTGGGTCTCTCTAGAGGTTATTTGCCACTATGAATTGGATTTTTCAAAATAGCGTGCTCAGGAGTATGTCTAGGACCTTCTAAAATGGACATACCTGGAGCTAACTTGTTTAGAGCCAGTGGCTGCTGAATGAAGCAGTCAACGCCTCAAAAGCAAGTGTTCATACCTGATTTTTATCACCGGTTGAATACATGATATTTTAAGAAAAACACGATTCATACCAGGCAATAAAACCATGTGAGTATCATGGTCGACCCCTAAAAAATCATGGTCAGAGGGGTTTTCCCCCAAGGAGATCGATCTCGCTCAGTCATATAATGTGCCGATAGTCTTGGCATGGCATGGCATGGCTTGGTGGAATCTCGTAAGCTGTCTGACCATCTGATCCATGGAGTGACCCAGCAGGCAACTTCCAGTCAACTCAATTGCTATGCGACGACATCCTGTCCAAGCACAGGCAACAACTTGAACATGTGCGGACGACTCAACGACTTGCAAATAATTCAATCTTTCATCCAACTTGTACGGCACAAGAACCATGCGACTATCTTGCATCCCGATTGTACCCACCATATCTCGAGAAGAAATACGCTTGGCCATTAAGATCAGCCAATAGGTGTTAAACCGTGCAGAACCATCCTCCTCTTCAAAAGAAAATATTTGATCTTTGTAACTGTTGAAGTAGCAATGGCCTCTTGGAGTGTCATCTCTACAGTTCTCATTTTCCTTTGTCTACTCTCCTTTCGCTGCCTACCATTAGCCATTGGTGATGAAACCGAAGCCGATCGACAAGCTCTCCTTTGCTTCAAGTCACATATCACCGGAGCTTTAGACTCTTGGAGCAACACATCCTTGGAGCTCTGCAACTGGCATGGAGTCACATGCAGCACACAGCCCCCTCGTCGTGTCATTGCCATAGACCTCGCCTCGGAGGGCATTACAGGGCCCATGTCACCATGCATTGCCAATGCCAGCTCTCTTACGAGGCTCCAGTTGTCAAACAATAGCTTCCATGGCGGCATACCACCCGATCTCGGCCTCTTGAGTCAACTCAGCAGCCTCAACCTCAGCATGAATTCTCTACAAGGTAACATCCCATCAGAACTCTCTTCGTGCTCGCAACTTCAAATCCTAGATCTTCGGGGCAATTCCCTCCATGGAGAGATTCCACCTGGTTTAAGCCAATGCATACATCTTGAAGAGATTAACCTTGGTAGCAACAAGCTCCGAGGGAGCATCCCTTCTGCTTTTGGGAATCTTCCTGAGCTGCGTGTACTTGTTCTAGCTAACAACACACTTTCAGGCGATATACCTCGGTCTTTAGGTAGCAGCCCTTCACTCATAATTGTTGATCTTGGGAGCAATACTCTCACAGGGGGGATACCAGAGCCTCTGGTGAATAGTTCATCTCTCCAAAAACTTTCGCTCAAGAACAACAATCTTTATGGAGAGATCCCCAAGGCTCTGCTCAACACCTTGTCACTTACTACCATTTACCTCCAAGGGAACAGTTTTGTTGGTTCTATACCACATGTTACTGTCATCTCTCCAAGAGTTAAATATCTTGATTTCGGGTACAACAATCTCATAGGAACAATACCTTCCTCTCTAGGGAATCTTTCCTCCTTAATTTACCTTCGTCTTACACAAAATAATTTACATGGGAGCATCCCAGAGAGCTTACGAAATATTCCTACACTACAGACATTGGACCTGAGTGTAAACAACTTGTCTGGACCAATTCCAACATTTCTCTTTAACATCTCATCCTTGTTATTTCTTGATGTGGCTAATAACTCACTAACTGGAAGGATTCCTCCCGACATCGGCTATACGCTCCCAAATATTGAGATCTTAGCACTCTCAGCTAACAAATTCAAGGGCTCAATCCCAACTTCTCTTCTCAATGCAACCCACCTACAGAACCTTTGCCTAGCTGACAACAAGCTGACGGGAATCATGCCATCATTTGGATTATTGACAAAGTTGGTGGCCCTCGATGTGGCATACAACATGCTAGAAGCAGGCGACTGGGGCTTTGTCTCGTCCCTCTCCAATTGTTCCAGATTGACTAAGCTATTGTTAAGTGGGAACAATTTCCAAGGCAACCTGCCAAATTCTGTCGGCAATCTTTCCAGTAGTCTCAATTGGTTGTGGCTAAGAGACAACAAAATTTCTGGTCCTCTGCCATCAGAAATAGGCAATCTTAAGAGCCTCACTAGGTTGTACATGGATTACAATCATTTGACTGGTAATATACCACTAAGTATTGGAAATCTGACCAAACTGGGTGCTCTATCTTTTGCACAAAACAGACTCTCTGGTCAAATCCCGGATAATATTGGTAACCTTGTTCAGCTGAATTCTCTGAATTTGGATCGGAACAACTTGAGTGGAAGCATACCTAAAAGTATGGGGCACTGTACGCAACTTCTGATACTCAACCTTGCTCACAACTCAATAGATGGAAGTATACCAGAAAAAATTTTAAGAATCTCTTCACTTTCTCAAGAGCTAGACTTATCGTACAATTACTTTTCTGGAAACATACCAGAGGAAGTAGGGAACCTTCACAATCTGAATAAACTTAGAATTTCAAACAACAGGTTATCTGGAAAAATCCCATCCAATCTTGGGCAGTGTGTTGCTCTGGAGTATCTTGAAATGCAAAGCAACTTCTTTGTAGGAAATATTCCACAGTCTTTTGAGAACTTGATAGGTGTCAAGGAAATGGATATTTCTCAAAATAATTTGTCAGGAAAAATCCCACAATTTCTCACATCATTCATTTCTCTACATAAACTTAATCTATCATTCAACAATCTAGAGGGGGCAATTCCAAGTGGGGGTATTTTTGGCAATGTTGGAGTGGTATCAGTTGAAGGAAATGATCAATTGTGCACAGATAAACCAATAGATGGTTTGCCTCTTTGTTCAGCATCGATTGACAAGAAAAGGAAGCACAAGTCCTTGGTTCTAGTGCTATATATAGTAATACCAAGTTTTGCTGTCATTTTCACTTTGTTATGTCTTGCCAAAATTCTTTGGAGGAAGAGAGTTCAAGCAAATCCACCATTGAACCAGCTGAGTGAGAACATCAAGATAACATATGAAGATGTTGTAAAGGCCACAAATAGATTCTCTTCAGCTAACTTGATTGGCTCAGGGTCATTTGGAATGGTATATAAGGGCAACCTGGAGCTTCATGGAGATCAAGTTGCCATCAAGATTTTTAACCTCGACATATATGGAGCACATAAGAGCTTCGTTGCAGAGTGTGAAACTCTACGAAATTGCCGCCATCGAAATCTTGTGAAAATCATTACTTTATGTTCTTCAGTGGATTCCAATGGGGAGGACTTCAAGGCTTTGGTGTTCCCATATTTGCCAAATGGAAACCTAGATATGTGGCTACATCCAAAGACCCATGAACATAGTCAAAGAGAAGTTCTTACTTTAAGCCAAAGAATTAATATAGCCCTAGACATAGCATTTGCTTTGGATTATCTTCATAATCAATGTGCAGTGCCACTAATACACTGTGACTTGAAGCCAAGTAATATTCTGTTGGATCTTCACATGGTTGCACATGTCAGTGACTTTGGCCTAGCAAGATTTGTATACACTAGATCGAATGCACGTCAAGATACATCAGCAAGTTCAGCTTGTCTAAAAGGATCCATTGGATATATTCCACCAGGTGAGATAAGCTAATGTATAAGTGATTAAGTGGTTGCTTAATGATGCACGTGGTGCCTGGTCTCCAATTTTATAACTTCTGTAAATCTAAATGCAGAATACGGCATGAGCGAAGATATCTCAACCAAGGGTGATGTCTACAGCTTTGGAATTCTTCTCTTAGAAATGTTAACAGGTAGCAGTCCTACCGATGAAAAATTTAATGGTGGCACAACCATGCATGAATTTGTTGATAGAGCATTTGCCAACAATATTTACGAGATTGTTGATCCTACAATGCTACAAGATGGTATCAGTGTAACCGACGTGATGGAGAACTGTATCATTCCGTTGGTTAAAATAGGCCTCTCGTGTTCCATGACATTGCCTAGGGAGCGGCCAGAAATGAGTGAAGTTTCTACCATGATCCTTAAAATCAAACACGCAGCCTCAAACATGCGTGTCACATGAGACAAAGATTTGGCAGGTTCACGTATAGAAGAATACAAATGTAACATCTTTGTGGGTTTTTATTTTTTAATTCGATATCATTATTGGCATTTAGCATTCGTGCCATTCCATTTAATTCTTCTTTTTTAGACAGAGAGGAAACAATCCTTTTATTTCTTCAAGTTGAATATTTCTATAAGCACAGTTCAAGCGGCAACAGCTCAACCGATTTGCACAACTAGCGTCAGATGAAAGCCAATTAGGTGTTTCAACACGCTGATTTTGTGTCAGATTGGGACCTAAACCTCCAATCCTGGCATGAATCCAGGCTAAATTAGCCCAATCAGAAGTAGAGCCGAGTGCAGAAGGAGGCGTGCAGGCCGATCCCACGCCGCCCAATCCAACAAAAAATAAGACGACAGATCAAGCAGAGAGACGTAGATGAGGTGTGTACCTCCTCGTCGCGGAAGTCCTAGCTGCGGCGCCGCTGCGTGCTTGCCGCTGCTTGGACCTCGCCGGCCGCTTTCCGCCGCCGCGCTTCACCAGTCACCACAGCCCGTGGCGTGCCGCTCCGCCTCGCGGCGGCATCCCAGCACAGCACTGGCACGGCTAGTCGCTGCTCGGCAGTCAGCACTCGTCGCATTCTCGCCGTGGACGCACAATTGCCCTTTTGCCACTCGGCGCCGTGGGCACCCGTTCCCGTCGCGTTTGCGTATATCTAATCATTCAGAGTCGAAGTATCATTTTCCATATTTCTAATAAAAACAGAAACAAATATAAAATTCAATGGTGCCGGAAACAAATACAAAACTAAATATCTATGGAAAAACCCATAAAAACATTCAATTTGTATTATGTCTCTAATATTGATATATATTGGTAAATGACAAGCATATATATCATAAAGTAAAAAAAATATGTTTTATAGAATCCTTTGGTTCCAATGAGCGCATGCTTTCCAGTTTTTAGCAAGTAATCACATAATAGTTGCATTCACATGGTTCAATATTTCACAAGTAGATAATAGTTTAAATACATAACACATGACTAAAATCCAATAATTCATATGGTACAACAAACAAAAGGTGGAATTCATATGGTGCAGCAAACACACGATAAAAAAGCCAATAATTCATATAGTGCAGGAAGCAAACAGTAGAAATGAAAAGTTTCCAATATCCATTTACACGTCTGTTTCCAGATAAAAACCCATTTTTTTCTTTTCATGATGTTGCATTTCTATTTCCGTATAACACTTTCTATTTCCATTTTTTAATGAAGGAAATCTTTCCCCTTCATTTTCGTCTCTACTAACATGTTGTAGCAAATCTCTCTTCACGACGAGCCCTGGAAATCGACAATGTAGCTGGTCCGGTCCCCACGAGTAAATCACACCCGTCAATCAAGCGCATGTGGACAAAACATGGTGACAGCTATGAGCCAAGGAGTGATCTCTACTCGTGAATTCCAGCGTAAATTCCAATTCATGAAGGTATTTTTAAGCCAATACGGAGGAACAATATTGAGATTTAAGAGTGAACAGCAAAATAACATTGTTTCTGGAAGATGAAATATCCATTTTCATCCAAAAGTAATAGACGAATAAATTGCACATGTATACCTCCTGACCTCTTCTGAGAATTTGAGCCCTGCTGCTTTCTTTTGACTCCAGAGATCTACTTGAATGAAAATGAATTTTCCAGGATTCACCAATGCAATCCTTGTGACCACTGCACAACTGTTTCAAAAACAAAAAATGAAACAGAACGGAAGAAGATTGAAAAGCATACGTATCACAGCAAAAGAAATGGATGGATAACTGTGCTCAATCTATGTGGGTTTAAAATCTAACATATGATCAACCACAACTCTTTCCATTTGTTTGATGTTCTTGTTTCCCACCAGTCAATGAAAGCACAAATACACATGACATTTGAGAAAAGGATGAAAAATAAACAAACGACATAAGATTCTTATTATAAGAAGCTAAGCAAATAGCAGCAACCTATTTTGGTATCTTAGCCAGATAAATGCGCAGTTACATATTTGGCAGAAAAATTAACCAGAAAGGCCCAGTGCCAATTTTACACATGATGTTACCGATCTTCATGGTTGTAAAACCAACACACCATGATAAGCTCTCAGACTGCCAGAGTGACCAGGAGAACTTATTTTCTGTTCAGTCATCCCAGGGATACTTTGAAGAACAGGATTTTGCAACTGTACAGCTTAACATCCAGACAACACTAGAATATTCATTAGCATACAGGATTATATTACAAGGAAGTTATTGGATGGGTGCCATAGAAACATGAAGAAACACGTGTATAAACACATCTGATATGGGAAAAGAACAACATTCAGAAATGGAGCTGCTTGCACTGAGAAGCAACAGCCTCTGAAGGGCAGTATGGGCATTTGAAGGGTCTGGAGCTGCTCTTTGATAGCTTCATTATCGATTGTTTCGACACAACATGTCCACAAGGCATCAGCATGGGGGGGTTTTCATCACTTGATTGCTCTCGGAGAACTGGACATACAAAGACAGAGTGGTACTGGAATTCTGGTCCAATATCTATGGGTACTGGAAGTTGTTTCATTGTCTGCCACTCCTGTTTTTTGGCAGCCATTACTGTTGTTAGCTTCAGCAAGGTTGGTAGTCCTTGAAAACCAGCTGATATTGCTACACCAAGTGGACTCTCACTAGATTGCCCCAAAAGGCTGCAGAATTGATGGGTAAGCTCTTCAGCTATCTTCTCCCAATGAGTCGATGACATGAACTCAGCATATGGGGACTGATCAAGCCGATCAGCCCAGAGAAGGCATGCCATTAGCTTTTGAATCTCTGCCTTGTGCAAGGATGCAAAGGGCACCAAATGAGTTCTTGCATACTTTAAAGCCTCATCTCTACTTCCTTTAGTGAGTATCTCAACAAACTGAAGTTGATGAAGCTTCAGCTCAAGCATTGAGCCATTCTGCAACAACTGATCATGGTTCTTGGCAGCCCAACAGAGGGCAGGCTGGAGATTTCTAGCTTGCATTGCTTCAAGTATTGAATACATCTCTTGGAATCGTAATTTCAAGTCCTTTGCATAAGATTCACCACACTCAGAGACAAATAAGTCTCCAAGATCAAAAAGGCCTTGGCGGTAGAAATGATTTGCTATTATGCTGTTTATTGTATTGGACTCAAAATCCACATTTCGGTATGCCTTCGATATGTCTGGACTGAAAGACTTCTCAAGCAGCTTGAGATATTTGCTCAGTGCAACATTCAATTCCTTTTGACAACCTTCTAGTTGATTTAATGGTGCCAATTCATTCAGCTTGGCTTTCAATTCTGCCAGGAGGGATGAATGGTCAGCACTACCCATGGAATCTGTATTCACCATCTGCATTTTCACGATTGCCTGCTCAATTTCGCTCACTATCTGATCGATAGCTTCCTGAGCTTTAGCAGAAGATGAAACACGTTTTTCAACAACTCTGTCAAAAGCCTCTCTTAGACTGTCAAGCTCCATTATTGTAGTGCACTCAACTAACCGTCACAGAATATCACTACACTGTACAAGTCAAAAACCACATATATATAAGTAGTTCACTGAGAAAACTGCCTATTTGAAAGATGTATTATAAAATATAACTGCTACTAAATCAGTCTGCATTGAATGCAGCAATCATAGCACAGGTTCAACTGTTGTGAAGAGAACAGGATAAATATGACATGATCAAGAAGCTACAAAAATAGCACAATGATAAACCACACAAGGCTAGGTATTTAACTTTTCACGTTTCTTCTTGCTTGTGAGGTAAAAACATCAAATATCTAGATGCTAGAAGTAATCGAACATGTTAGGAACAGGGCAGTGGCTTATAGGCAAGTTGATAGTTCTATTATGCAACTACAACATTGGAACATGTCAAAAATGATCTCATTAGTCATATCCTCCTGATGCTGAAAACTAAAGAAAAGAAAGAGGCAAGAGCATGTTATCATGTAAGCCTGATCTCGGTATCCAAGACCATTCGCACTTTCACAGTGCCTTTGCTCCCACTCAGAGAAGAACACGAAAGGATATTTATGTTGCTTGCAATAACTCGGTTCCCAGCAATCAGTTAGTTAAGTGCTGCATGCATAAGAAAGTAAGCCTAGAGGACATTGCAAACATTTACCATTAATCCTACATATACGTTGAGGCTGTTATCTCTCTCTCTTTCTCTATACATGATCCTCTCTATATATCATGGCACCTACCATACTTCTTCTGTTAAAAGTAATCACAGCATCTTATACATATACCTGTAGAAGATGCATTGCTATCCAAAACATGAAGTTCACTGAAGAAACAATCTACTTTCCTAGTATAAGAGAATAGATTCAGGACATTATATGTCAAATCCACTAATCCAGTCTAGCGTACAGAGTCAAACATCCAATGGAACGCTCATTCCAGGTCTCCCTTGGGTACCTCATACACGACGAGAACAAATCAGTGGCAGACTGGCAGGCAGCGCTGCTCGCTACAGATTGGCGCTCCGCGAGGAGTCAAAACCCACGGCATACAATCAGCACAGCTCACGCTTGTGTGCGCGGCCGCAAGTTCGATCAAGAACAGGTTCTCCCAACTCTCTACCCAGCCCTTTTCGTACGGGCAGAACCTTAAGGCCGGTACAACGGCAGCCGGGGGCATCGATCCTAAGCAAGAAACGATCCGAGCTAACCCCAGCCGCATTCAGCAGCCGGATCGAGCGCCGCGGGAAGATATCGAACAGGCCGCCGAGTTCCAGATTGGGGAAAAGTGGGAGCGAAGCAACCAACCAATCGAGGGGATGCTCACCTAGGGGAGCCAGAGCGGGTTCACCGATCATACGAGCGGGGCGGACCCGGCGGATTACTGGGAAGATCGAGCGCGGCGTCCTCCGCCTCGGCCGGCGACGTCGAGGGGCGGCGCGGCGTCGCTTCGGTGAAGGGGGAAAGCGGTGTGGTTGCGTTGGGGAAGGGACGCCACGGTGGAGAGAGAGATGGGGTTGGGGTAATCTGGTAATTTTGGCGTGTTGGGCTTCATAGGTGAGGGAGTCGGGAGCTAACGGGCTGATGGGCTCCGCTTCTATACTGTTACAGTTATTTAGAATTTAAAATTCTTTAAATAATTTAGATTATAGTTTTAGATTGTAAAAATTAATAATTATACAATAGGAAAATTAACTAAAATCAAAAAATGTGAAAAAACAGCTTCTTTATATTCTCACTAGATAAATGTTTACTAATGGTTTCTTATAATTTGAAGCTCCCAAAACAGATCGTAACAGTGCTTAATGCATTTATTAAAACTCTCTTGCGTACTAATCGATCCGATTTATTATTAGGCCTGAGGACGGTGAAGTGCTTCAGCTGCTTTAAAAGTGGACATTGTGCGCGTGATTGCAGCAAGCCATCTCGCCGTCCCGCTGCATTCCCCCCTCTTACACAGCAAACCAATCGAAGCATCCACGGTCGGCTATCCTACGCTCAAGCAGTCCGTTCGGGTTGCATTCACGATCGTCTGGGGCCCTGCCCTGCTTCCCGGTCTCCTTCCTCGACTCCTGGTGCCCCAGCTCCTGGTGACAGCCTGCGTCACCGCTTGGGTCCTCACCATCGTCTGGGCCCTCGCCTTCCCGAAGCTGCTGCTCCTGCTCCACCCTCAGCGCCCGCCAATGGCCACCAACCCCACCGAGCACGCCCGCTGCAGCAACCTCATCACCAGCTGATAGCCACCCTGGGTGACGCGAACACCAGGCCGAAAGAGGTCTCCTGCGTTGTCCCAGCCACAGTTCTCCTGAACAAAGAGCTCCGCCGTCGAGAAGCTCTTTCGATGGTGGCTTGGCTGGTGCAGCCCCTTCCGCTGTTTGAGCCCGAGGTCATTGCCGATGCTATCGAGCGTGAGTTTGGTCTCAGCCAGGAGGATTTCTCAGTCCATCGACACTACCCCAAAGATTTCTGCCTAGACTTCCTCCACCAACGCCACCGCAACCTCGTTTCAGAGGCTCGCAAGCTCAAGATCAATGGCTTGGACATCCATGTCCAACCGTGGAAGCTGCTTTGTCACGCTTTTGGGGCTGCCCTCTGCTTCAGAGTGAAGATATGTATTGAGGCCATTTTGATTCATGCTTGGCGTCCAAAAGTGGTTGCTGCCATCATTGGAATGCATTGCACCTTGGACTCCATCGACACTCCAATTGACGGCTCCAACTTTGACTCCTGCACCATCGACGCCTGGGCCTGGACTGCGAACCCTAGCCTCATTCCGAAAGTGAACTGGCTAACGCTTACTGATATCTCCCATGTGGTTGCTCGCCCAGGTCCAAGTTCCTCGCAGGTGGCCTCAGCAAGACCAAAGGATGCGCGCAGCAAAGCCGGTCTGACGTTCAGGGTTCTCCTTCACTTGGACCAAGTGGATGACTTCTCTGCTGCCCCTGCGAATGGCGTCTACGATCTAGGAGGCACGGTGGTGCCATTCTGGCCAACATCGAGGCGGCTTCTCTAGCGCCTAGGAATGATCGACGAGACTTCAACCCCTGTGGATGCTGCCCAGCCTCCTCCCAGTGACACCCCTCCTAGCCTAGAGCAATGCCAGCATCGTGTCGCCCCTTGCTCCTGCAAAGATGGTGTGCTGCGCGGCGACCTCCATGACAACGACCCTGATGATGATGTCAGCCGGGATGGTGACCGCTGGCGGCGCGATCGTCGTGATCGTCGCCATGGAGAACATGGCAAAGCCCCGATGGATAGCCGTTATCGGGAACTCTCCCCCTAGCCACGTTCTCGGAGTGAAGACTGCTCCGTGCATCACCACCACCCCTCTGCAGCCTCGTCAGCATCTACGGCTGCCAGCCCCATCTCCAACAACGCAAACATCTTTGCGGACATCGCCTCCCACGCCATCTTTGACTCCAGGGCCTCTCTCTCTTGCAGCAGCTTACCTCAATGCTCACCGGGCACCTGGAGAGCGTGACGGAGGAAATTGCCACTGTCAGGTGGGCTTGGATGAACAAGATAAATCCAGTGCCGCTCCTGTCATCTCCTTCCCTAGAACCTGTGCATACACCACTAGAGGAGGACAACCTTCATGTTTTGGTCAGCTCTCTTAGCCTCGGGGAGCACTCGGCCAGCAATTTACAGGACCTCAACGTCGGCATCTCCGAAACCAGTGCCAAGCCTTCTTCACCGATGCCTCCTCCTGCCTCTGCTGACCGCTGCATCAAAGATCTCCCTCCTTTTCTCGCCGTGCCACCGCAGATGTTGGTGACTTCATCAGTCCCCCGCCAGCACTCCCTCAACACAGCGAAGAACATTGTAGGGCCCCTTCAGCAGCAATGGTTGTGGCCTAGCCCTCTCTTTCTCTGGTGAGGCTGCGATCCATAGCACCGTCAACACTCCAACCGCTAGCTCCTAAGCAAGGGCCAATGCCCTCGACATCAGCAATATTCTTTGGCTTGCCACCGTCAGCACTCCTGCCAGCACTCCAGGAGGCTTCTCGCCCACTCCGTCGACGTTGCAGCAAACAAGTTCCGGCCACTCCTAGACGCAGTGTGCGCCTAGCCAGCAAAAGGTATGCCATACCTGTGGTAAAGCATGCGCAGGTGATTCTTGCGTGATGCCTAGTTATCCTGGAGGACTCAGAGGTGCTCTCGGATGATGCCCTCCATCAGTTTGCCAAGCTCTTTCATGGCCCTCTGCCAGATACTGTCATTCACGCCCTAACAAAGCTTTTCCACCTCAATTCCGAGCAAGTCGCTGGTGTGGATGACGCCCTGGTGGAAATGGCGGCTGAAGCTGACGTCTAGCTTCTGGTTCCATGCTGCGTTTGTGTGTCAGCTTGGGTGGTCCTGTAGCTCACAAATGTCTTCATTGTGTGTGTTGTGTGTCTGTTTTTGCTATTTTGCTGTTATGTTTTTCATCATGTAACCTTCAAGCCTCCGTCGTCCTAGAAGTCATCTCTTTCTGTTGTCCCTCTCCCCCTGCTTGCAAGTTGTTATGTTGTCCTCTATGTTGTGAATGGATCAGCCCAACCTTAACATAATTTGCTATAATGTGAGAGGCCTCAACAGTGCTGCACGTTGCTCTACTGTCCTACAAGTGCTCTCAAACTACCCATACGACATAGCATGTCTGCAAGAAATGAAACTCTAGTACGTTGACAAGGAGGTGGCTTGCTCCCTCTCGAGCAATCGCCTAGACGAGCTTGCCTACCTCCCGACAGTCGGATCAAGGGGAGGCATCCTCCTTCTGTGGAAGAGTGCAAAAGTCTGCGCAAACAACCATTGCCTCAGTGTTTACAGTCTTTCAGCCACCATTACGATGTCGGACTATGACTCCACCTTTCTCTTAACCACGGTGTATGGGCCAAGTAGTGACAACCTTAAACCGGCGTTCCTCTCCGAGCTCCGTGATCTTGCACCATCAAACGGATCGAGTTGGCTTCTACTTAGGGATTTCACCTTGATTTATTTGGCTTCTGACAAAAACAACCGCAATCTAAATAGGGGTCTTATGGGACAGTTTCGTGCTACTCTAGATGCTTGCGATCTGAAAGAAATATGTCTCCATAATAGGAAATTCACTTGGAGCAATGAACGTGAAAGGCCAACCTTAGTCAAACTTGATCGAGTTTTCTGCAACAACGAATGGGATCTGGTTTTCAAAGACCACTGCCTCAGCACCCTTTGTTCGTCTATCTCTGACCACTGCCCCTTGCTCCTCACCAATTGTTCAGCCCCGAAGCGTCCTAAGAGCTTTCACTTCGAAAACTTCTGGACAAGAATCCCAGGCTTCCACGAGAAGATGAATCTTGCCTGGGCTTCGCCTCCAGCCTCTCAAGACCCCCTAATCAACTTTAATAGGAAGATCAGGGCAACAACGAAATGTTTGCAAGCTTGGAGCAAGTCGCTCTTTGCGCACGCAAAGCTGCAGTTTCATATGGCCCAAGAAGTCATCTTTCACCTCGACTGTGCAATGGAGCGTAGAAACTCTCTCGGGATGAGGCTTTTCTCAGGACCCAGCTGAAGCGAAGGGTGCTAGGCCTTGCAGTGGTCGAAAAATTTAGGAAAAAGCAGGCAGCTCGTATCAGCTGGTTGAAAGAAGGGGATGCGAACACGAAATTCTACCATGCGCGGGTCAACTCAAGAAGGAGAAAGAACCACATTTCGTGTCTTAGAGAAGTCGGCGATGATATCTGTGATGGAATTGTGCCCAAGAGAATTCTGGGGGAACTGAAAGTTCTGGCTGAGGGCCGGAAGTTCTAGGTTTTGGAGCATCCGAAAGTTCCGGTTAGATCGGAAGTTCTGGGCCAGCCTCAATTTCGGTTTCTAGAGGAGCTGGAAGTTCTGGTTGGATTGAAGTTCCGGGCCTGCCTGGATGAACTGGAAGTCCCGGTTAGACCGGAAGTTCTGGGTCGAAATAAATTTGATATAGAAGGTTATTTTCGGAAGTTCTGATTAGAACCGGAATTTCTGGTCCAGGCGAACAGATTAGATCTGTTGGGCTTTAATATAGATTAAAGACCCGTGACAGGGCACTATATAAAGGGAGGTGGGGCTAGCATGAAGCTACTGCTGTTGCTCCTGGTTGAGAGCCCTAGCCGCCACCTCTCCTCTCTCCTCAATTGCAAGGGTTGTGATCGATCTCCCTGATCTCGCGAGTGGTGCTAGCACGCCGGTGCGAGGTAATCATGTCCTCGGACGTGTGGATACCGTGGAGGCACCACTGCAACAGTAGTGCTTGTCGTCTTCATCGTCGGATCACCGACGAATAAACGGAGCCGGGAGGAGCAGCTCGAGGACGCGTTTCATTGACTCTACTTCCGCTGCCCGAGCGAGTCTCATGGCTTGAGGTAACGATCTATGATCCTATTGCACATATGTTTCCTGGGCTAACGGGGTAAATTTTTAAAATTAAGCGCTAGCGTATCCTCCCCATAACCCAACAGTGGTATCAGAGCCTACGTGTGTAGTGTTCGATCTAGATCGATCACATATAGTGATATGTGGTGAAAATAGATTGGATCTGTTGTTTTTACGTCGGGTTTACCAGAAGTTCCGGTTGGACCAAAAGTTCTGAGCCAAAATAAACTTCGATACAGAATGTTATTTTCGGAAGTTCCGGTTGGACCGGAAGTTCCGGGTCCAGAAATTCCGGTTGGACCGAAAGTTCCGGACAGAAATAAATTCCGTACAGAAGGTTATTTTCAGAAGTTCCGGGCCATAAAATAAATTTGACACAGAAGGTTGATTTCAAAAGTTCCGATTTTGAGTCGGCAGTTCTGGGCCCTTCGACCGGAAGTTCCGGGCCTACTGGCAGGAAGTTCCGGGTCCAGTTCAGTCACATCTAGATTTCGGCTAACTTGTTTTTACAGGGAATGTTGTGACTGGTATGGCCTTGCAAATATATAAGATACAAGCTTGTAATTCTCATGGCCTGCGTGTCATGGTTAATTGCAGCCCAAGGCTGTTCAAATGTTGTACGACCTGCGCGTCGACATGTGATGCTTCTGCTTATGTAATTAGTATAGTGCTATTAGATGTAATAGACTGATACAAGTTCATGGAGGCGTGAAGCGTGATGACCCGACGGACAGGAGCCATAGAGATGGAGATCACCGTGCGAAAGGGTCATACTATGTCACAGTTAATATGATTGCCTGTGATGCTTACTTATGTTCCTGTTATACTATTCTTCCATGTTTTTGTGTGCAGTAGGCATCATTACCATGTTAAAATAGTTTCCCTCAGAAAATTAAGTATTGATGCTCTTTCCAATAGCTGCACCTACCAAGGTTCTCAATCATCGATGGTGAGTCTGCCAAAGTAGGGTGCTGTCTTTTATCTTGACCAGTTAGGGTGGATGTCGGACAACCACACGTATAGTATTGGTTTGCTTAACAAAGCTATCAAAATAGTTTTGGGCTTTGGGGCATGAAGTTGGGTGTCGGACATTGGATGCTACCCCAACGAACAAGAGTCACATATGATGTGATTAGCAAGTGTTGCTTACCTATGTCACTAATCTTCTAGCAGTAATGCCAAAGCTCACTAGGAGTTAGATGAATATGGATCTTGTTCCACAATGTGTCGTTAGAGGGAAAGCGATCATTTTACATATTGTGACATATTATTTATTTGATAGAAGATTAACATAGCATAGTGTTGAACCTTACATTGTTGTTATAGATCATGGCACCTACTGCAAAGAACACTTCTATTTTTAATCTGCAATCCATCCTTGAGAGGGAGAAATTGTCTAGAACAAATTTTATTGACTGATACAGAAACTTGAGAATTTTTCTCAAGCAGGAGAAAAAGGATTATGTTCTAGAGAAACCCCACCCTGATGATCCAACGGATGATACACCAATTGCTGAAAGGCGGGCTTATGAGAAGCACGCCAGTGATTCAGTTGATGTCAGCTGTCTCATGCTTGCTTACATGTCCTCTGAGCTTTAGAAGCAATATGAGGACAGAGATGCCTACGATATGATCGTGGGGCTGAAGGGCATGTTTGAGAACCAAGCACAAACGAAGAGGTATAATGTCTCAAAGTCCTTATTTGCGTGTAGGTTGGCGGAAGGCAGTCCAATGAGTCCTCATGTGATCAAGATGATTGGTTACGTTGAGAACCTGGAGAAGCTTAGCTCTAAACTTGATAATGATTTGGTCACAGATTTGATTCTTCAGTCGCTCCCAGCGAGCTTCGAGCCGTTTATTATGAACTTTCATATCAATGACATGAAGAAAACATTGGCTGAATTACATGGGATGCTCAAGACAGCTGAGGAAAGCCTTAAGAAAAATCGTAGTCATGTGATGATGGTTTAAAAGGAAAGTAAGAAGAGAAAGCGTAAGGGAAAGGCTAAAGCTCCAGATGCGATCTCGAGCTCTAAGTCTAATTTGGCTAGAAAGTTCAAGTCGAGCCCTGCTAACTCTGACACTTGCCACCACTGCTATAAGCCTGACCATTGGCGGAGGAATTGTAAGTTGTACTTGGAAGAACAAAAGAAAAAAGGGAAGTGTGACTTCCGCTTCAGGTATAAATGTTATTGGAATTTATCTTGCTACTCGTTCAAGTGATTCATGAGTATTTTATACCGAATCAATGATTCACACTTGTAAATCGTTGTAGGGGCTGAAAAGGACTAGGAAGTGTGCAAGAGGCGAATTGGATGTTCGTGTCAGCAATAGTACAAAAGTTGCTGCGTTCGCCATCGGCGTCTATTATTTATCGCTACCCTTAGGATTAGTTTTGGAATTAAATAATTGTTATTACATTCCCGCCTTGGGCAGAAACATTATCTCTTCATTATGTTTAGAGGAAGATGGTTTTGAATTCGTAATAAAGAACAAGTGTTGTTTGATATTTTCGAATGGTATGCTCTATGGTGTTTGTCCATTGTTGAATGGCTTATATATTCTGAATCTTGAGGATACACACGTTTATAACATTAATACGAAAAAAGCTCGACTAAATGATTTGAATTCTACCTACGTATGGCATTGTCGTTTGGGTCATATAAATGAGAAGCGCATGTAGAAGCTCCATAGAGATGGGCTTTTAGAGTCATTTGATTTTGAATCGTTTGACACATGTGAGTCTTGTTTGCTTGACAAGATGACTAAGACACCTTTCACTGGTCGAAGTGAGAGGGCAAACGAGCTATTGGCCATTGTGCATACTGATATATGTGGACTAATGAGTTCTACAGCCAGAGGTGCTTTTCAGTACTTCATAACTTTTACCGATGACTTTAGTAGATATGGTTATATCTACTTGATGAGGCATAAGTCGAAATCCTTTGAAAAGTTTAAGGAATTCCAGAATGAGGTACAAAATCATACTGGCAAGACAATTAAATTTCTACGATCGGATCATGGAGGTGAATATTTGAGCCATAAGTTTAATGATCATCTGAAGCAGTGTGGAATTGTTTCACATCTGACTCCACCTGGCACGCCCCAATGGAATAGGGTGTCCGAGCAGAGGAACCGAACTTTGTTGGACACGGTCCGATCGATGATGAGTCAAACTGATCTTTCGTTGTCTTTCTAGGGACTCGCTTTAGAAACTGTTGCTTTCACATTAAACAGAGTTCCATCTAAATCTATAGAGAGGACACCATATGAGATATGAACTGGGAAGCGTTCTAGGTTGTCTTTTCTAAAGATATGGGGTTGTGAGGCCTATGTAAAGCGTTTGACGTCTGATAAGCTCACTCCCAAATCTGATAAATGCTTCTATGTGGGGTATCCTAGGGAAACCAAAGGATATTACTTTTATAATCGGGAAGAGGGCAAAGTATTTATCGCCCGGAATGATGTTTTTTTTGAGAAAGAGTTTTTCTCGAAAGGGGTTAGTGGGAGCACGGTGCGACTCGAAGAGGTTCGAGAATCACTAGAAAGTGTTTCAGCTCCTACTGAACCACAACTTGACATGCAAGATGTTGCAGAGTCTGTTGTTGAGACACCAGCCCCATGTCGGTTAGAGAGGTTGAGTCGTGCGCCCGAGCGGTTTGTGTTTTTAACCACTGGGCAGCGCGACGTATTATTGTTGGACAATGATGAACCTAAGACATATTCGGAAGCAGTGATGAGATCAGACTCTGAGAAATGGTTTGGAGCCATAAGATCCGAGTTAGAATCCATGCGAGAGAATCAAGTTCGGAACTTGGTCGATCCACCTGATGGTGTAAAAACTATCGAGTGTAAATGGATTTTTAAGAAAAATATAGACGTTGATGGAAATGTTCACATCTATAAGGCGTGATTGGTGGCAAAAGGTTTCAGGCAGATTCAAGGTGTTGATTATGATGAAACGTTTTTACCCATCGTAATGCTAAAGTCTATCCTAATCATCCTAGCAATTGCCGTATTTTATGGCTATGAGATATGATAAATGGATGTCAAGACGGCTTTCCTTAATAGAAACTTAAGTGAGGATGTGTACATGACACAGCCTGAAGGTCTTGATGATCCAGAGAATGCTGGGAAAGTTTGCAAGCTGCAAAGGTTCATTTATGGGCTGAAGCAGGCTTCTCAGAGTTGGAACCTTCGTTTTGATGAGGTAGTCAAAGGGTTTGGCTTCATCAGGAACGAAGAAGAGCCTTGTGTTTACAAGAAGGCTATTGGGAGCTCACTTGTGTTTTTGGTCTTATATGTGGAATACATATATGTGGAGAAGATGAGTGTGATCTCGTATGCCTCTGCAATCGGATCCATCATATATGCCATACTTTGTACACACCCAGATGTTTCTTATGCTCTAAGTGTTATGAGCAGATATCAGTCAAACCAGGATGAAAGTCACTGGGCGGTAGTAAAGAGTATCCTTAAGTATTTGAGAAGAACTGAGGATATGTTCCTAGTCTATGGAGGTGGGAAGGAGCTCATTGTAAATGATTACACCGATGCTAGCTTCTAAACTGACAAGGACGATTCGCGATCGCAGTCTGGATTTGTGTTCTACCTTAATGGAGGCGCAGTGAGTTAGAAGAGTTCTAAACAAGAAACAATTGCAGATTCAACAACAGAGGCCGAGTATATTGCAGCTTCGGAAGCTGCGAAGGAGGCAGTTTGGATCAGAAAGTTTGTTTCTGAGCTGGGTATTGTCCCTAGTGCGTCCAGTCCAGTGGACCTCTATTGTAATAATAGTGGTGCCATTGCGCAAGCCAAGGAGCCTAGGTCGCACCAGAAGTCCAAGCACATACTGCGGTGCTATCACCTGATCCGTGAGATTATAGATAGAGGTGATGTAAAGATATGCAAGGTGCACACGGATTTGAACATTACAGATCCGTTAACGAAGCCTCTCTCACAACCCAAGCATGAGGCGCACTTGAGCTCTATGGGTATTAGATACTTGCGTGAGTGAGTCTAGTGTATGTGAGAGAAAGTGTCTTGTCTATGTTAGTGTATATTTGGATAATTGGTTATCTTATTCCTTGAATAAATATCTTTTACATTGATCAGCAAGTTAATGACTCATTTGTGAGACTTTTTGTGTTATGATGTTATTCTAAACGATCCCTAATCTTATATCGTCATGTGGGATAGTGATGATTTATAGATTAACACATCTGTTTGATTGATGATCAAGTTTTGCAGATCATAGACATGGAGATGTCAATCAATGATGTAGACTCATGTTGGTGAAGATGGAGTTGGATAGACCCACTTTGAGATACTGCTGAGATTGTTATTTTAAAAGTGCCATCAGTTGTCATCTCAAATGGTGTACCTGCAGAATCCTTAGATCTGAGATCGTCATTGATTCCAGAATGTGTAGTAGCACACTTAGGGGCTTCCAAATGCTATTCTGTAACATGGAAGTTATAAAGGTTGCTTTCGGGTGTGTCACGAAATATGTCATGGGATGTGAGCGGTCAAGATGGAATTTACCCCTCCTAGATAGCGGGAGAGACGTATCTGGCCCCTCGAGGTAGTCAGATTAGAAAGTGTATGGCCATGCCACTATGATCAAAGAGTTGATCATGATTGAATCCACTACTTGATTGAGTGAAGTGTCGAGCTATCAACAAGGGTGGCACGAATCTCGCCTTGAGCTTGACTGATATCGTGTGGTAAAGGGATTGGTGCATGAGTATATCAAGGTTCAGAAAGTATGATTTTGATTTGTATGCTTTCGGGGGTCAATATGTGCTGCTAGGTACCGCTATTGATCGATGATTCAGAAAGGGTTTCCGGGTAGCGGCCGTTTGCATATGAACCTATCGGGTTGCACGCTTAAGGGGATTGGATTTTAAAGCTTGTAAGAATTGGCTCTTGTGCAAGTGGGAGATTGATGAAATTGTGCCCAAGAGAATTATGGGGGAACCAAAAGTTCTGGCTGAGGGCCGAAAGTTTCGGGTTCTAGAGCATCCGGAAGTTCTGGTTAGACCAGAAGTTCTGGGCCAGCCTTAGTTTCGATTTCTTGAGGAGCAAGAAGTTCTAGTTGGACCGGAAGTTCCCGGCCTGCCTGGACGAACCGGAAGTTCCGGTTAGACTGGAAGTTCTGGGTCAAAATAAATTCGATACAGAATGTTATTTTCAGATGTTCTCGTTAGAACCGAAAATTTTGGTCCAGGTGAACCAATTAGATCTGTTGGGCTTTAATACAGATTAAAGGCCCGTGATAGGGCACTATATAAAGGGAGGTGGGGCTAGCATGAAGCTGCTGTTGTTGCTCCTGGTTGAGAGCCCTAGCCGCCACCTCTCCTCTCTCCTCGATTGCAAGGGTTGTGATCAATCTCCCTGATCTCACGAGTGGTGCTAGCACGTCGACATGAGGTAATCCTGTCCCCGAACGTGTGGATACCGTGGAGGCACCACTCTAACAGTGGTGCTTGTCGTCTTCATCGCCGGATCGCCAACGAACGAACGGAGCCGGGAGGAGCAGCTCGAGAACGCGCTTCATCGACTCTACTTCCGCTGCCCGAGCGCGTCTCGTGGCTTGAGGTAACGATCCATGATCCCATTGCACGCATGGTTCCTGAGCTAACGGGGTAAATTTTTGAAGTTAAAAGCTAGCGTGGCCTCCCCATAACCCAACAATCTAGAATACCATGCAAGAAGAAAAATCTTTGTTATTGATAGCTACTTTAGGAGAATCCTTGGAACCACCCCACCCAGAGAAAAGAGAATTGCCTGGGATTATATCAACCTACCGTGTTTACCCCTCATAGACCTAGACTCGCCCTTTCATGAACAAGAGATTAAAGAAGCAATTGATGATTTGCCATCAGATAAGGCCCTAGGGCCAGACGGCTTTAATGGCACTTTCTATAAAGCTTGCTAGAACACAATCAAGGCTGATTTGGTATGTGCAGTCAACGCCTTCCAAAACATTCAGACCACAAATCTAAGCAACTTGAACACGGCAAGTGTTGTCCTGATTCTAAAAAAAGAAGGTACAGAAATTCCAACTGACTTTAGGCCTATCAGCCTAGTTCATAGTTTCTCCAAGCTTATCACAAAGATCATGGCGCGTCACCTAACGAAAGTGCTAAAAGATCTGATCTCCATCAACCAAAGCGCTTTTATCAAGGGGCGAAGCATTCATGACAACTTCATGCATGCACGTAACACTGCAAGGCGGTTACACCAAACCAGAACCCTCTCGCTGCTCCTAAAGCTAGACATAGCCAAAGCCTTTGACTCAGTGTGATGGGACTACTTAATCGAGTTGTTGACACATCAGGGTTTCCTGCGTCGGTGGTGTGATTGGATCGCAAACATCTTGGCAACTTCTTCTAGGATCCTCCTCAATGGCATTTCACGAGACCAAATCCAACATCGTCGGGGCTTACGCCAAGGTGACCCGCTCTCCCCCTTCCTCTTTATCCTAGCCATCGACCCTCTCCAAAGGATCCTTCAGAAAACCATGGAATGGGGCCTCCTCAAGCCGATCTTTCATGGTAGCCTTTCTTCGATATGTGTGTCTCTCTACGCTGATGATGCAGTGATCTTCTCTAGACCAAACAAAGAGGATGTCAGTGTCCTTTCGACTATGCTTTGAAACTTCGGTCTTGCATCCGACTTAGTTATAAATTTCTCAAAGAGTCAAGTGGTTCCTATTCGTTATGACGGAATTAACCTTTACGACACTCTTCAGGATTTCCCTGCAACGATGGCGGACTTTCCCTTAAAGTACCTTGGACTCCCCCTCACAAAAAGCCATCTTCGCCGTGCAGACCTTCAGTTTATTGATGATAAGATAGCTAACCGTCTCTCGGCTTGGAGGGGCAAATTGTTATCCCAAAGTGGCCGTGTATCTCTGGTCAAATCTGTTTTGACCTCGATACCCACCCATTTTCTAACAACCATAAGAGCTCCTAAATGCATCCTGGCAAACATCGACAAGAAAAGGCAGCGCTTCCTTTGGGCAAGTTCAGAACCTCTCATAGGTGGCAAGTGCAAGGTTAGATGGAAGCGGGTCTGCCGCCCCATCTCGCTTGGTGGTCTAGGAGTCCTGGACCTTGAGCGCTTTGCACGTGCCCTTCGGCTTCGGTGGTTGTGGCAAGAATGGCATTCTAACAAGAGGCCTTGGATCGGTGCTGAAACCCCTGCGATGACAATGACAGACAGTTGTTTGCCGCCTTAACTTTAGTAACGGTGGGAAACGGAAAAAAGCGCAGTTCTAGCAGTCACCTTGGCTTGACAGTTTATGGCCAAAGGATTTAGCACCGGCTATTTATGAGACTGCTCGGCATAAGAAGATGACAGTTTTTGCTACCCTCCATAACAACAAATGGATGAAGGACCTAGATATTGCAAATCCATCTCTCTCTACACAAACCTTGGATGAATTTGTTGGGCTCTAGATCATGGTTTCTTCTACACTTCTTAATGCAGAGATTGAGGATAGGATTGTCTGGACTGCTGATAAATCAGGAACCTAC
>KE372430.1:999809-1015014 GCA_000418225.1 Zizania latifolia | reverse complement strand
CAAAATCAGCCTGTCGTGCCCAATTCAATGGCTCAATCAGGGTAAATTTCGATAAATTAATTTGGAAAGCCTGAGCCCCACCAGAATAGGCTCTGGACTTCTGACCGTCTTGCCTCTCACGGGTGGCCACACCAACCGACTTGCGTTCTCTATCGGCAGGAACCTAAAATGATCCATCATATCTTTGGCAATTGTAGATTCTCTAGGAAGATCTGGTCAGGCATTGCTGTCTGGACAGGGCACGCCTCTCTTCCCCTCCGACGACTTTTGCTCCTTCTAGCGCTTCCATCAAATCTTGGTGGGAAAAAAATTGTCCTAAAGGCAGATCAATCGAGGAAAGCAATAGCCTCTTTAATGGTACTCGTGACTTGGGAGCTTTGGAAGGAGCGAAATGCAAGAAGCTTTCATCATGTTGAGTTGGGCTCGAGTGTGATCCTCCTTAAAATCAAAGAGGAGGCTCGAACATAGATTGAAGCGGGTGTTTCCTGCTTGGCCTCTCTTACCTAACCTGTCTCCTCTTCTTTGTTTTTTGTGTAGTTTTTTCCTTTCTCTCTTTCTTGCTCTGCTTTGCACATTCGAACCTCTTTTTAATAAAATTTGGCAGTTCTCCTGCCGCTTCTTCAAAAAAATAAATTATCCACGGGCATGAACACATCTGCAATCCTCACCTAATGTTTTGGCAGCTCATACTTTTGTGTTCTTGCTATACCTGCCTTGTGTTTGGTGAGAGCTTGCGCACCAGATTCTCAACCTCCCGTTCGAACTCCGGCGATGTTGTCATTGTCAGCACGTAATACACTACGTATCGAGCAATAAGTTGTCACATGAATTTTTGTATTAATCTTCCATGGAATGGGCTGAAAAGATGCCACCGAAACAAAACCAGTGCATTGATACGACCATATAACATAAATTATGTCCAAACACAAGGTAAGAAATGGTTGTAGTTTGAGCATTACTTGTAAGAATGATTGCCCTGTCTTTAGGGTTCCCCAAACCGTTTGGGGGAGTGGTTACCGCCCGGACCTGGACGGACGGTGACCGTAGTAACTAGATGGTAACCGTCCTAAACTGGTCAAAATTCAGTTTTTAAATTTTGAATTAGAATCATTTGCGTGAAAACAGTTACCACTTGTTAAGGGTGGTTATCGAGCGATTAGGCTCGGTAACCATGGGCGATTACCTAGCGGTTTAAAGTCGGTAACCAGCTAGCTGCAGTAACCAATCAGTGTGCGTCGAAAACCGTTTGGTTTTTCAGAAATAGGGAAAATAGAAAAAATCATGAAAATACAGAAAAATCAGAAAAGAATGGAAAAACTAGAAAAAAATGTAGGAATATAGATAAATTTTGTAATGCAACGATAAATATTTGATATGATATTTATTATTTTTTGTTGAATTAAATGGTAGACAGAACTACAAATTAAGTAATGTTATTTTTTTGAAAAAAAAAACAAAAAACAAAAAACAAACTGTTATTGGACCAGACCCACTTTTTTCTTTTTATCAATATTGTTGTGCTCAAAACCATCTTAAATTTGAATATTTTTTAAAACAAAATTCACCAAAAATTATTATAAGTAATCTAATATTTATAAGATTTTTTCAATTTTTTTCAGAATTTTCAAATTCAAATTTGAATTTAAGTCAAACCGGCCGGTTTGTACCTACGATGGACGAGCGGCGTTAGGGTCTGTTTGGTTCAGCTATGAGCTGTGAGCTATAGGAAAGCTACTATGAGCCGTGAGCTGTGAAAAAGCTGAAAGTTATTTGGTTAAAACAGCTGTGAAACTATAGATTTGATAAAAATTGTCTGTAATGCCCTTAAAGGCATGAGAGGTTGTTTATATGCTATTTGATTGTAAAACCCTAAAATTTACACTAATTCACATGTAAATGAGCATTTTGAAAAGGTAAACTTGTTTTTTAAAAGTATTGCATTCGTCATAGACATATGGTTCATAGAAGTAGAAAGTTAGATTATTACAAAAGCATATGGTTCATATAATGATGTCATCCATCAACATAGCTATCTCCCACTCACAGTAACCAAAGCATCAGCTATCCTACTATAAATGATATTCATGATATCCTCATTCTCCCCGTCTGGACTATCATCTCCTTGTGTTTGTGCCATTGCACATGGTGCTTTTGGTAGATACTACTCATCTACATCATATCTATCAAACTCCTTATCATGTAAGTTGCTATAACGAATAACATTATACAACGTCATGCAAGCAAGAATGATATGCTTCTGAGTACGAGGAGAGAAACATAGCATAGCCTTCAATATATGCCACTTTTGCTTCATAACTCTGAGCGCACGCACAGTGACATTGCAAAGGGATGAATTCAAAAAATTGAACACCTCGTACTTCCCTTGAGGTGGACGCCCATAATGAAGTCAAAATTCTGGTAGATGATATGCACTTCCTTTGAAAGGGGCAAGGTATCTAATTCTGTTTAGATAACCTGAGTCCACGTGGTAATACTTTCCTAAAAACAAAATCAATTTAGCATAGGCAAATATCGACGGAATTGTTGGTAACCTAGATAAATATTTTATACCTTTAGGAGGCACGAGAAATATTGAAAAAATTGCTAATGCATGATTAAAGATCCTAGTGTCATGTGTAGAGCCTGGTCAACCAGCAACAGCATAGGTAATCTCATGTCAAAGTCACATACGGTAAGCACATTCTGAGATGTAAATCTATGCCTACATGGCTACATGTGTGCTTAACCATAGGGGTGGGCACAAAATAACGGAAAACTGAACCAAACCAAAAAAACAGCTATTTTCGGGGTTTTTTTAAAAAATTGGTTTTCATTTTAGAACTTCGGTGTTCGGTTTTCAGTTCTATTTTCACCTAGGCAAAACCGATCAAACCGTATTACCGAACTTTCGTGCATAGGCTAGTCACTCAGCCGAACACGATGCCACTATGTTGTATGGCTGCTGCCTGCATCACTCAGGCGGCCTAGCCCAATATGGCAAGACCGCGTCAGGCGTCTGGTCACAGACTCGCAGGAGTCGGGACTCCAGCCGACAGATGTCGTGTCAAGGACTCAAGGCACTCACCAGACCATGGCCAGCTCATCCACCAGTCCACACTCCGCCAGCTGCTGCCAGGAAACCCTAGCCCCGCCCGGCCGCCCCCGCAATCCCGCTATCCCACAGGTCGTAGCCAAAGGACAATGCCGCCGCCGGCCCATCACCGCGCGTGCCTCTCCTGGCCTAGCTGTCACATGCGACATGTGCACCATACCTGGCCGAAGGCCTCCTGGTAGCCGGGCTCGCCCAGGCCACCCTCCTGGTCACCATGCCTGGCCACCTAGCTACCTAGCGGCCACGCCCGGCCGACCTCCCTCTTGGTCGCTGCGCCCGGCCGCCCGCCCTCCTGGCCACCATGCCATGCACTCCTGCTACCTGACCGCCTGTCGCCGCGCCCACTAGATCCTGCCCGCACCAGGTCGCCGCAGTTGCTCTTCCTCCTAAAATCTCTGGTTAACCAAAAAACCGAACCAAATTTATTTGGTTTTTTCTGTTCAGTTTTACTAAATCTAGCATGTTATTTGGTTCTTGATTTCTTAAAACCAAAATTCCTAAAAACCAAATAAACCGAACCGATTAAACTAAAAAAACTGACTAGCCACTCCTACTTAACCACATCCTCCATAGACACTGAAACTAGAACATGTGAACCATCTATAGCACCGATAGTGCCTTTGAAATAAGGCCAGAAACGATCTCCTTTAACCTTTTCATGGTCAGTATTAAAAGTAGGATCTCTTGGTTTGATATTGTCTTTTGCTTACTTGCGCAAACAATTCAGTATTTCATGGAACTTTGTGTGAATTGTTCAGAGTGACCGTGTGAAACGGTTTTCAACTTGTGAAAATGCTTGGGGTCCTCTCACGATCCATAAGAACATGGCCAGTGACTCAATTGATGAGACATTATTAGTTGACTTCAAACCATATGTAGAGACAAGCAAATTGTGAAGTACCATGAAAACCTCAGTGCTCATCCGAAACATCTTATAAAAATATCTGGGACGATCAATGCGTCTCATGACCCATTGAAGTCCAATTTCTAGTGCTTCTCTATATCCATCTTTGTGCAAATACCGCTCAGTATAAACATTACCCATATGCCCAATGATAGCAACATGCTACGAAAGTTCAGCTAGTAGTAGTTCCTTTTGCCCTGTTTTGGCCAACTCTTCCATGCTCGCATCAATCTACACAATATATTAAAAATCAATATTCATGGCAGCAAGAACACAACAAATCTGGGACATAATAATGGTTCCGAACACAAGTAAATAATGGTTTACAATACAAGCACATAATGGTTCTCAACATTGGAAACTAATTGTTCACAACTCCATGCTTGAAATAGATAACTAAAATATGGTCCTAAATGTGTTTCATCATCTCTTTTTCATGTTCCCTCTCAGGCAAATCGAATCTTCCTTCATTTGTTTCAAGCAAGCTAAAGATCTCCTTGAAATTAGGCTTCATGATATAGGATGTAGCTGTGCGCATCAAAGCAGTTTTTTCTTGCACCCCACAATATTTCACCATCTTCATGGCATCTGCAATGCTAGGGACATGGTTATTTAGAGGAGCTGATGATGCCTCAACACTTACGGATATCTTTTCAGCTGCAGTTTCTATCTTTAAACATGTGTTCTTGAACATTTGAAAGAATGTGCTCTTCTTATCCTTCTCTTCAGTGGCCCTAGAGTATTTCTTGCGTTTCTTTTTATTGCTTTTGATTTCTTCAAAGTAGTCAACTTTATATCAGCAGCACTATCTTGAGTTTTTTAACCTTAACTGCATTCTCATCACTGGATTCATCAGAGAATATGTCTCTAGGACAGGTTGCAGTAGCTCCACTAACATGTATCTTATCAAACATGATGTGCAGATCATCGATGTTCTTTGGTCCATGTTTATCAGAATTGTTGCATCTCTTAAATTAAATAAAAAATTAGCAAGTGTAACCAAATAATAGCATGGCTAATGAATAAAGAAAATCTAGTATGATTCTTACAGCAAGGTGTTCATCCCACTATTTTTTAGAGTAGTCAACGGTTTGCTTTGATGGAAATATGCCCAAGAGAATTCTAGGGGAACCGGAAGTTCTGGCCTGAGGCCAGAAGTTCTGGGTTCTGGAGCATCCGGAAGTTCTAGTTCGACCAGAAGTTCCGGGCCAGCCCTAGTTTAGGTTTCTGGAGGAAGCAAAAGTTCCGTCGGACCGGAAATTCTGGGCCTGCCTGAAAGGTGAATTCTGTATGAACCGAAAGTTCTGGGTGGAACCGGAATTTCCGGGTCAAAATAAATTTGATACAGAATGTTATTTTTGGAAGTTTCGGTTGGATCGAAAGTTCTGGGTCAGGAAGTTCTGGTTGGACCAGAAGTTTCGGACTAAAATAAATTTGTACAGAAGGTTATTTTTGGAAGTTCTAGGTCTGGACCAGAACTTCCGGGCCAGACGAACAGATTAGATCTGTTGGACTTTAATACTGATTAAAGGCCCATGAGAGGGCCCTATATAAGGAGAGGAGGGGTTAGGACAATGATAAACCTAAGACCTATTCAAAAGCGGTGATGGGACCAGACTCTGAGAAATGGCTCGGAGCCATAAGATCCAATTTAGAATCCATGCGAGAGAATCAAGTTTGGAACTTGGTCGATTCACCTGATGGTGTAAAAACTATTGAGTGTAAATAGATTTTTAAGAAAAAGATAGACGTTGATGGAAATGTTTACATCTATAAGGCACGATTAGTGGCGAAAGGTTTCAGGCAGATTCAAGGTGTTGATTATAATGAAATGTTTTTGCCCGTCACAATGCTAAAGTCTATTCAGATCATCCTAGCAATTGCCGCATATTATGACTATGAGATATGGTAAATGAATGTCAAAACGGCTTTTCTTAATGGAAACCTAAGTGAGGATGTGTACATAACACAGCCTGAAGGTTTTAACGATCCAAAGTATGCCGGGAAAATTTGCAAGCTGTAAAGGTCCATTTATGGGCTGAAGCAAGCTTCTCGGAGTTGGAATCTTCGTTTTGATGAAGTGATCAAAGGTTTGGTTTCATCAAGAATGAAGAAGAGCCTTGTGTTTACAAAAAGGCTAGTGGAAGCACACTTGTATTTCTGGTCTTATATGTAGATAACATATTATTGAACAGAAATGATATTCCAATGCTTGACGCTGTTAAATCTTCGTTGCAAAAAAATTTCTCAATGAAAGATCTTGGAGAGGCAGCATACATATTGGGAATAAAGATCTATAGAGATAGATCGAGAAGGCTAATTAGATTAAGCCAAAGCATGTACATTGACAAGGTATTGAAACGATTCAATATGCAGAATTTCGAGAAAGGTTTTCTGCCAATGTCAAATGGTATTACTCTCAGCATTAATCAGTGTCCTTCGACACCTGATGAGCTTAAGAAGATTAGTACGATTCCGTATACTTCTGCAATTGGGTCCATCGTGTATGCCATGCTTTGTATACGCTCAGATATTTCTTATGCTCTAAGTGTTACGAGTAGATGCCAATCAAACCCGGGTGAAAGTCACTGGACGATAGTAAAGAGTACCCTTAAGTACTTGAGAAGAACTTAGGATATGTTCCTAGTCTACGGAGGTGCGGAGGAGCTCGTTGTAAATGGTTACACCGACGCTAGCTTCCAAACCGACAAGGACGATTCACGATCGCAGTCTGGATTTATGTTTTGTCTCAATGGAGACGCAGTGAGTTGGAAGAGTTCCAAGCAAGAAACGGTTATAGATTCAACAACAGAGGCCGAGTACATTGTAGCTTCTGAAGCTACGAAGGAGGCTGTTTGGATCAGAAAATTTGTTTATGAGCTGGGAGTTGTCCCTAGTGCGTCCAGTCCAGTGGACCTCTATTGTGATAATAGTGGTGCCATTGCGTAAGTCAAGGAGCCTAGGTCGTACCAGAAGTCTAAGCACATACTTCAGTGTTTTCACCTCATCTGTGAGATCACAGATAGAGGTGATGTAAAGATATGCAAGGTGCACACAGATTAACGTTGCCGATCCATTGACGAAGCCTCTCTCACAGTCCAAGCATGAGGCGCACTTGAGCTCTATAGGTATTAGATACTTACGTGAGTGAGTCTAGTGTATATAAGAAAATGTGTCTTGTATATGCTAATGTACATTTGGATAATTGGTTATCTTGTTCCTTGAATAAATATCTTTTATATTGATCAGCAAGTATGTGACTTGTTTGTGAAACTATTTGTTTTATAATGATGTTATTCTAAATGATCCCTAATCTCTTATCGTCATGTGGGACAATGATAATTTATAGATTAGCGTATCTGTTTGATTGATGATCATGTTTCACGGATCATAGGCGTGGAGATGTTAAATCAGTGATGTAGACTCATGTTAGTGAATATGGAGTTGGATAGACCCACTTTGAGATACTGCTAGGATTGTTATTTTTAATGTGCCATCAGTTGCCATCTCAAATGGTGTACCTGCAGAATCATTTGACCTGAGATCGTCATTAATTCCAGAATGTGTAGTAGCACACTTAGGGGCTTCTAAATGCTATTCCATAACTGGGTAGTTATAAAGGTTGCTTTCGAGTATGTTATGAAACATGTCGTGGGATGTGAGCGATCAAGATGGAATTGACCTCTCCTAAATAATGAGAGAGACGTCTCTGGGCCCCTCGAGATAGTTAGATTGAAAAAGTGCATTGTCATGCCACTATGATCAAAGAGTTGATCATGATTAATCCAGTACTTGATCGAGTGAAGTGTCAAGCTATCACAAGGGTGGCACGAATCTTGCCTTGATTTTGACTGATATCGTGTGGTAAAGGGATTGGTGCGTGAGTATATCAATGTTTAGAAAATATGATTTTGATTTTGTATGCTTTTGGGGGTCAATACGTGCTGCTAGGTACCGCTATTGATTTGTGATCCGGAAAGAGTTTCCGGGTAGCGGTCGTTTGTATATGAATCTATTGGGTCACACGCTTAAGGGGATGGAATTTAAAGCTTGCAAGAATTGGCTCTTGTGCAAGTGGAAGATTGATGGAAATATGCCCAAGAGAATTCTGGGGGAACCGGAAGTTCTGGGTTCTGGGGCATTCGGAAGTTCTGGTTCGACCGGAAGTTCCGAGCCAGCCCCAGTTTTGGTTTCTGGAGGAGCCAAAAGTTTCGGTTGGACCGGAAGTTCCGGGCCTGCCTGAAAGGTGAATTCTGGACGAATCGGAAGTTCCAGGTGGAACCGAAAGTTCTGGGTCGAAATAAACTCGATACAAAATGTTATTTTTGAAAGTTCCGGTTGGACCGGAAGTTCCGGGTCCAGAAGTTTCGGTTGGACCGGAAGTTCTGGACTGAAATAAATTCATACAGAAGGTTATTTTCGAAAGTTCCGGGCCTGGACCAGAACTTCCGGGCCAGATGAATAGATTAGATTTGTTGGGCTTTAATACTAATTAAAGACCCATGAGAGGGCACTATATAAGAAGAGGTGGGGCTAGAACGAAAAGGTTATTGTTGCTACTGTTGCTTTGACCTAACCCTAGCCACCACCTCTCCTGGCTACACTGGTTGTGGCCGTCTCTCCCCTTACTTCTCATGTGGTACTAGCATATCGGCGTGAGATGATCCTATCCCTGTACGTGTAGATACCGTAGAGACGCCGCTGCTACTGCGGTGCTGATCTTTCCTTGGAGATCGCCGGACTACGTAGTCTTCATCGCCGACGAACGGATAGAACTGAGCGGAGCCGATCAAGAACGCGCTTTATCAACTCTACTTCCGCTGCCCTAACGCGTTTCGTGGCTAGAGGTAATGATCTATGATCCCATTATACGCATAGTTTCTGGGCGAGCGGAGTAAAAATTTTGAATTTAATGCTAGCGTAGCCTCCCCAAAACCCAACATGCTTTGCCATCCCATCCAAGGCCAGTGGCAGCATTTTTCAACTCCATGAACCATGTATAATCCTTTTCATATTATCCCATTTGTTCTTTAATTGTTTCTTGGTTAGTCGATTACCAGTTTTTTCTTCATACTTAGCTTCAAGGTTTTTCCAACCAGTCCTATTGAGAAAATCCAAAGGCATATTCCTAGAATTAATCTCTTCTTTGCAAATATCAATGAAATGTCTCACATTGCCATCATTCCAATCTACTTTCTCAGCCATGCTTGAATCAATCAAAAAATATTTCATCAACTTTAGTTATCATAACAACATGATGTACACTAGCTGATGGAGCACAATAAAATATTTGGAGCAAAAATTATCAAGAGGGTTATGTATTGTGTTTTTTATTCTTATTATGCAATGAGAATAATCATCTGTTTTGTAGGTCTGGTGAGTATTTTTGTGTTACAGATTCGCAGTGGCACTTGGCTACTAGAACTACATAAAAAGGAATTTTTCTTTGAACCTGGAATGGTGAACGAAAATAATTATTTGCACATGTTACATATTATGTTATGAAAGTAATCTATTATGTTATGAATTTTAGGGAGTCCGTTTGTTATTTCTATTTTTTCTCCAATGCAACAAGCACACATGGCATATGGAGTGTAGGACATGTTCCATTATGTTTGTTACATGAATTGCAAACATTGAAGTCTTACTTGCCGGTTGCTAACTTAAAAGTTTCTCTATGCACAGTAAAAATTATATACCACATGTCCCAGATAGGACGAAAGCATTGCCAAGTATCAAGAAGGATGTGCTTAGCACCAAGGTAATAAAGCCAACATCGAAGTGTGTGGTCAGTAGTGATGAGATACTGTAGCGGCAAAGTCAAAGACTAAACGAAAGATGAGTTAACTACAGTGAAAAGGACTAAAACAAAGACAGAAGATAACAAACAACAACAGGAAAAGTTTTGCATCATAGAATGAGACTATTCTCTTCTCACCCCATCTACAAAATTAACAATCAAGTACTGCGCCTGTAGCAAAGAGCAGGCACCTGGGAGGGGCGCAAGATAGCAGGGAGGTGAGGAGAAAGGAGTTTAGGTAACTAGGATCTAGCTCCGACTGGAAGAGCACCATTGCTCGTGACGCAGATTGGAGTAGGGAAGATGGCGGGAGAGGAGAGGAGAGGCCCGAATGGGAGTTGTGCCACCAGCAGACTTGCTATAGGGGAAGAGCAGCTTGAACCCTAGCGTGGTCTTCCCTATTCCATGTGTGGAGGAGTGGATGCATACTGGAGGTTGGGGAAGAAAAGAAACGAAGGGGTATGACTTACCAGTGGTGGTGGGTAATTTTTTTGAAATGTTGGACTCTGCAGCCATGAAAGCAGTGTGTCTGGTGCTGTGAAAATTGTACTACAGGAAAGCAGCCGTGTCCATAAAAACTAGTACAAATTTGGAGCCTTTGGTTAGCTTTGAGCTTTTTTATAGCAGAAGCAGGTGACAGAAGTTAAACCAAACAGAGCCTTAACCCTCTTGCTTTGTTTGCTTCACAGCATCCCATGGGATCCTATACTGAGCTCATCCATGTACACAATCTGAGGCCATTTATGAATGTATAAGCAGAGAATCATTGATGAGCCATGGCACAAGAAAATGGGAGATGATGTAGAGAAAGATGTATTTTAGCATCTCCGATTAGCAAGATGACAACAGTAAGCCACCTCTTCATGCCACCATTGTACTTCATGACTTGCTTATCATCCGGTTATTCAAATTCTGTCAGGTTTCTTTGGGTTTAAAAGCCCATAAAATAAAGTATTCCCTCTATCCCAAATTAAAGCCATTTCTAGGAATTGGTGTGTTTATCAAGATAAAGGGTAAAAGACTAAAGTACCTAACTGTGGCATCCCGTCCTGTGTCCTAGCCCCCTGTCGACCTCTCCCCATGTGTGCATAGGACGCCCATCTATAGATCGACGACACTACAAGCTCCTCCCCTTGCCAGCCTCTCCTCATGCGTGCACGGGACGCCAGTTCGCCAGATCGACGGTGCAGCAAACTCCACCCATCGTCACCGGTCGCTAGATCCACGATGCCACAAGCTCCACTCGTCACCGTCGGTCGCCCAATCCACGGCGCCACAAGCTCCACCCGCCGTCATCGGTGGAGAAGGGAAAGGATGTGGAGGAGGGAGCAACAAGGGGGAGGAGAAGGGGGAAGAGAAGAGAACACGCTACTATGCTGTGCGCCAACCACATATTCTGAGGAGTAGGTAGATAGGGACATTATAGGAAGATTGGGGAGAAAATTTCATAGAAATTGTAATATTTGAGACAAAATTTGAATGGTAAAAATAGTTATATATTGGGATGGAGGGAGTATTTCCGCATGCTCTACTAGTTGAATTCAATGAACGTACATTTCAAGACATGAAAGTAAGAACATATTGACTTCATCCAAGATTATGCCATCAAAAGATGAAATAAGTGAATTGGTATCCTTGATATAACTTATATGTACTACCGTTTGTTTCATATTATAAGTCGTTTAATTAATTTTAGTTGAACTTTTTCAATTGCGATAAAGTTTAAACAGAAATATATTAACATTTACAATATAAAATAAATACACTACTAAGACATATTTTAGGGTAAATTTAATGAAACTAATTTGATACTGCAATTATTGGTAATTTTTATAAAATTGATTAAAGTTAAAGAAATTAACTTATTAAAAAGTCAAACGACTTATAATATATAACGAAGGAAGTGCAAAGTAAATGGTATTCAATCGTCCATGAAACTATATTTCAACGTAGAGACAACAAAAGTTGAAATTCCAAAGTTGTTTTTCAGGAACAAGTGTTATTACAGACAAAATTATAGACAACAAATCTGTAAAAGGTATAGAAAACAAATCTATAATAGAAGGTTGCATGTCCTACTCATTGTGTGGGCAAATCTATAAGGTAGCATTTGGTTAGAGGGCAAGGGTGCATGGGATGATTCTGTCCAGTTTTTGGTTGAATGAGACAATCCAGTTTTTTCTTTGGTTGGATGTGATGATCCTATTTTTTGTTTGATTGGAGTTACATGAGTATGGATGGGATGAGACCATGGGCCGATGAGATAGCCTCACGCGTCTCTCCCCTTCTCTGTCGCCACCTTCGCCTCTTCTTCTTGCGTGGTAGTGGAGCAAGCTCCAGCGCACGGATGACTGCTGCTCTAAACTATTACCTAACCAACGTCGGGGCGAGGCGAGGCTGGAGGTCAGCATCGAGGGCATCCATGGCATGGAGGGGCGGCCGAAGCAGGTCAGGTCGAGGCCGCTAGTCAGAGGCATTGAGGCGGGGCTAGGCGAGGCTGAGCAAGGACAAGCGGGGATGAGAAGGGTTGTGATGGGACGGGAGGCGGCCGGAGGACGAGGGCGGCCGGAGCGTAGAGGCACGCTCTGACGCGGTGGGTATTGGGGATGGCCTGTTTGGCACGTTCGACACCGCTGAGCAGACTACCTGTGCTGACGACATCGCGGCACGTGTCATGCGCGGCACAAGGGTGCACACCAACTTTCCCCATCGGCTTGCCTCCTATCTACGCGCTGTCACCGCCACCTCAAGGGTGCAGGAGAGGCCACCGATGCAGGACGGGAGTGACGCAAGCACGGGACCAACTGGTGTAGGAGAAAGCAGTCACATGTGAGGTGCTCGTGAGAGAGTGGATGAGTTTATCTAGGCAAAATATTAGGATGAGATTGTTCAACATTTAAATAAAATATTTCCTTAGACTGGATGATCCCATCTAGACTTTCGGTTAACCAAACGACACTATAAATTAGATGGAATCTCCGTTCAAACAACAAGCACCACCTAAACGAACGGCAAAGGTGTTGAGCACCTTGTCAAGGGACAGGCTATCGAGTAGGTGAGGGTTTCTGCGTGGAGGTGAACATTTTATTTCGTTGGTATGGAGTTGCACTCAATGGGCTGAACCCGAGGAACGTCTAGACCAGTCGACCATGCCAGCACCACGAGGAGATTGATGAATCAGTTTCGGATATTTTTTGCCCATGTCTAATGTTGTGTTTGTCCTCCATGTAATTAAAGGAGGAAACACCATTGCTAGTAAATCAAACGTCACCGTGAATGACCTTTGCCAATAATATATTAGGCTGAAACGACAGTATATTAACCGAGTGTAAATATAAAGGTACAAATATTTTTTTAACAAAATTAAAGGGTTAGAACAAAAATATTTTTGAGACAGAGAGTACCATATACGTGTGCCGTGTTTCATCTGTTGAACCGCATGCAAGATACGGCCCAAGACAACGAAGCCAAACCGTACATTACTTGGCAGGACACCTGGCTACCAGCTAACCAAACGGGCCCATGGCCCCTTAACCACTCTGCGTCACACTAATCACGCCATTTACGATCAACCTCCACCATTCAAAATTCAATAATGCTTCATCTAGTATTTACTAATATTTGAAAAATCAGATAGCGTTTCAATCTTCAATAAAAAATGTTTCATCATGCTATCAAAAATATTTTAAACAGGTACAATATTTAGTGATATTGTTTGCAATACAAAGAAATAAATATATACAATATCCTTTATATTTTACTGTTCATTTTATTTTTTACTGAAATATTTTTTATTAACGGATAAAATGTTATATAATAAATATTAAAATATCTTCGATTTTTTTAAATCTCACCGTACGTCCGTTAGGCTAGTTTCTGTTAGAAATTTTCCGATTCCGCCGAGCCGACGCCCGACGCCCGCCCGTTGCCGCCTTTTTCCCGCCCGGCCAGCGATTCAAACGGCGCCCGCGCGGGGACCCGCCGCCCCCCGCTCCCCCCGTCCCCACAAACCGCAAGCCACGGGACTTTACCTTACACTGTATCACTGACAGGTGGACGCAGATATCAACGGGTCACGCTGGGACCCGCGCACCGGCGTGAGAGCTCCTCTCGTGGGGCTCGCGGGTAGGGCTCCCAGCTGTGCGAGCCGGCGAGGGAGTTATTTATACGGGGCGCTAGCCATTCTCCCCCTTTCAATCAAAACCCCAAACCGAAACAAGTTTCTGGAAGGCAAGGCTCCTCCGTCTCGCCCGCGTCTGCGGTTTCGAAATTCGAATTGCGTCGGAGAATTGGAGCTCGAGGTCGTGGTCTCACGCGCGCGGCGGGATTCCTCGTTCGATCGGGTTCATGGCGACGGCTTCCGGCGATCAGTCGGCCGGCTGCGGTATGAGGAGATCTTTTCCCTTTTCTAAGGGGGTTTAGGTGGAAGGTGCGTGTGCGGTGTGGTCGGTGGTGATAAAGGGTTTTTGTTGTGCAGGGTCTGCGGTGACGGCGTCGAAGTTGCGGTACCCTCTGCGGTCGGCGAGCCGGGCGAAGGCGGCCTCCGATGCTCCTCCGACGAGCGGCTCCGCGCCGAGAAGGTTTCTCTCTCTTCTCTCTCTTTCTCTCTCATACTCGCAATTCCTGTATGCACCTGTAATTTAGGCCTGGGGTTTGTCGATACTTTTTCCATTGGAATTTCAATGGTTTGCCCGTCATGCTCACTTAGTTACAAGCAACACGCGTCATGTAATTAAGATGCCCGTGTTTACACTATGAGATCATAACATTATTATTCTTAACGTGGTAACCAAACCTATTTATTGAGAAAACAAAAAATTTCTGTTCCACCGAGCTAGTTAGGATTGGATCAACATCAACGTTTTGTTCTGTGCACCCACTCGTTGTGCAAAGGGTTTATTGTTCGTCAATCCTTAGCAAAAAAACGAATTCTGTGCAAACATGTATCGCTAACAACAAACTACATCATAGCTGGTAGATAATCACATTGTCAAATGGCTGATAGTCCTGGAAATGGTCTGGAAAACCAAACATACTTATTCCAACCGCAATGGAGTGCCGAATGGAGTGTTTACCTATCATGTATATGTGTTATACTGTTTATTGTTAGGTTCTCTAATGCATAAACAACTTAGCCAACATGATCACCTCTTGAAATTGCGGAATAAAGATTGATTCACTCACTGTTTTGTGAAATCATCCAAGAATCCTTTTGATTTCTTCTTCCTTCCTCTTCTGAATTCATTGTTGTAGGAGTAGTAGAGAATTGCCAACAAGATTGGATGGTTGGATTGCACTACACACCCCTTGCAGTGCCGAATAGATCGGGTGTTGTTCTAGGGTTTGGTTGATTTAGCAAGAATTGGACATGTCCTCTTCCTAATTATTC
>KE372430.1:964328-983044 GCA_000418225.1 Zizania latifolia | reverse complement strand
GGACCCCTGCGCGCTGCCGCCCACGCCGGCGTTCACCGTGGCCTGCGCCGGGGGACAGGTCACGGAGCTCTCCGTCCTCGGGGACCGCGTCCCCGACGCGGCGTGGCGTACCGCGCTGCCGTCCAACTTCTCCGCCGAGGCGCTCTTCACCACGCTCACGCGGCTCCCGGCGCTGTCGCGCCTCTCGCTCGTCGCGCTCGGGCTCTGGGGCACGCTCCCTGGAGCCAAGCTGCACCGCCTCCAGGCGCTGCAGGTGCTCAACCTCAGCTCCAACTACTTGTACGGCGCCGTCCCCGAGCAGTTCTCGCGCATCTACTCGCTGCAGAGCCTCGTGCTCTCCCGGAACTGGCTCAATGGCACCGTGCCGCCCCTGTCCGGACTCGCGTTCCTCGACGAGCTCGACCTCGGGCACAACAAGCTCGGCCCGGTCTTCCCTGAGGTGGGGAAGGCTGTGGTCCGGCTGGTCCTGGCCGACAACAACTTCACAGGGAAGATTCCGGCGGGGGTGAGCTCGCTGGGCCAGCTCCAGTTCTTGGACGTGTCCGGCAACCAGCTGCAGGGGTGGATCCCTTCCTCCATCTTCGCGCTCCCGGCGCTGCGGTACATCAACCTGTCCCGCAACCAGCTCGCCGGGCAGCTTCCGGCCAGCACGGCGTGCGCGGACGCGCTGGAGTTCGTCGACGTGTCGGCCAACCTTCTCACCGGGGCTCGCCCGTCCTGCATGCAGGGCAACTCGTCGACGCGGACTGTCCTCGACGCGGGCAACTGCTTCGCCGACGCCAAGCTGCAGCGGCCGAGCACGTACTGCAATCCCGGGGCGCTTGCCGCCGTCCTGCCGCCGCCGCTGGGGAACGGAGGCGGGCGGGGAGGCGGGAAAGGCGGTGAGGTGGGGATGATTCTTGGCATTGTCGGCGGTGTGGTGGCTGGCGCATTGCTGATTGCGCTGGTGATGATGGCGGTGCTGAGGAAGGCGAGGAGGCAGCATCCGGAGGTCAGCGTCTTGCCCAAGTCACCGCTGGCGACGCCGGCGAGGAAGGCGAACGGCGGGAAGGCCCCGGCCAAGGTGACCCAGAAGATTGTTAACCCTGCTGACAAGAGTAAGAGGAGAAATGCATTTGCTTTGCCTGATTCGTTTCGTTAATTTGTTTATTTTGTTCTGTGCTTCAATTGGTACCATGTTCTTAATCCTAGTTCAATCAATTATGAAAAGGGAACACAAGATTATGGTCTTGATAAAAAAGCGTGACTAATTAGAAGAATTGAAGTACTAATTATAAGCATTTTTTTTTGAAAAGTTGCTGCTTTAGTTTTCTATTACCATTGTTTCTGTTGTGAATAAAGTTCACTCACTTTAATCAAATAATTTGGAAGTTTTGCGTGAGCTAGCCAGTGTGGATCTTGCTTACACCATGAGTAGTGTGGATCTAGGTTATACCATGAGTTCTGAAGCATTTTTTAAAGATAATGATGAGTTCTGAAGCATTGGGTGGATCTTTATTCCTTACTTCAAAGAAGACTTTGAGAAAGTAAAAGGTGCAGAGTCGATCAATCAAAATGGGAAAAAGAAAAACAACCAGCAATGGCCTAGTGATCAGTAAACAATTTACAAGATCATCTTTTTGAGATGATTCTTTATGTTGGCTAACATGATGTCCATATTGTCATAGGACATGCATCACAAGCTGCAAGGGTGAATACACTGGAAGTACCAGCATATCGTGTGTATACACTTGAGGAGCTCCAAGAAGCAACCAACAACTTTGGTTCATCCAACTTGATCAAGAACTGTCCTGTTTCAAAGGTATATACCTGTTCGATATATTTCCACTTTAGTACTGTGCCACTTTTACTTTTATAATCCATTGAATTTTGACCTTGTTTTCAGTAGTCTTCTGCAAGAAAATTTTGCTGGATCTGATTATGTTTTTTATGTGTGCCTGATTCTCCTTTCTGCTGATAGCATTACAACGGTCAGCTTCAAGATGGTTCCAGAGTGTCGGTCAGATGCCTGAGGCTGAAGCCGAAGTATTCCCCTCAGAGCTTGACCCAATACATGGACATAATTTCTAAACTTCGACACCGCCATTTGGTTAGCATCATTGGTCACTGCATTGTTGATGATCAAGGGAACACTAACATTGCTAGTTCGGTATACCTCGTTTCTGAATGTGTAACAAATGGGTCCCTGAGAAGTCATCTAACCGGTAATTAGTTTATGACATCATGCATATCATACTATAGCTAAGATATATCATATATGCAAGTATGTGAATTTATCCTTATGCTGGCTGTGCAGAGTGGAGGAAGCGTGAAATGCTAAAATGGCCACAGCGTGTTTCTGCTGCCATTGGTGTTGCCAGAGGGATCCAGTTTTTGCACGATGTGACTGCCCCAGGCATTATTCAGAATGATCTCAGCATTGAAAATATTCTGCTGGACAAGACCCTCACTTCCAAAGTCAGCAACTTTAATCTCCCAATGATATCAACCAGCAAGAATGGCAAGGTAAGTTTCAGTGATTGGGAAGTTCCTAACTTGCCTGACCGACAGCTAAGTTGTGATCGTTTTATCTTTCAGATATTCTCAGAAACTCCTTTTGCTGTAAATGAAGACAACAATCTTGTCAGGTATGGTGTCCTTTTAGATGGAAAATGACATTCCCACTTGCTGAACTGGAACAGCTAGCAGTTTTCTGAACATATATGAACCTGATGATTGGGTGTTGAAATTCAGAGATGCCACCTAACATACCTTTCAGAATGAATGAGAATCTGATTGATGTTCTCAACTTGTAAACTAACATGATTATGATTGTTTCTGCTGCCAGTGTGCAAAGTGCAGAACAGGGGGACAAGGATGACATATACCAGTTCGGCCTAATTCTTTTGGAAGTAATCACTGGCAAGCCAACAGACTCCCACAAAGAACTGGACTCCCTGAAAGCTCAGGTAAATTGAGCATGGATCTAACATAACAATGAGACACCGGCAAAAACTCAACCTTTTTATTCCTGCTCAAAACAAGATTGTTAATTTGTTATTATGGTTCTAAAGCTGCACCATTTTGTACTCGCAGCTAAGTGAAGCCTTAACTGAAGACCCAGACATGCTGAGAGACATGGCGGATCCGACGATCCGTGGCACGTTCGCCGTGGATTCCCTTAGTACGGTGACCGAGATAGCACTCAACTGCACCGCCGCCGACCCAAGCGACCGGCCTTCCATTGACGACGTCCTTTGGAACCTGCAGTACTCCATGCAGGTGCAGGATGGGTGGGCAAGCAGCGAGAGCCTAAGCTTGAGCACCAGATCACAGGCGTGAATAAACAGAAGGATCAATGCACCTTCACTTTCAGATTGGTTGCGATTTTGTCGTGGAAGAGGGGTATGTTGAATTGCTGATCACTTGATCGTTCGCTGTGTATAGAGGTTTTTCATTTTGCTCAAAGTTGTAAAATTCTATGGCTAGAGCAATTAAAGACCAAACCATGGGACCATTACTTATGCTGAGCTGGGATACCTGATTCAGTAGCGAAGCTATAGCAAAACGGAGAGAGTGCAAACTTAGGTTGGATAGACTTTGTTAACTGCTGGTTAGACTGCGCTCGCGAGAGGTTAGACTGAGCTTGCGAGAGGTGATAGCTAAAAAAACTATTTTTTTAAGAGGGTATATTTGTGTCCACCCCTGCCTGGATTACAAGGATGCATGAATCCCCACTCGTGCCATAGGATTTGTAGGCCTTTACTTTCAAAACATGCAAGAAATAAAGAGCCTCAAAGGTTCACAATTTCGTTTTGGGGTCAAATTTCGAACTCAGCAAGTGAACAAAATTCACGAATGTCATTCAAAATTCGACACAAACGGAGCAGTTTTGGGAGCCCCGAAATATGGATGGTGAAATTCGCCGAATTTCACACGAAATTGTGAACCAAACATAAAAAGCTGGCATTAGTTCTAACTGAAATAAATAATAGCCCTATAAAAGAAGGATCCATTAATTTCACCAAATCCAGACCATCCATAGACAACATTGTACAACACGAGTAACACAGAGTTAACCATAAACAGGCAGTTGAAACACTCCACCAATTAAGCATAAACCGACGACTAAATTAACAGATCCTATGAAAGATAATAGCTATGATCAAAAGCGATCTTATTATGGGAATTCAATCCAAGTCATCATCGCTCAAGCGGAGCTTGAGGATGGCGCGGCAGGGTCGGAAGCGTTCATCCGCAGCACCTCCATGGCCTCATCAACCTTGTCACGGAGAGCATCCGGCGACTCTATCAGCTTCTGGACATCAGTCTTGTCTAGCTCAAGAATCATTCCAGTCACCTTGCCGGCGTGCTGAGGCTCCAACTTTTCGACCAGCGGGAACAGCCTGTTGCCAAGAATCTGCAAACATCACACAAAAGAGAAGGAAAAAATATGGGTAAGTTGTAATCTAACATTCAATAAGATGGTAAAAATGCAATGCCGAACCATCTGAGGGCAATCTCAATTCATAAGAATTTTACAGAGAGCAAGAGTTAAGAAACAATCCAGAGCTTCTATAAGGTGTCTCTGTATGTCTACGTATGCTCTTCCAACGATGAAAAAGCTAGAATTATCCAAACTAATTCAATGATAAACATGGGAGAAGAGAGTAATTTTGCAGTAGTTGCAAAATCATCAACACCCAAATAAAAATGCTTATTGGCAAGGGCAGAGAGTATGAACATATCAGCATACCATTTTTTATGGGGGAGATTAAGAAAAAGGCTACAGACAGTACATTTTAGTTACTGTTTAGATGGATTTTAGATGTAATATATTCATACAAAATAAATAGCGACCTACTTTGCAAAATCACATAAAAATAAAATTACTAGCTTGGTGCATGGTACAACATTCATACCACTTGTTCGGAGTCAAGTGAAGCTAAGACAGTTTTGTGTGCAACATGCTGGATTGGCGGCGGCATGGGAATAGGGAAGCCATGAGGCATCATTGTTGGGAAACCTCCTCTCCTGTGGTCTGGCAAGTACCTGAATCCCATGTTGGGATTTGGATGAAACATCTGCATGTGTGGTGGGATCAAGCCAGGTGCCCCATGGGCAAAGTTAAAATGATGGGGATTAATGCTTGGTACTAATATGGGTGCCATCATTGGTGGAGTTGTAAGACGAGCAAAACGTGCCTATCAAATCAACAAGAACAGATGAACGTTAATATTTTAACAAGCATCATTTGAAAAAAGGAAAAAAATGTAACAATGGCAATGAAATTAAACATTATTACATACCGCTAAAATTGCTTTTCTCTCCTCCTTGCGTTGAGCTATGGCAACGTACAATGGTTTTTTTCCAACCATTGCGCCATTCATTTTAGTAAGCTGCAACGTTTTATAAAATTACAATGAGAAAAAATAAATAATTAAAACTATGTGATTGGAAGAAAGGGGTCCACAACAAATGAATCAAAAGAATAATATTCCTTTAACTTACAGCTTGGTAAGCAGCTTCAACAGTTGTAAATGACACAAACCCTGAACCCTTGCTCCTTCCATGTGAATCAAGCACAACCTACAAAAATTATCATCAGAGTGAATGATACTATGGAAGAAGAAAACCTACAACGACAAACTAATAGTAAACATGTAGAGAACAAATTAAGTACCTTGCATGAGTCTATCTCCCCAAAACGTTCAAACAACTTCCTAAGATGTTCATCGTTGATATCATCATTCAAATTCTTCAGGTATAGATTGGCAGCTTGGAGCTTCTCAGCTTTCCCGTTCCTTCCATGCTCAAATTTTGCTTTCAACTCAGCTTGCCTTTCTGATTTTTTCTGAGCTCTTCCAACATACAAGACTGTTTCATTAATTGACTTCCCATTGAGACTGGCAACTGCTTTTGCAGCACATTCTGGTTTCTCAAAGTTTACAAATCCAAAACATCTCGATGCTCCACTAGCATCTCTCATGACTATAGCACTTGTAATTGCACCAAATGGAGCAAACTGATTGCGCAGATCATCGTCAGAGAATTCTCTAGGCAGATTCTTTATATACACATTTGTAAAATTGCCGGGTCCTCCACCAATGTTCTCTCTCTCCTGACGACTCATAAACAGGCCAACGAATATCTTTCTGCCATTGGCAAGCATTCCATTTAGGCTTTTGATGGCATTGCTTGCAGATTCCTCACATTCAAACTGTACAAACCCATATCCTTTGGATTGGCCATTGAAATCAGTGGCCACCTTACAAGAAAGGATGGTGCCAAAGGATAAAAACATATCATACAAGCTCTTATGGTCAATGCTTGGGTCAAGATTTTTTATGAACACGTTGGCAGACCCACTCTTTCGTACGGTTGGATCCCTATTTGAGAACATAACCCTGATCGGCTTCCCGTTAACAACAGTAAAGTTTAAAATCTCCATTGCATTTTTAGCTACATTGATCAATAGCAAAAAAAATTGTAAGTGATCGTGCATATATATATATGTAACATGTAATATCATGAATTTAAGCATTAAACCACCGTTTTAACTAGCTAGTATAGTCAGCCAACAGTTAAAAAGCCTAAAATCTTATCATCTGACGATCTAATTATACAAATATGTAGTATTAACAACATCATACCCGATAGAGAAGTACGCTAATAAAATCTATACAAACAAATTAAACAAAACAATAAGCTGTGCCCATGTAAGATAACGAATTGAAAACTCCAAACCTTCACCACAATCATCGGAAAATTGAAGATATATCTTAAATGCCAAATATTTACCACAATCATCAGAAAACTGAAAATCTTAACTACTTTTAATTCAGTAGCGCCGGCCGATCAGAATTCATAAGCCAGCGATAATCAAAACGAAAAAATTGAATACGAACAGTAGAACAGGGAAGCAAGGAAGAGACGACGAACTCACCGTCCTCGCGCGAGATGAAGTTGACGTAGCCGTAGCCCAGCGACTTGTCGCCGGCGATGTCCCGGCAGACGTGGGCGGACGCGACGGGCGCGACCTGGCAGAACAGCGCCACGAGCTGCTCCTCCCCGACGCTTGCCTCGAGGTCGCCGACGTACAGCGACGCGACCGTGCCGGCCGGCTGGGCCGCATCAGCCGCAGCGCCGTCGGGCTGGGGCGCACCAGGTGCAGGGGGCGCCGGCTCGGTCGGGGCCGACGACGAGGACGAGGGGTTCGCCATATTGCCGGCGACGACGCGAACGTACCGGAGGCAGATGCGGCGACTGCGGCGGCGAGAGTCTAGGGTATGCTCGACGCGTCGATCGGTCGATCGATCGCCCTCGTGTGCCTCCAACCGCCGTTCGCAATTGCGATTTCTATCCCTTTTTCCTTTATTTTTCCGCCTGATGTGGGGGGTGTTCATGTTCTGGGACGACGAGCTCCCGCGCCGGGGTTTATAGAGATCGCTCGCGACGCCGTGTCCGAGTCGAGACGCGCGGCGCGGAGCGCCCGGGCTGCGTTCGGTTGGGATGCGGGCCCACTTTCAGTGAGACACTGTGGGCGCATGAGTTCGACTCGGGTTGGGTTTTCCTCGGCGGTCACGGCCGTCCGCACCCGGAGACTTGCATCAACGGCATGGAGACGGCCTCCCTCTCTTGCATTTTCTTTTCCTTTTTGGAAGACTATCTCAGGGCATATATTTCCAATAGTACAGCATGTCGTGTTTCGAAATAATATATCTATAAAATTAATATCGTATCTCAGAGATATTAATATATCATTAAAGTACCATCGACGTGTCACACAAAAATCGTCGATGTTTTATGAGTATATTGATGTGTCATGAATATCGATGTATTACTAAAATAATATTGATATCTCATGAGTAACATTGATGCACCACTAAAATATCATTGATGTACCACTAGCAATGGCATTAGATGACGATAGAGTCCAGCTACAGTGCCATTCGTGACGCTAGAGTCTAGCTGTTGTAGCATTCGTGACGCTAGTGTCTAGCTGTAAGTAGGATTTATGATGCCAACGTCTAGCTATATTGGGATTCATGATGACAGCGTCTGGCTGTAACGGGATTCATGATGATAACATCTATCTGTAGTGGGATGAGTCCAACTATAGCTTGACATTAGTGTCGTCTAATGCCAGCCAGCTACAAGACATGTTAAATTAAGACGCATGCCAACAAGCCTATATAGCTAGCGAAGGATGCCACTCGACTAAAGGTCATCCCACTGGCACGATGCTAACCACCTAGCTCATAGGCTAACCATGTACCAATTGGTACTCTAAAATTTGATTGATTTTTTCATCAGTTTAGCCATGGATAGGAAACATTTTTTATTCTTTTGTAGTCCATTGATGTACCTGAAGATGTTGCAATTACCACTTTATTTGTCCCAAAATATAAGCAAATGTATGCCTAATGAGAAAAAATATCTCATACTAAGAGAAGCTCATGAGACATCTTACTCATTACAACTATGTAATACCAAAATGTACCAAGATATGAAAGAATGTTATTGGTGATTAGGCATGAAGCAAGAGACATCAGATTATGTTATCCTATGTGATATCCGCTAAAGGGTAAAAACATTATACCAAAGACACCTCGGTCTACTACAACCACTCAAGATTTTAGAGTGGAAATGGAAAGAAATTTAAATGGATTTTATAAGCGGTTTGCTTAGAACTCCAAAAGGATATGAATCCATTTGAGTACTTGTGGACAATCTCATAAGACATGTCCACTTCATATTTGTTAAGACCACCTACTTAGGAACGAATCTGATAGAATTGTACATGACTAAGATTATCTGCCAGCATAGTTACCCAAATAAGATAGTTTTTGGTGATAGAACCTAGGTTGCCACTAACTAGTGGGCCCAAGATGTATAGTCCACCACTCGTGCACTCGGCTCAGCCCCCCCTAGCCAATTTCACCTAGCATATTCAACCAGTCCATGAGGATTGTGTTTCTGTTAAGCGGGCCCATTTCCGTGGTCCATAGACCCACAGCCAAGCCTACCTCCCCCATATCTTCTCTCTCGTAAACTTGGCACATCCTGCACCGATGACTCACCTGGCCCTCTCTCTCACTGCCATCTCACTACCATATGGACCCTACTATTGGTGATACAAATAGAATATTCCTAGAATATTGTTGTTAATATATCCAAATATTCTTTTATTAGTATTTTAAAAATGAATCAAATTTCTGAAATTCATATCTTTTAAATCACATCTCTGATTGACTCCATTCAACTCCTAGAAGTTTTCTAAAAATGATGTCTACCTCGTGGTGCTATTAATTGTCTACAACATGATTTTTCTAGGATTTTGTGTCAAGAATCTTGTTTTGCATGTAGTTCCAAAGCCGAAAGATCAACTGATTTTGGATTTTGAGGAAGGCATTCTACAGCCGGATCAACGCAAGTCACCATGTTAATAGGTTCACAATATTGTTTTAGGACCGGTTATTGCTCGACCTCAAGATAGCGGTTACCGTGGTAACCGAACAAAAATCGAAGAAATTCAATCAAAATTTGAATTTAAATCAGTTCGCGAAACAGTTTCAAATTCGTTTACCGTGGTATGCACTTCGGTTACCCCATTAGGCACTTCGGTTACCGTGGTAGGCACTTAGGTTACTGTTGGTTCGGTACCAGCTCGGTAACCGTGATACCGAGCTCGGTTACCGTGGTACAGGGCTCAATTACCGTGGTACCGGTCAGATAATTTTTAGAAAAAATTAAAAATTATAAAATCGTAGAAAATTATTTTTTAAGATAAATAGAAAACTTACAATACCATAAATTTTATAAGATTACAACAAAATACAAATTACCAAACAACATGATTAATTGGCAATTCGAGCATTTCTTACAACATCATAAATTTTATAAGTTTACAACAAAATACAAATTACCAAATAGCATGTGAATCGACAAAGTCTTATGCATGTGAATCCACATACCAGGAGCTACACATCTTACGTACATGTGAATCAACATATCAGAAGCAAATAATCCTATATGTATGTAAATCAACAGAATAAGTCTTGTGATTCAACAGTGTGAGTGCTTGTAGACTAACAGGCTTAGAACAAATAATCAACAGGTAACACTCATCAAGCAGGAAATTTTATTTGACCAAATATATGACATTAATCCAAGAGCCCTGCATACAAAGAATCAAACAATAACGAGTGAAGAAGATTGAAAAATAAATTATTTTTGCATTTTATATTTTTTGTTCATCTTGCTTGGTTCATAACTTTTTGATAATTCAATATTTTTGAAAACTAATTTTACCGTAAATCATATTAATTCACCTACTGTTTTTAGGGATTTTTTTTTCATTTTTTTCAATTTCAAATGAAACCGTATGCCGGTACTGACCGTTAGTGGTATGTCAGTTACCGAGCGGTAACCGTGGTTATCGCTTGATAGCGTTAACTCTGGGTGAGCCTAACAATAGACTCCACTCCACTATTTTTTTAGTCTACTTAGAAAAATCTATGGTGCAATAATTCCACTATAGAGAAGAACATATCAAAGGGCATGTTTGGCTAGCAAGTTAGCTTCAATTATAGAAAGGATATGTTAGGAGGTGAACTATTGTACCCTTTCTAGAAGAAATAGAAATGACAAAGGAGGCAGTAAAGGCGGAGGAAGAGGAAGGAGGGAGTTGGAGAAGGAGAGGATGAGGGCAGTGACAGTGGTCACTACCATAGAAAACCCTATTAGTGATAGGTAATAACCTCTATTAGTGACGGGCAAGTCTTCCATCACTCTTATCATGTCAGTGAAGACAGGTCTTTAGTGACGGGCAATAATATTCACCCGTTACTAAAGGGTAGCCTATCGGCTCACCTGTTATGGCTGTTTAGTGATGGGTCATATTGTCACCCGTCACTAAAGGGCCCTTTAGTGACGGGTGATTATTGTCATCCGTTACTAATATTATGGTTATTTAAAAAAATTGTTTTTAGGCTGAATTCTAAATCAAAGCCAAGATTTAGCAGCTAACATCCAACATTACAAAGCACATCATAGAAGTTTCATCACAGAACATAGACAATTCATCATAGAAGATTCATAACCAAATTAATGTCACATATATTAACTTCTAACTCGTTATCTCGAAGAAGTTGGCTAAAACAAAGTTTCATAAGATAAACTTCTAACTTATAGCTAACTTCTAACTTCTACTGGGGCATTCCCTAAGAGCGATATAAAGAGCTTGAATAGTGTCCTATAGAGATTCTTTCTGTCTACCAGCCATGAATTGCTTAAGGCTGTACACGTCTAGTTTTATAGTCTCTTTTATGGTCACTGTCGGTGAATCACTAATTACAAGGATTCTGGTATAAATAAATCTCTTGATATCATATCCGGAGTTTAAATATCCAATATGGACTCAATTTTCCTTATCAGAATCAAATCCCTATTTTATAGGTCATACCAGACGATCAATGCTGATCTTGGCATGTCCTTGATCTGGTCTGATAAGCTCAACTATGGGGTACCCGGGGGTTATATCCCTGACAGTCACCCTGTACTCCTCCCTGAATAAAAAAGAACCACTACAATATGCACAATGGCTATCAATACAAAAAAAAGATGGACAGGAAAACATCATACTCCAGGAAGACATTGTACCACAGACTTCTTGTTGATGATCAAGTTATACAAAACTAGTTAGACATGGTCAAGTGCATATATGTAGATGTTTATTATGCAAAGAGCTTACCACAAACTTTTTATTGATGATCGAGTTATTTATTATGTAGACATATAACTGGGTTACAGAGAATAAACTTACTGAGATGTCTTGCAAGAGAGCCTTCCTTGCTGGAGTTACATCTGTATGATTTCTAAAATAGCAGATATTCTTCAGCTGGTCCATTTGGTAGGTGTCACCCTCCCTAGATATCTGCTTCCCCTTCTTCTTCGCAGCATTCCTAGGACCCTCACCTACCATTATAAAAAAATCGGTAAGTACATAAACAAAATATGTATTTCTAGTACTTAATGTGAGTTTGCTATACATACCGCTATCATTGTCCTCTACTTTTATGGCTGATGCGGTCTTCTCATTGCCAAAAGTATTGAAAACAGTAGCCATATAAGACGGTTGGGGTCCCATTGTTAGTTCCATATAGTCCCATTCTACTAGGTGGACTCGGGAACTAAATTTACCCCACTCTCTGTGGAGGCAAAACCTGCCTCCACAGCTCTCAACCTCAACCATATTGGTGCACACATCTCACCCATCTCTTGTTGATATATTAAGGGTGTCACCATATTGAATGTTATGGTTAGCGCCAAAGTTTTTTGTTAGAAACTATAACAGTGAGATAATATCGTATCAGTTTGTTAGTTTTGTTACCACATGAATAGAATATGTAATGTACAATGCATAAACCTAGTGACGCCCTTAGACATAATGATGGATTCTCAGGAGGCAAGACTGAGGAGCATAAGTTGGTACATACATTGTTGGCATGGATTAGTATAACTAAACATTGCACTTACAGTACGGGACAACAAAAAAAGTAAAATAATACTGTCTCATGGTATCGCCACTGCTGGAAGCAAGATGTCTAGCGGAAGTGCCATGTTTATCACTTGGAAAGCTTGTAATGTCCCTAATTCGTGTTATATTTAACAACGATGCAAAAAGTACAATAATAGTTGTGTAAACTAAAAGACAAAATCACGGATTGCTCTTAGATGTCGGGCTCCTAACTTAATGCCCTCCTCGCTACTAGGCTATATTTCAATTCACAGTTGTGTGTGACAACTAATTAATTAAATGTTACCCCTAAAGAATATTGAAGAAAAAGAAACGTTAATGACCAAACTATATGAAAGTAAGCACATAATATAGGATTATTCCATGAATAAAATATAGGAACAATAATAGTAGCACGTAATGTAATCATTACATGAACAAACTTGTCAAAACAAAAAAAAGAGTCTAATTATCACACACATCATCATACTAATAGTTAACTCTTTATTAAGCGCATAATATAAGATCATTGCATAAACAAAACAACTAAACAATACTAGTAGCACGTAATGTAACATCATTGCATGAATAAACTTGTCAAAAAAAAGAGTCTAAATGTTACACACATCCTCATACTAATAGCCTTCTCTTCATTGAGCGAATAGTGGAATATATTCATAAAGCAACATATTCACAAAGCAATAAGTCACAAACCCTAGCCTCGACGGAGGAGGAGTAGGAGGATGAGGAGGACCTTAGGAGGAGAAGATGCATGAGACGAGACGGCGGCCAGGAGGGTCGGCGACGAAACGGAGGGCGCGATGGAAGAGGCCACACCGTAACGGAGGATGATGGAGGAGGCTATGACAGAACAGAGGCCACGACGGCGAGGAGAACGATGGCGGAACGCGTGGAGCGTGATGGCAGAACGACGGTAGAGGAGAACACTTGTCCGCTAGGGTTTAGGGTTCTGTGAGATATGAAAGCGTTCTATTGGCTCCACCTATTTATACACACCTATAGTGACAGGTGGTAACTATCGTTCGTCACTAATAATCGGCATTGTCATTAGTGACGGGCGGCAACTGCGGCAGTTGCCGCCTGTCACTAATTATTCGATCCATCAGTGATGGGTCGTAATGTGACCCGTCACTACTAGGGGTGCCCTCTCTTTTATGACAGGTCACATTACGACCCGTCACTATTAAGATAATATTACTGACGCGTGAAAAATGGCCCGTCACTAAAAATATATTAGTGACGAGCGTCATTTATTTGTTAGTAAAGCTCCGTTACTAAAGATTGTTTCTGTGGTAGTATGTGGTGGGTTTGCTAGGCGATGGAGGCGGAGACACAATGACGGTAGGAGGATCTAGGGGAGGGTGGCAGAGGCGAGGATGCAATGACATTGGATTGATTTGGAGGAGGGCTACGATGGTGACCCATGAGACCAGAGTAGTGGCGATAATGATGACCTGTGAATGCTCGGGGGAAGAGGTGCGGTCGGGAGAGATGAAGACCAAGGCTAGAGATGGAAAAGGAAAGAGGAACCATGAGAGAAAGAGGTAGCGGGCTAGCGGCTAAGGGGTATTACTCTAGTGATAGACAAGTAATTACTGTCTATGTCTAACTCTACGCGTATATCTAAAATTAAGACTCATCAAATATCTCTTCCACTAAGTTAGCACTAAACGAAACAGTGAAGCATGGATGTTTGAAACTGCTTCACAGTAACCCAAATGGAGTGTAAAGCTGAAACCCTTCTGAACAGGATACAATGTTAGTAGCTTCACTCTTATATGTTGGTGAGCCCTAGCGAAAGATCAATATCACCATGCCCTTAGTCAGCCGATGATGATGCATGAGTTTTAAATCTTTTCGGTGCATATCAACAGGCCATTCTCAGTCAATTCGCATGATGAACAGTACTAAAAACAATAAGAAAAATCCATTTATTATCTATAAAAACCCATTTACAGTTTATTTTGGAGGGGATAAAAGAGAAATATGAAGGGCTGATCGTGCCTTCGAATGAATGGGCCCAATGACCGAGCAAAAAGCCCATTGGCAACACACACATCCCGTAATCTCCAACCAATAACCTAAAACCGCTTATCCCCATTGCTAATCCCAACCTTAAAAATCCCTAAGCACATCCCAAATCCCACAATTACCCTCCAAACCATAGGCATGTTCACAGCCTCTCCTAGGGATGGATTCGGATCGAATACGCATGGAATCGAATCCGGATATCACTATTTACCACATTTTATTTTGGATTCGAATACAGGTACAAATATTTTTAAATACGAATACAAAATGGATAGTTCAAATTCAAATACGAATCTAGATGTTTATTAAGTTCAACTTAAAATAAATATTAAAAAAATGAAAAGTGTGAAATCAATCTAGACTTTAATTGATCAAATTTGATTAATCAACGAAAATTTATGAATAGTGCATATAAACATGCGCCGCAAATATAATCAATCAAAATTTTATGAATTAAACATAATCAATCAACCAATCCAATATTTTCACTTCAGCAATGTAATAGAAACATATGCGGTAGTTGTTTTTTCTTCTACACTTCAATAATATACGTTTAAAGCAACAATAATGTATAATGTCAAATACTCAAATTATATATATCTATAGCTGATGTTCTACTGCTTGTATAACCATGAAGTGTACAGATAAAACTATTTTCTCAATTATTTCAAGAATTTGCTTAGATTCAAATCAACTGTTTGCAAATAAAAAGAAATGACGATTTAATTATCCCACTACCTTGTACTGCTAGAAAACCCCCACTAACTTAAGTGTTTCATAATTACATAAAGAATAAATAAACCACACATATTAATATAGTGACGTCATGTCATTCTGAGTTTCTAACAGTCTGATCTTTGTGAAATTCTAAAATAGATATGGGTGTATCCATTTTTATATCCATATTCAGGAGAAATTTGGATATCCGTTTCCATATCCGTATTTGTCAAACGAATTCGGATGTTTTTGTTTATCGTCTACATTTAATTTGGATACAAATACGGATATTCATATTTATAATTTATCGAATATGAATACGGATAATTTGGATATTTTGATATCTATATCTATCTCTAGCCTCTCCCCTAAACCTAGGGGCATTACTGCCAATGTACAGCACCGGGTTCAGACTCCTTGGGAAGGGCAAAAATTTGATGATATTGGGAGCTAGGCCAGCAAGTAAGCTGCTGCCTTCTCATCTCATGGGGGAATGTGTTTAAAGTAAAAAAGGATTAATGGGAGAGGGAAGGGAGCCAAGCAAACACCAATTTCTAAGTTCTGGGATTCTTAACTGTGATTAAAATTGTCCTAAACGCCCCCTTTGCATGAGTCATGCGGCACAATCTCATTGGTTTGTTATTTACTATGTCACTATGGCATGGGGTTATGGTGGATGGTTGGATGCCTGCCTTTGTTTTTATTTAGGAAAAAATCTACTATATCCCTGAAGTATTATCCTATAGACGAATATTGTCCTTAACTAAAAAAACACTCTTAATCCCCTAAACTAATCTATACCGGACAAATAACCCCTGAGGAGGTTTACTGCGGCGGTTTTGCTGACGTGGCAGTCCACGCAGGCGGTTTTGCTGACGTGACGGTCCACGCTAGTGATTTTGTTGAGGTGGCTGTCCACATGGCTGCACGCTGGCATCTGAACAGTGAGACCTGCTTGTCAGTGACACAGAAAAATTTTCTTTTCTTTTCTTTTTCTTTTCTTCTTCTTCTTCCTCTTTCCTCCTCTCCCTCTCGCCTGCTGGCCAACTCCCTCCTCCCCCATGCCCGCGCCTCGCCACCACGCACGGCGCCCGCTCGTCGCGTCGTGCCGCCACGCCCTTGCCTCACCATGCCCCTACGCCCCTGCACCGCGCCGTGCCCCTGCGCCGCGCGTGGTGCCAGCTCACCGTGCCACACCTCCATGCCGTGGCGCCCCTACGGCGTCCATGCCTCGCTACGCCCCCGTACCGCGCCACACCACCGTGGCGCCCCACCTCGCCGTGCCCCCATGGCACCCCCATCAAGTCCGTCAATACTGCGTGTCATCAAGTCCACGCAAGTCCGCGCTCTGAATCAGCCGCATGTAATATTGCGTGTCGTCCTCACACCCTGTCGGCCCGGCTATCTCATGTGCTCAATCACCATGAAGAAAAGAAAAGAAGAAAAGAAAAAGAAAAGAAAAAGAAAAAGAAAAGAAGAAAAGAAAAGAAGAAGACAAAGAAGAAAAGAAAAAAAAGAAAGAAGAAAAGAAAATTTTTCTGTCACTGACAAGTGGGTTCCACTGTTCAGATGCTAGCGCGCAACCATGTGGATCACCACGTCAGCAAAACTACCAGCGTGGACTGCCACGTCATCATAACCATCACAGTAAACCGCCCCAAAGGTTATTTATCCGGTATAGACTAGTTCGGGGGATTAAGAGTCTGGTTTTTTAAGTTAAGAACAACATTCATCTATAGGATAATACTTCAGGGGGTAAAGTAGACTTTTTTCCTTTTATTTACTGTGTTTTCTCTTTTTTATTTTAAATCAGGACAGTCTAAATACATAGTATTTATGGATGATGTCTTACTCTCTCTTTTCTTTAAATATTAGACAATGCCTTCCTAATGTATATTTTTTTAAAATAAATTTATATCCAATCACCTATATTCTCTATCTTTTCTCTCTCAATCATCTTCTTTGTTTTTTAGATATTATGTAAAGCTAGTTTGTTACATGAGGCACCGTTTCTCCCTCTCACCTCAATAAATTCTTTGTCACATCAGATTTTGATTACATAGCAATGCAATTAATACTAAGAACTATTCTAATCTACATGATTGGGACTCTTCTGGGATGGTTTCTTAGCATTAATTATATTATCATGTTCGTCAAAATCTAATGTGGCAAATGATTAATTGAGTTGAGAGATAAAAATGGTGTCTCATGCAAGAACCTAGCATTAATTACATTGGCATATCAACCAAAATCTGATGTGACAAATGATTTATTGTGGTGAGAGGGAGAAATAATGTCTCATGCAAAAAACTAGCTCTACACGATATTGAAAAAAAGCAAATAAGGAGATTAGGAGAGAAAAGAGAGAGGAGATAGTTGATTAGATACAAATTTATTTTATAGAAACTATTCATTAAAGAAAAATAGACTATAGGTTAGAGCTGTCCTAATTACTTGCACAAATCTTAACGCAACTAATTAGTCAAAACTAGCCCTCAATTGGATTTACCAGCCGGACAATGCAACAACATGGGCGAAAACCTCTTTATTGGGAGTGGATGCAAATTCACAGTTATTATTCTTATATTTTGGTTTTACATGTACCCCTTAATTAAATATAATACACCTTATCAATAGCTTGTTTGAGGAAGTTAACTCATATCAACTCAAATTTGTATCCTCTATATTTTATTATAGCTTTACCACTGTATAATAGCATGCTGCTCCTTCCATTCCACACACATACTTTATTGACATATTAACCATGTGTAGAAATAATTTAGATATTTCTCATTAATTTTATTAGATCAAATTTATAAGCAAGTTAATTACGTGTTGTCACTTCACTAACATAATCTTATTAATTACATACGCATCAAAAAACGAGCATAAAAGTCAAGTATTTCTATGAAAAATATTGAATGCTACAAATAAAGTTTTATGGAGAGTGTATGTTAGTCCAGGTAGCAGCAGGTGTAAGTGTGTAACTAATGCAAACACATCGCTACCTTTCAACGGTAGGAATCGAAGTATCAAACCAAGCCCACACCTACAAAGTGTAGTACACACTCACTAAACGCAGCCTAATCTCTACAAATATAACGCCACAGTTTCGTCCGTCCGCTTCCCTCCCTTCCTCAGGGCTGCACGCGTTTTTGGCCCAAATCGGACCATGCACTCGATGCCACAAATAGGAATGGCAATTATACCCGTATACCCGTTTACCTACGGATAAAAATCCTATTAGAATCGGGTATATTCTAAATTTTATACCCATGGATATATTTATGGGTCAAAACTTGTACCTGATGGGTAAACGGGTATGGGTACTCGCTTCACCTGTTTACACGTTTAGATAAAGTATATGAAGAAATCAGAGTATATAAAAAAACCCTAATTCCTTGTTCCCTCTCCACTCTCCACCCCACCCCTTCCTCCAGCTGCCCCC
>KE372430.1:932189-946686 GCA_000418225.1 Zizania latifolia | reverse complement strand
TCCCCGCCGCTCGTGGTCGTCTCCGACTTCTTCCTCGGGTTCACGCACAGCGTCGCGACCGACGCCGGCGTCCGCCGCATCGTGTTCCACGGCATGTCTTGCTTTTCCATGGCCATCTGCAAGTCGCTCACCGGGAGCCCGCCGGCAGGCGTCGAGCACGGCAGCGCCCCTTTCCACGTGTCCCGCATGCCGGAACACGTGATGATCACGGCGGAGGATATCCCGACTACGGTGGCCAACTTCGCTGACCTCGACGACCCGGTCGTCCGGTTCCTAATCGACGACGTCGGCCTGACAGACATCCGCAGCTGGGGCGTCCTTGTCAACAGCTTCGCCGCGGTGGATGGCGACTACGTGGCGCCTTTCGAATCGTTCTACGAGTCCGGGGCCCGAGCTTGGCTGGTGGGCCCGCTTTTCCTCGCCGCCGGCGGCAAGCTGGAGCGAGAGGACACCGAGGGCTGCCTCGCGTGGCTCGAAGAGTGGGCAGCGCAGCCGGGTTCGGTGGTCTACGTGTCGTTCGGCACGCAGGCCCACGTCGCCGACGAGCAGCTCGACGAGCTGGCGCACGGGCTCGTGCAATCCGGCCACCCCTTCCTTTGGGCGGTGCGGTCGAACACGTGGTCCCCGCCGGTGGACGTGGGGTCGAACGGGCGGATTGTCAGGGGCTGGGTCCCGCAACTCAGCGTGCTGGCCCACAAGGCAGTGGGAGGGTTCGTGAGCCACTGCGGCTGGAACTCGACTCTGGAGAGCCTCGCCGCCGGGAAGCCCGTGCTGGCGTGGCCGTTGATCGCCGAGCAGCCGCTGAACGCGAAGCTCGTCGTGGACGTGGTCGGCGCCGGCGTCAGGGTGGACTTCAACAAGACCGGCGGTGCGGCGACGGCGGCCGTCGTCGGGAGGGCGGAGGTGGAGGAGAAGGTGAGGATACTGATGGACGCCGGCGGAGAGGCAGGGCAGAAGATGCGGGAGCGTGCCGCGTGGGCTCGGCAGGCGATGAAGTCGACGGTGAGCGACGGCGGCACGTCACTCGCGGCGTTGCATAAGCTGGTGGCCGAGCTGCAGAAAAGCTACCATGTCGTCCCCACATCCGGGTGACGTGGCACAAATTACTTTAAAATCAAAATGGCAATAATGCAGGATTATGAATCCTGGACCTTGTTTCAGCAAGACTAAGCGTTATACACTTTTTTATTATGAAACTATATGTTTTCTTTAGATAGCTTATTTAAACTAGAAGTAAATAATATAACGAACAAAAAAATATAGCCAATTTATATAATTTTGTTGCCCATCCTTGCGTAGTTTTTGGTTGGAAATGCAAAGGCCACATTAACCTAAGCCAAACATCTGAAATGCAAGCCATTTTAGTGACACTGCCGGTGATCTGTACACACCATTCACCAGTTTTTCAAAGCCACCTACAGTTTGGATCGCCCGTCTCTTCGAAGTTAGAACATTATCAGTAAACAGAGGTAAAAAGTAACGCCGTGGAAGAAAAGATAACAGACGATCGGACTAATATATAAAGTATCACCGAGGAGAAAAAAGTAATAGACGATCGGACCAGTGTAAAAAGTAACACCACAGAGAAAAAAGGCACAGACGATCGGACTAGTGTATAAAGTAGCACCGCGGAGGAAAAAGTAACACCCGACTAGACCATTTTCCTTAGCTCGCAAACTGTGAGTTGTTGTATTTGAAATCCAATAAAACTCCTCTTCATGAGTGAACCTAAGCAATATTAATATAGAACAATTAGGTAGTATACCATTCTTAGATATGGTGAAATCATAATTAGTTAGGAATGAATTCACCTGTTCTTGTAATTTCTTAGTGCGGCTCCGTGTAAGTGAACCACAATTACGTTTACTTGTGTTAGACAGTGAATGCTCCTTAGCTTCCAACACATGATGAGCTGGGATGTCCTCATCAGAAATACTTTGGCAACTGCAAGTGTAGCAAACAAACTTCAGAAAGTCAAACTTCTAATGAAAACTGTTTCACTGTTCAAGTGTTGGGAACTACTAGCTAGTAACCAAAGTAACCAAGATCTTAAGTTGTATTCAGACAAACGGATCATCTTTTAGACTTACTAATAAAAAGTTATGGCTGTTTTAGTGAAGACTGCGCAGAAACTGAACTGGTTACATGAGACTGTTCGGAAATTCTTCCTAGAGACCTTTGAGCTACCAACTTCTCAAGAAACTTAAGAGTCTTTTGATACCCAACTAAGAGAGTTGTTCCTAGTATAAATACTCCTCATTGTCCTTGCAAGAGAGGATTTTTTGATGAATTGATAAACCGTATGGTATTACAGCCGAGTTGCCGAGTGTCTTACTCACACCTTTGTTCTTCCTTGTTCTACTTGGACTTGTGAAGAGATCTCTCTGGGTTCCCCTAGTTCGTGCTCTACGGTTTTTAGTATGGCTGCACCATTTTGTGTGGATTAGTTCTGGATTGTGGTTCTGCGGTCGTTAGGAGATCGAGTCGAAGTCTTTACGATTTCGGTGCCTCTCTCCCCATCGCTTGGTCACATCCAACCTTGAACAGGTATAAAGCTAGTTATCCCGTTGTTCGTAGCAAAATATCTTCGGTTCTTTGACCTACTGTCGTGAAGATCGGGCCACCCTCAAAGGAGGTTCCTTATCAATTTTCCCTTCACAATGACTACTGACCAAATGGCAACCATAATTTATTTTCCCTTTTGTATGGCTAGAAACATCAAACATGGAGCTACTGTTGTGTTCATCTTCTTGATTTCTTTGGTGCTAGATTACTATCTATTCATGGATAATGTTTCCAATCCATACAATGTTTAGACAGGTTTGTTTCTTGTTCAACTGCATGGGTAGGGTTTGTTTGTGTTATGAGAAAATTTCGTATATGCCATCGAAAGTTCGTCGGTTCCCATATATGCCACTGAAAATTTGCTATTCCTATATATGCTACTGCTTCAATTTTCTGTGTCCATATATGTCATTGCTGTTAGTTTCAACCGTTAGTCAATGTTATTTTTTTCGAAATACCAAAATTGCTCCCAGCTTACAAAGCTAGCTAGCTAGATTTGCTCCCGGCCGATCTCAGTTGCGCTGGATTGAATCAGTGATTGGTACATGTGTGCCGGCTAGAGCAAGTGCTAGCTGATCACGGAGCTTAAATCATTCTTGATTTTTAGTGAGCTGAGGGCAATTTTGGTATTTTAAAAAAAACTAACGTTGACTAACAGTTGAAATTGACGGCAATGGTATATATGGACACAAAAAATTGAAGTAGTGACATATATGAAAACAATAAGTTTTCAGTGGCATATATGAGAACCGGTGAACTTTCGGTGGCATATACGTAATTTTCTCGTGTGTTATTGGTGTTAAACTCTTATTGCTACCATCTTGTAGAGAAGGAAAAGGTCTTGGTTTGTTTGTGAATAAAACGAACAGCCAACAAATCAACCACCTCCGCTTCCGTGTGTGCTGTGCACCCGACGTCAACATTCTCTTAGCGTGTGTTTGGATTGGAGACATTATGAGATGGAATGGGATCATACATGTTTACTGGGATAGGATGATCCTAATTTCTGTTTGGTTGTAGGAATGAGATGATCCTTATTTTTATTAGTTTTCTAATAGTAAAAACATTAGACTTTAGCCTAAACATGATCACTTTCTTATGTAGAATTAAACTAACCAGATGATGACGAGGCCATTAGGTTGATGCAGTCAGATTGCATAGATGTAGTGGTACATTCCTGTGGAAGAACACCGGCTTAAGGACGTTGTAGTCAGCGCTGGTAGTCAGTGTGTGAGTGGCGATGTCCTTTCGATCGCCACCTATACTACCCTGGAACGGAGGTCATGAAACGAGTCTCCTCCAGCGCTCTAATGATCGAGATAGAACTTTTGGAGTTAGCTTGACATGTGAGAGATCGTTACCTTTGGCACGGTGTCAGGATCTTAGTATATATAGCGTTGTGGGACTTGGGGCAACCTCCAAAACAAAAGTAGAGTACCTTCTGATCGTGGCACATCATAATATAGAAAGTGCACGTGCATATAAAAAGTGCACATATAGAAAGTGCACATATGGAAAGTGCATGTTTAAATAAGAAATGTACATATATGAAAAGTGCACATATGATAATTCTGCATATATTAGTTAAGTGCAGATAAGGAAATATTTGGATTAAGGAAATTGTCATTATGGTAGATTTAATTAGTCACTTTCCTTACATGATATTATTTCCTTACATGAGATCAATTTAACATTCTCCCACTTTATCGAAATGCTATTTTAATAAATTCAATCTTAGTAAAATAGTAGATTAAGGCAATATGTTTACAATAGCAATAGAGCGCCACTGAAACTCAAGTGCCTATAGCCTACCAGAATACTTTGATAGAATTTAAGCTTATATTTATGGGTGTTGATTGGTGATTGATTCTGCCCCTTTAGTTCCATAATCAATTATTCAAAGGCCATCAACTTAGCCAATGCCAGCAACATGTTCTTTAAATAAGTTGGGTGGTAAGTCCTTGGTTAGTGGATCTGCGAGCATTGATTTAATACTAATATGCTCGATGTGTATAGTTTAATACTGGATTCTATCTTTCACAATATTATACTTGATGTCAATATGTTTGATAGCACCACTTGACTTATTACTTAAATAGAAAATTGTAGCCTTATTATCACAGTATATAGTGAGTAGTTTAGAAATAGTATCTACCACTTTAGGGCTGGGAATAAAATTCTTAAGCCATACAACCTGTCTAGTTGCTTCATAACATGCCACAAATTCAGTCTGCATTGTCGACGATGTAGTAAGAAATTGTTTGGAGCTTTTCCATAAAATTGCTCCTCCCGCAAGGGTGAAAATATAACCTGATGTGGATTTTTAAGTATCCACACACCCCACAAAATCAACGTCTGAATATCCTAATACTTCAAGATTATCAGACTTTATATGTGAGCATGTAATGCTTAGTGCCTTGCAAATAACATAAGACCTTTTTAACAGCCTTCCGGTGGTCTAGTTCTAGATTTGACTGAAATCTATAAAGCATCCTAGTTATGAACACCAAGTTTAATCGTATACAGACTTGAGCATATATTAGGCTTCTGACAACAGAAACATAAGGAATCGACTTCATTTGATCTATCTCTAATTAATTCCTTAGTGCTCGGAATAATTCAAATTTATCACCTTTAACTATTAGAGCAGGTGTGACAGAACACTTACTCATATTGTATATTTCCATGCCAATTTCTCCTGATTAAATTGTCTTTCATAACTCATAAGAATAACACCCCTAAGGAACAACCATAGGAAGATCTTAATCTTTAAAGGAAGGCGCAAGCTCCATATCAACCTGTTGTTCAGAGTAATGTCATTATTTAGTATGGCCTTGTACATTGTATTAACCGAAAATTGTCCACTCTGGTGTAGAGACCAGCTGAAACTATCCAATTTATCATCTAACTCAATATTCCTAATCTTAGGTATCAAACAATTACATGCTTCTAATCTATTACTCACTAGGTATCGGCGAAAAGAAACATTGATTGGTTCATAGCTTAGGACATCAGCCACAGTAGTATTTTTTCTAGAGGCAATATTATATAATATAGGAAACTGCTCACTTAGAGTGGTGGAACCTAACCATTTATCCTCCAAAAAATGGAGCTTTTTGCCATTATGTAATTTAAACTTCCCAAAGAAAAGGAAATTATCTTTGGCATTCATCAATCTAATCCAAAATTGTGAGTCTCATGGTTTTTTCTCCACTTGAGTGATTGTTTTATTGCCTAGATATTTCTTTCTAAGTAATTGTTGCCATTGTCCATCCTCATTTATCAGTTTGAATAACCACTTACTTAGTAGACACTTATTTTGAATTCCTAGGTCTTGGATTCCCAAGCCTTCTTGTTCCTTTGATCTACATAAGAAGTTCCATTTCACTAATCTATACCTTTTTTTATGATCATCCCCTTTCCAGAAGAACCTAGAGCGGTAGAAGTCTAATTTCTTCAGAACCCTTTTTGGTACTTCAAAAAAGGCTAACATAAACATAGCCAAACTGCTAAGAACAGAGTTAATCAAAATTAGCCTCCCACCATAAGATAAATGCTTGCCCTTTCAACTACTCAATTTCTTTTTGAAGCGGTCTTGCTAATCTTCCTATTATGCATCGGAATTCCTAAGTATCTAAAAGGATAATCCCCTATTGCACAACCAATCAACTGCGTGTACTCATCCTCATAGTCTTTTGCATCTCCATAACAAAATAGTTCACTTTTATGAAAGTTTATCTTGAGACCAGACAATTGCTCAAAAGCACATAGCAAGAGCTTCATATTTTTGTCCTGTTCAAAATCATGTTCCATAAAAAGTATGGTGTCATCTGCATATTGTAATATAGAGAGGCCATTATCCACTAGATGAGGTACAACTCCGCGTATTTGGCCTGTCAATGTATGATTTTTTGAGATAATCCTAGTGCTCCTCTAGACCCATCATGATAAATTTCTATGCCTAAAACATAAAAAGCTTCATCAAGATCTTCATATCAAATTCAGAGGATAGGAATCTCTTTGTTTCAAGTAGCAAATGTTTATCGCTACTTACTAATAAGATGCCGTCCACATAAAGCACTAGAATTATGAATTTTCTACCTTTACACTTGATATAGATACAATTATCTATCATATTTTTCTTAAATCCGAAAAACTTGATTACTTCATTGAATTTAAGGTATCATTGTCTTGATGCTTGCTTAAGTCCATAAATAAACTTTTTAAGTCTGCACCCCATGTGTTCCTTGTCTTTCACAACAAACCCTTCAGGATGTACCATGAAAACTTCCTCATGCAAATCACCATTAAGGAATATGGTCTTAACGTCTATCTCATTTAGCTCTAAATCATAGTGAGATACTAGCACCATTATGATTCTAAAGGAGTCTTTCTTAGAGGCAGGGGATAATGTCTCATTGTAATCCACTCCCTCTCTCTAAGAAAATCTTTTGGCTACGAGCCTTACCTTGAATCTTTTAACATTTTCCTTAGAGTCGAGCTTAGTTTTGTAAATCCACTTACAGCCTACAAGTTTCTCCAACAGGAATTTCTACTAGATCCTAGACACTATTAGAGCTCACAGACTTTAATTTATCTTCCATGGCCTCAGAGGTATTTCAGGGATCATATGTGGTTAAGAAGGTTGTGGAGGCATATTCTCGGAAACTTCTTTACTTAGTGCCACATAAGACTGTTGAGATTCATCGTTAGGCTCATTCTCAACAGGAGGTGCAGCCATCTAAGGCACAACTTGAGGGTTAGGAACAATAGATCTCGAATTTCCGTGAGTTTCATTTTCCTTTGTTGTGAGCTCCCATTGGTTTTATTACTTCTAATGGATAGCATATACTATCACAATCTTTCATATTATATAAACAAAATTTCTTATATGTGGTAATATTATAGACAAAATTTCAGGATGAAATGTCTTGACTCTTAATGAGACATCCATTCTCCCCTTAGAAATGTGGCTAAATAATAATGCCACAATTTTATCACCAATTTTTTACCTTTAAACAGAAAAAATACTGAAAAGAAACAGGAAAAAACTTGAAGAACTCTATGCGCGCGCGCCAGCCTGCTGCGCACTACGCCTGTGCGCAACCCAGCAAGCTGCCTGGTAAGCGCATGTGGCCTAGAGCCCATTAAGCGGCACGCATAGGCGGCCCATTAAGCGCCGCGTGCACAGCGGCCCAGCGAAAATGCACCAGGCCTGCTAAGTGGTGCGCGTGCGTGGCCCGTGAAGCATGTGGCATTGTGGCTCGGTAGGCGCCTGGCCAACGTGCTAGCCCATGATGCGCGTGCCACGTGGCCCAGGTAAGTACGTCTGTGGTGGCCTAGAGAATTGCGCGCGCACCAGCCTGTTACGCGCACCCTAAGCATGGCGGCATGCTTGAACGCGCACCGGCCAACGAGTCGGCCTGTTAGGTGGTTGGCTTGCGCATGGCCCGTCATCACGTCTAGCCAGCCATGTGTGCTAGTGCGCCTTGCGCGCAGCCCAAGAACGTGCTGGCCTGTTTAGTGTGTGATGAGGATTAGTCTAAAAAGAGGAGCTTGATGACCTAACGGTATGTTTATTGGTGGTGTCTAGGGTAAGAAGGGCTTTATTTTAAGGTCCTACACGAATTCAAGTCGTCCCTCACCAGGAAACAACAGCAGGTTTGGATCTGGCCCAGGCCTAACTTGGACTCGGTTTGACAGCTGGAGCAATACAAAGTAATTCGGCCATAACTTATTCATACGGACTTGGATTTGGATGTTTTAATACTTGTTGGAAAAATCACATCGAGCCCAATCCAGATTGTACTCGAGGTCCATCAGATTCAAAGAGATCAAGCCACAATGACCAAAACAAATATCGGCCCGTAATCTGTAATTTTTAGATTGAATCCTAGTTTGTTTCTGAGTGTTAGGCTATATATATATATAAGGTCTGGCTTGACCAAACAAGGGGAACCACGTTTTATTCAGATGCAAATTATGATCTTGTTCTTCTCCTAGGGTTTATACCACCACTGCCAAACTAGAGAGTGGAATTGGGAGTTTTATCATAGATTGTTCTTGCTTTTCCTTCTAGAAATTGAGGGTTCAATAGATCTACTCTTGCATGGTCAAGTGGATCAATCTATCAGAGCGTGTGGTCTTGTGAATTCGAGGTGAAAGGTGCGATGCACGGGCAGCGTGTTGTTCATCAAATTTATGAGGTTGCTATCTCTTGATTCTACGTCGAGAAGGTCGGGTTTCCCCCATATCAGTGGCAGTGCCAGCGTGCGGTGCAGTGGCCCATAATGTGGTAGCAAGGAGTGGCGCACGTGGACTGTGCAGCCCAGCAAATCACGGTAGCCCAAGAAACGCACAGGTCCCAGTTAATCACATGGTTCTAGCGTATGGCCCATTAGGCGCTACGTTGTGCGGAGTCCTAGCCATTCCACGGATGGCTGAAAGTGATGCCACATGACAGCAAAATAAACAGGACGAGTCATGGGAAAACCTAATCCCATCTCTTTCTCCTGCACGCCGTCAGAGCTCATGCAATACGCGATGCCTCACCGATTTTTCTGTTGCGCCATTGCATCACCGATGGCTGACTCATGGCACCGGGCCCTCTTGATGGCACTGACCTCGGTAGACATGCTCGTCGTCGACGTCTTGCACAGCCATGAGTGATGCTGCATGTGGCTTTCAATGGATCGAGGTGATTGATTCTTGACTTAGATTAGGGTTCTTAACTGAGTTTTGCGATTCGAGCTTATGAATCCATGATATGTTTTCCTCATGTTTATGCTTTAGTTTCACGATTTGTTTTCAGATTGCATAGACTTTGGGTGAATCCAAGAGGACTTTTACTAATCCGGGGATAACAGGAACAACAACAAAAACTAATCCTAATTTTATTCTCTACGATGACTTAAGGCATTAGAAAGCTAAACGGTTTAAGACCAGCGAGTAGCCACCAGCGACGAAAAGGTACCTCAGTGATCTCATGACCGTTGTGGGATCAACCGGATGGGGAGCATAACAATGACTGATAAGGTGATCCGAAACTAGTCTTGCTCCAACCATCTCCTATGTCAAACATTTACCTTAATTATTCTTTAGATTCACAGATCTTGAAATGCTTACATGAAACATTAACAAATACATGAAATAGAACTAATACTAATCATCAAAATGCATAATATAAACATCATAATGCCTCTAAACTGGATTAATAGAGCATGATAGGCTAAAGATGGCTCTGATACCAAATGTTAGTTTTCTAATAGTAAAAACATTAGGCTTTAGCCTAAACATGATCACTTTCTTATCCGGAATTAAACTAACCGAATGATGACGAGGCCATTAGGTTGATGCAGTCAGATTGCATAGATGTAGTGGTACGTTCCTGTGGAAGATCACTGGCTTATGGATGTTGTAGTCAGCCCCGGTAGTCAGTGTGTGGGTGGCGACGCCCTTCCGATCGCCACCTACACTGCCCTAGAACATAGGTCATGAAACGAGTCTTCTATAGTGCTCTAATGATCAGGATGGAATTTTAGGACTTGGCTTAACGTGTGAGAGATCGTCACCTCTAGCACGGTGCCGGGATCCTAGTATATATAGTGCTGTAGGACTAGGGGCAACCTCTAAATAGAAAATAGAGCACCTTCTGATCATGACGCATCATCATATGGAAAGTGCACATGCATATGGAAAGTGCACATATAGAAAGTGTGCGCACATATGGAAAGTGCATATATAGAAAGTGCACGTTTAAATAAGAAATGTGCATATAAGGGAAGTGCACACATGGTAATTCTGCATATATTAGTTAAGTGTAGGTAAGGAAATATTTAGATTAAGGAAAGTGTCATTATGGTAGATTTAATTAGTCACTTTCCTTACATGATATTATTTTCTTACATGAGATCAATCTAATAGTTTTTTGTTTGGTTGAAGGGATGAAATAGGATGTAATGATTTCATCTCTTGTTTGGATTGAGGATTGGGATGGGATAGATGAATATGTTACCTTTTGACTAACTTTTGTGAAGTTACCACTTTGAAAATAAAAATCATTGCATGATATGTCAAATCTCACAAAACAAAATTATCTTATGAAAATATGTATTAAGCAAACATAACCCGAAGAGCTTGTGACCATGAGAGAAATCACAACTTTTGAACATCTAACAAATTTCATTTTTTATCATATAGCATTACATCACAATCCAAAAGAGGATGATAAGTAGATACAAACTATCCAATCCTCATATCAACAGAACACACAAGATGATGAGGAGATGACAATTGGACAGGAGCCACTTTAGAGCAAACGATCACTTGATCAGATGCATCAGATCATGCTTACGACATTTCAGATTGGATGGTTTGGGATTCAGAATTCAATCCAGAACACCCAAGAAGTTCTGAGTGAAATGTTGAGGCAACCATATTTTCTAAGCATATAAACAAAAGAAAGCTAAATTCTACTTATTGTTCTTCTTTTCGGTGTTGCTGCTACAAATTAAAAGAGAAGGGAAAATGAACCCAACCAAAAGAAGAGAAGACAAAAAAATCACCTTTCTATTTCTATCTTTGTACACAGAGGCCAACACCGATTCCAAGAGGCACCGAATCAACATTCTAAGAAATTTCATCTTTGGGCATGCCACCGTTAAAGTTTCTCGAGTGTTGAAGCTAATTGAACTGCGTTCTTGGCAATCTTGCAGTTGTCGTCATTCACCAGAGCCTCACGGAGATGAAAAGCTCCGAGCTTTATTGCTTCCATTGCCAATTTGTTGCTCTCGAAATAAATCCAAGTTAAGGCGACCAGTGTCTGCTCGATTGCACGGGTGTTGTGCTGCTGGCAACACCGGAGAGCACGGGCACAATGCTGGGGATCCTAGATAGCTCCTAGCGCCCCTCACGGGACTTGGCGAAGAGGCTGAGCACCTCGGCAGCGCGGGTAGAGACGGCGGTGGCAAGTTTGGCGAGCGCGGGCGCCGCTCTGATAGATAAGAACAGATCTAGAGTGCGACTAGACGCGGCGGTGTGAGGGCACGATGGCGAGCGGGGCATAGTAGTGGAAGGGCATGACCGATAGATCCGACGGTGGCAGGCGGGGTGGGGTGCAGTGGCGGCAGGCGAGGCACATCGCGTCAGTGGCCAGGGGTACTGTTGCTCACCTTTACAATGGGGAAAAGGAAGACTAGCGTTATTCTCCCCGTAGTGAAGTAGCGACGCGTGTGGAAAAGTGGGATGACTTGGTTTGGCTATTTTCTAGGGATGAGGTTATCCTAGATTTCAGGGAATATTTTCTTCTTAGGGATCATCCCATCCCATGTGTCTCTAAACCAAATGTCTCTAAAAATAGGATCGCCCCATCCCATCTCGAGATATCCCTTAAACCAAACACGTGCTTATTATCGTAAGGAGTTGACTATCGTCCAGACATCGGGAATGAATTAGAAAATCGGACGCACGTTCTGGCCATTGGATCACCGTGCACAAATCCTATCCGTTCGATCATATTTCAACAGTCTAGTGCTAAAACATGGCGCGTTACTTATTAAAACATTGTGTATATACTATGTGAAATATTTATTAGAACTAATTGGAATATAACATAAAAACACTTGAAACAAAATATGTTTCTAGCTGAAACATGGCATATTACTAATTAAACCATTGCGTATATACTATGTGAAACATTTATCAGAACTGATTGAAACATTACATAGAAACACTTGAAAACAAATATGTTTCTAGCTGAAACATAACGCGTTACTGATTGAAACATTGCTTATATACTATGTAAAATATTTATCATAATTAATTGAAACATGATATATAAACAATTAAAATAATTTGTGTTTATTTTAAACATGATTTACATATTTTTAAAACACTATTAACGTATAAAAATGATATATTGTTTAATACATAAAATGAAACAAATGTTAAACTATTTGAAACATTATGATATATTACTTGAAACAATATGTGTAGTTGTATTGAAACATTATTCGTAACTGATTGAAACATTGAGTAATTCTTGTGTTCCATAAGAGAAGTACAGCTCAAAAACCTCATTCTAAAACTATCAATTTAACAAAGAAAATATATTCCATATTATTTAATTAATTTTATGTTGATTAAATTATAAATTTGACTAAATATTATTTGGGCTGAATTATTTGGGCATAAGCCAACCAATCTACTTTGGGTCGAACTTCTAGAACATGACGTTGGGTCACATACACGCAACGTCCAATAAAAAGCCTTCCTCGGGACGCCTAGACAATAGCATTACTGTTATCTTAATGATCACGTGTTCTTGGATTGTGTTGGAGCCCGACCCGATACACTACGGGTCAGCTTGCCCAGGTTGAGTCGAGCCTGCTCACCCGCAGGTTCAATCGGAGCCACAACTTAAATTTCATACCTGTTCAACCCAAAAGACTAGCCTAATGTGTAAGGGTTACCTCTTTATTAAAATTGTGCTCTCCCATCGTCGATACTCAATGTGGGACTAAGCCCAACAATCTCCCTCGTCACACATCGAGCCTGGACACCTGGCTCGACCCGATCTCCTGTGATAACACCTGGAGATTCTTCGTGGGATCTTTGACCTAACTCTGATATTAATTATTGGAGCCCAACCCGCTACACTACGGATCGGCTCGCCTAGATCGAGCCGGACCTGCTCACCCACAGTTCCAATCAGAGCCACAACTTCAATTTCGTACCTGCTTAACCCAAAAGACTAGCCTGATAGGTGAGGGCTACCCCTCTATTTAAGTTATGATCCCCCACCATTAATACTCGATGTGAGACTAAACCTAACAGATTGGTATCACTCGTTCATATTATACAAAGAAATATTTGATGATTTTGAGATTTAAAATAGGTAGTTGTTTAATTATATTGATATTTGTCAAACAAATTGAACCCACTTATTTTAAATAAGTGGGTCATCAAATCTTCCTTATATAAATATACCAACGAAACAATGTATGATACTTCACATGCATCACATCCTAGCACAAACATCTCACACTACTTCTTAATGGCCTCCACCTCAACTTATTTCTAACTCTGGTCCTAATCTTATTATCAACCACGTTTATCCTTAAGCATCATCTACACATGAATAAACAAACCAATCCTATTTAAACATATGTTCTTTTTAACTTGACTTACATTAGAACTCATATCAATATTCACATGAGTTATTCATTACACCTGATCATACACACGATCTTATACAAAAACTTTTGTATGACAAAATTAAAATTTTCATATGCCCAAAACATATATAGTAAATACTCCCTCCGTCTTAAAATACAACCATTTATACAATTTAAATTTTGTCCTAAATATTACAACTTCTATAATTTTTCTCCATAAATCTTCCTATTTTACCTCTATCTACCATTCAACTAGAGTACTAGTTACATGTAGTACTAATTTTGGAGTACTAGTTGTCTCTGCTATTTATATTTATAAGGGGTAGTTTAGACTTTTTTCCTCGTATCTTAATAAACATGTCAAAGTTTAGAAATGGCTATAATTTAGGACGGATGGAGTAAAAGCATCTTCAATGTCTATCCTATCCCACTTGCTACTCTATTTCATAGCAAGTGTAGTCTAAAAATCAACTTTATTATTTTTGTTATTTGAATTGTTATTTTAGGTGACTTCTTATCCTCTTTCCAAGACTTACTTTTTCTATCAAGGCATGAGAACTTACTACTCTATTTTATATGAAGTCATATTTAAGAAATCCATTAGAGTAGATAGCAGATGCTCTAATATTTATAGTCAAAAGTAACTTACATTGACTACGCTTATTTAAAACGATTTTTTAAATAATGTAGTAGATTCACGGACATGCGTGGGTTATTGCCATTTTGACTTTAGAATTAGATGTGCCCACGTCACTCAG
>KE372430.1:897742-923354 GCA_000418225.1 Zizania latifolia | reverse complement strand
GTGTGCCGCCGCGTCGTTCCCGCGCCGCCACCTCATCGGGGCCGTGCCGCCGCCGCCATCGCCTGATCCGCACCAAACGGCTGCGTTGAGTCGCACCGGATCTGCGCTGGCTTCTTTCGTTGAGAGGCAGAGAGAAGCGCGTTGGCTTCTTTCGTTGGGAGGGAGAGAAGGCAGAAGGCAGGAGTTTGAGAGAGAGAATGAGAAGGGGAAGAGAAAGAGACAGAGAGTAATGCAGCCTACACCCTCCTGTCCCCTCTGCTCTCTCGTGCGTGGTGGAGAGATCTGTAAAATATCTTTTCATGTAGTCTCTGCTCTTTCCAATGCACTTTTACAACTGTTGGGCAGTATAGAGCTGAACGCTAGTTGGCAGTGGAGAAAAAGAGGACACGGAGAGATAGAAAGACAGCCAATGGCTAGCAATGTTTATCTTAAAATAATAATTGTTTGCATGTTAAGTATGAATAATATATTATTTAACTATTTAGTGGGTCGATTGGTTCGACCGATTAATTCAGTTAATTTCCTGATTAACCGATTAATCTCTACTCGGTGGTCGACCAATCAGCTACCGATCACCGATTTTTCTAACACTGGTAGTTCCACTCTATAGGAAAATGTAGTCACTATGTGATTAACAGTATGTGAGTCTTATAAATACCCAACAGATATCTGTGTATCTAACCAGACTAAGATTTAATTCTTTTTCATAGAATATATTTAAATCCTTGGTTCCTTGCAAGTAGCATAGAACATTCTTGATACTCTTCCAATGTTATTTGGTAGGCTCTACATTGTATCATACTAGTATATTCACTACTGTACTTTAGTATGAGAATTTTGGTTCTAATACTTCTTCTCCCTAACTAGTAGTTTGTATGAATCCTATTTTGTCTGTAGTGACTTTCCAACCATATACATTATAGTGGGAAATAATTTTTTAAAACCAAACTATTCCCATATATGAGTGTACGTATATTTATATACTCTAGCTACAAGCCTAAGCAAAGATTGGTTTTAGTGTTTTATTTCAAACTCAAATTCAAAAAATAAGTTTGCTTCCCAATTTTATCATAGTATTCAAACCACCTTTATAATAAGAATTTTTATTATTCATACAGCATTTCTTCCAAAGAAATTTTTATTCGACAAGTCAATTATATTCTATGAGACTATTTTATCTCGTATAGTAATTTCCATACACCATATGTTGCACGTTCTGATGCTTTTTTCATCTTGCTCACTATTATTTTCTATCACATGAGCAAGACCCTTTAACGTATCAACTGCTACTTTGGTGCACATGTTATCGTAGTTTTTTGCTTCATAGAAAGATTCATATTATTATATCTATATCTAATGTCACATGCCACTATTAAGTCTTAACTGGTTTCTCTTCTTTCTATAGAGTGTTTTTTATGATTAAGTACGATAAATCATACTATCCTATTTTACAAGACATTTTCGGTCATGAGGATCCATAATTATTTTCCTATTATTTTTGTTCAAGGTCTATAGACGAGATAAGATATACTTTTATCTTCTTCAGCATTTCACTCTATTCAGTGCATTACGTTCAACTAAATGTAACTTAGTCATGCTTTTCAAATCATAAAAATAATTAGACATTATAATTTATAGTTTCTTCTTTTCTAGGTACTTCCAGTACTTCGTTTCTACGTACTTTCCGTACTTTTATATTTTTGATACTCCATCCGTTCTATAATATAGCAACTAGGATCGGATCCGTCCCATAATATAGCAACCTAGGACCGGATAGGACATTTTATAGTACAACGAATCTAACAGTATCACTGTCTAGATTCGTTATACTATGATATGCCATATCCGATTCTAGATTGTAATATTATGAAACAGAGATAGTACTTCTTATAAATTCCTTCTATTTGTACCATTGCACTCAGGAAGTTCCGTGGCCTTGCCTTGTCATCTCGTTACCAGCAACAAGGAAGTATGCAGTGTGCCTGGAGAAAAAGAGCAGTGGTAGGGTCTTAGCGCAACTATTTATAATTGTTGGATGTAGAATAGCTATCAGCAAGCAAGAATTCAGTCATAATACAGACCTGAAAAAATTCGTCATTTTGGTTTTTGTGTCTGCATCTATGCTCTCGGTGGTAGCAACAGCTTGCTGCATGTGGTGTAGCCATCGCTCTGCAGCTTGGCGGGTAACAGGGAATGGTCGATGTCGTGCTATCAAGGCAGGATGCCCTAGAATGAAAATCAGATGAACAGATCACAAGTCAACAAGTAATTCAGGGGAGAGTATCTGAAGCAAGTGCGCGGTGACAGCGAGTGCTCTTGCTACTGTTGGTCGGCAAAACAGAGTAAAATCGATAAACACATCCAAATTTTATGGGAGGGCAGTGTATGCGAAACACAAAGTAAAAGCATCAACCGTAGGACATTATCACACAATTTGCCACGCTAAAATAGATCATCTGGCAGATTGGCGATAAATCAGTAGAGAATAAGATAGCATCGTAACACAGCAAAATTCAGTGTACTGTGTCTGAGATTCATCGGTTGGCATACGAAAAAAGCAATGTGACTGTCAAAGGAGAACAAGAAATGTAAAGCTTAATGAGCTGAATTCTACAAACTGTTTGTATCGCCGAAGTGTTAAGGAGAAAAAATGCTCCACATCTAATTGAGCAACATACTGAGCATTTAATTCTAGAGACGAAAGTTTTTAGATAACGATAACAACACATCATAGCAGACGTTATTTGCAACTGCAGAATGTGCAGATAAAACATCAAAACACGCTTGTTTGGGGCTTGAAAGTTCAAACAGCCATCCGAGGTCCAAATTGCACCTCTAGCGTAATATCTTGCATTGATAAAAACATTTGGCTAGCTTACGATATCCGAAAACTAAAGATTCTTCCACACAAACTCCCCTGCAAAACTAACCAGCAGCAGGCTTGTAGTTCCAGATTATTAATTTGTTCAGTCCGCAGTGCACTCTAGCATATGTGATGCCTCTGGTCGGGTTCTCATGTCCTACTAATGTAGGTTACATTTGTGAAAAAGAGAAATCTAACCAGCAGCAAACATCACAGAAAATGAATCCCCTCCTCTCTAACCAATTGGCTGTTGCACTCAACCATCCACACCCGAGGATCATCACCAGATGTGCAAACCGACATAAATTACGTGCAGAGAGATTTTGAGTGGGAGAGACACAGAGTGAAATTACCTCTCCTCTGGGAGAAGAGCTGCGGGCCGCCCATGCGCTGCACCAAGAACTCATACTGGTTCCGGATCGCGTCCTCCTTCCTCGACCCCGCGAAGATCTGCCTGAACCACTCCTCCGCGTCCTCATAAACCCTGCTCCGCCAATCCAGCCGCGGCCGGCCACAAAATCAGAGAAGAAATCAGGCCGAGGAGGCGAGGAGCAGATCGATGAATCAGAAAGAGCAGATCTAGCGGCGAGATGGGAAGAAGGCCAGAAGGGGATTAGCGATCCGCCGATCCACCTGGTGTAGAAGTTGGTCGAGAGGTCGACGAAGGGCTGCGTGGTGCCGCCGAGCGCCTGGAATACGTTGCCGTCGTCGATGGCGAAGGCGTCGCCTGCCGCCACGCCGTTCCACTCCGAAGCCTTCTCCTGCAGCGACTGCATCCTGGCCCCCACCACCGCCGGCGCCGCAGCCGCAGCCGCAGCTCGGATCCCCAACGCTTGGTTGCCGTGGCCCGCGGAAGTAGACTTCAGGAAGACGCTTGTGCCACTCGCTCCAATTTATACCTGGCACGCTCCACCGGCCAATCGGGCGGCCGGGCACGCGCGGGGTGGGCACGCACGTCGGCGAGGGGGCTCGAATCGCCGGCCATGTCGACACGCTGTGCCACGCATGGTGGCATCTGCTACGCCTACTAGCGAATGATGGCAATCAGCCGTGCCACGCTGGATTATAATAAAACAGTTTAAATTTTTATTTTTAGTCTAAAATAAAAACTAGATTACTCAACTAAATATTTTTAATCTATCCACGGTTTTATATCTAAGATTTAGTTATACCAACTTTAAAAAATTCTAGATCTAAAGTTGTGCCAAACGGAACATAAGTACACGGTTCTATTTATTATGAGAGAGTTTAGGTTCACTACACAGTATCATGTCAATGTTCTAACTTTAATATTAAATATTTTAACACTTACATAAAAGACATCCAACAAACTGTCATCCCCATAATCTGTTCCTCTTTGCGAATGATTAGCGAGAAGATGTTTGTGCCAATGCCAATTCTTGCTTGGTTTATACTCCTACTTTACCTACGAGTAACTAGTATTGTACTCGTGCTATGCATCGGTGAAAATAAAAAAACAATTATATTATTAGTCAGAAGTTGGATTCTTTAGAACTTTAATTTAGTAGTTAGAAAGATTATAGCAGCATCAAAGAACAATTAAAGTCAAGCTGTCATATCCTCAAATAATCAAATAAAAGCACAAGAAAAATATTTGCTTGCAGTCCAAGCCATCAGGATAGTTTTGGGAGTTGGACAGCCCTTCGAAGTTCCTCCAGCGAAACTAATAATCGGGATAGTTTTGAGAGTAGGACTACCGAGCAGGAAGAATGGGTGTATTCTGCTTGGGTCGGGTCTCCCCTTTTATAGAGTACGCTGTGGAAAACGAGAATTTATCCATATAGAAATAAAGCACCTTTCGATCATGACGCTCACATTAGATGAAAAGAGATCAAACCGAAAAGGAAAGATCTCAGTATGAGGAAAGTTATTAGAGGGAAATATATCAGTTTACTAAAGAAAGTTCTTTACATGAAAGGTCTTTAATCGAAAAGATATCCATTCACTAAGGAAAATCCTTTAAATAAAAGGTTATTATACAGAAAGATATCCATTCACTAAAAAAATTCTTTAAATGTAAAGTTATTATACAAAAAGATATACATCTTATAAAAGGAATGATCTAGATAATCTGAAAAGTCTTGACTGATCATTATGGAAATATGTGGGAGGAAAGAGATCGATCTAATCTCCTATAATTTTGCGCTGAAAGGAATGACTGAGATTTAATATTTTTATTTTTAATAGGGTAAAGATAAAGGGCTGAGATTTTTCAGATGGTAGATGATTAAAGATAAAGGGCTGAGATTTATTAGAGGGGTGATGTGTCCACTCTCTCAACTCGTCAATTATATAGTAGGGTAGATAAGAAATGAGCCAAATGTATGTCTTGCGTTCTCTAGCTACCGAAGGAAAAAACGCATTGCAATTTACATGGTGGTTTGGACGCTGGTGATAGGATCTATATACCGAAGCGATCGTCTCTGCTTCTATTCAAGCAACCGTTATTTGCGATGTATTTCGTTTTCTCGTGTAATTACAACCCCAGTAAAGAAATGCAGACTCTGCTTAATTCGTTTCCCTTTGCACAAAGTGCAGGCAGGTCTATACTCTATAGGGCCATGATATGAAAGAAATTTTGCATTCGACAAAAAAAGTTTCAGAGTTTCTTTTAAAAGAAATAAAAAAGTTCAGAGTGAACTAAGAAAGAAGTGCGAAAATATATTAATATGCACAGAGTTCAAAGTTTAGGATTGAGATGGTTTTTAGGGGGAAACAAGGGAAGGACAAGGCATGGGATGGCCGTTAAAGGCTTTCAGCCGCATGCACGCGGTTCTCCGGTAACGAGCCCTTTTTATATATCCTCAAATTGTTTTATTATGCCAGAATGGCTTCAGAATTCAGAATTGGTAGTTGGTAACATGTTTACGAGAACATACTAATTGGAATTATCATGGTTTTTATTGTATCATCGGTCGGTGGTTAGGATTAATGGAAAGGTAAAATTTAAATTTTGATCAAATTTGATTAACCAATTAGTAATTAGCCATCGGACCGCCATCGATAGCCAGCCCTTCATTAATTTAGGGAAGATAAAACCCATTGGGAGAAAAGTATATATCACGTGTCTTGATTGTATAAATTGTTCCGTTAAAAACCTTAATATAAGAAACTGATTTAAGAGAAAAAGAGTACAATACATAAAATATTTCATATAATTCTTAAAATTAATTCAAGCACTTTGCTATGTTTAGTTCAGTTTTTCTAACCAGTTTTTTGGTTGGGAAGCTGAAAGCTGAACCAAATAGATTCGAGGGCAAACATGCTTCTTCAAAAGCTACAAATTTTTTTCTTTATGAATCGAAAAAATGTGAAAGTTATTCTCATCCTAACTTTCACCGCTTCTCATTTAAAACTTCATAAAAATTACCCACCATACCATTGTAAGTATAGAAAGTTAATTTCACCTCAACTTTCACAGCTTCTCAGTTTTTTCACAGCTCACAGTAGCTTTTCTATAGCTCATAGCTCATAGTAGTTTTTTCACGGCTCATAGCTCACATCAACTTTTTTAAAATCTACAGCTCAACCAAACACATCTTTAGTCTTCATAAGCAAGATTTAATTATTATTATTATCATTTATGGTGTAAAGCTTTTCCTCATGAAATGTGCCCTTATGTAAGTTTAATCATCTAAATTCTATAAACACATCTTTCAAAACTAAATAGGAAAAGACTTAGTAAATAAATATATAAGATTTTCACACGACTTAGTGTGCATCATTTTTATTTTTTTAATCTTACGCAGTTTGTGAGCATAGAATATTTTAGAAGTTCATATGCTTCAATAAATTGCTCTCCACATGTTTCGATTGCACTTGTGCAATACAAACCATATTATCATTGTAGATACTGCTTTTCTCTTAAGATAGTATTTGCAAATCCGCTATCCATAATACATACACTCTCTATTTTTAGTGCCATACGAATTCTAGAATAAAATATTTAATCGATCACAAGTGAGAGAAGAAGCAACAAGGATAAATAAAATGCTCATAATGAAAATTCTAAGTATTGGAAAAATATAATGTGCTAGAAAAATTTACTCTTCTATAACTTACAATTATTCAACACTTTAATATTTATATAAATTAGGATGATATAGAAATTCTAATTCTAAATACAATCCATAAAACATCTAGCCACTTCACCTGCAACGATATTTATAGACTCTATTTTTATCGTAAAAAGTTAACAAACGAGAAACCTCATATGCCATTTTTGCTTTTGCTATCTACTTCTCATAGAAGTACTATTTCTGCTACTATTAACACATAGGTTTCTATCTAAAATGTTTTAGGTATCTTTATTTAAAATCCATGTGTTTTAGGGTTTTATGGATATGCATTGAGAGTGTTTCACATGTCTATTTTGTTTACGGGTTTTTAATGAACCCAGTTTTTTTTTCCGGGTTGCCATCCCACACCGTTCCTTCCCGAGACCCGTTTACCCGCTATAGTTAGTTACCTCCCGCAGTAGTGCTGCTGTCTTCTCTGCCCCTCCGCCCACTCGCGATCTCGCCTCTCCTTCCCCTCTCCTCCGCGCCCTCCACCTCTCCGGCGAGCGCGTCGCCGCGCGGCCACACCTCCGACGCGCGCCCACCCAGACGCGTCGTTTCCCCCGCCGCCCCCGACGTCGCAATGGTATGACCCTCCCTCGCCACAGGGCACCACCCGCCCCACCTCATCCGTCCTCTCCCGCCGCTTCCGCGGAAATGGTAGATCCGGGTGCGAGACCGTCCCGTTCGGCCCAGCCGGATCCTGCGGATGGCTCTCCACGCCGAGATCCGCGGTTGGACCGATCGGCTCCAGCTTGGATCTGGGCTCTGACGTGTTTGCAGTCCTGTATATACTGATTTTTGGTTTTGTTTGTGTTTTTGGTGTGTTGCTGTTGGTGGCGGGGATGATGCGGCAGCCTCTCCGGTTAGAGATCAAGGTAATTTCGTGGTTGCTTGTTTAGATCCCGTTAATTCGTTGTGGTTTTGATGTAATGGTGGAGATTGTATTGCTCATGGTGTTTGATTGGATCAGAGGAAGCTCGCACAGAGGTCAGAGAGGGTCAAGTCCGTAGATCTCCACCCCACCGAACCATGGTGAGTGGGCTGATCTTTGTCGTGTTAGCCCAATTCCAAGAGGATGCATTCTGCGTTTGAACCTGTAGAATGTACGTTTGAATTTGTAATAAAATTTTCTTTGTTCGTGTAATGCAGGATCATGTCAAGTCTTTACTCTGGGAGTGTCTGCATCTGGAACTACCAGACGCAGGTTGCTTGCTCTTAATATCTGCAATGTTTGTTTATTCATGTGGTTTCGGTAGGTAGATTTAGCCTTTACATCACTAACTGTTCATCTGTAGTACGTTGCCTGTGTTAGTTCCCATGATTGAATGTTTGCTAATGCCAACTTATCTACTAATGTACAAAAATTCAACTTACGCATTTCATAGTCAAGAAGCAGTATTTTATTTTATATCATCGAAAAAATCCACAAACACTTTTCTATCATCCTTTTCAAATATATCAATGGAGAGATTTTGATATGTGAATAATAGTGAAGGGGCATTTTAAAACCTTTTCAAATATATATGTACAAAAATTCAACTTGCACATTTCATTGTCAAGAAGCAGTATGTTATTTTATATCATCGAGATATCCACAAACATTTTTCTATCATCCTTTTCAAATATATCAATGGAGAGATTTTAATATGTGAACTAATTTAAATTATGCTCATTTATTGCCAGACAATGGTCAAATCGTTTGAAGTCACTGAGTTGCCAGGCACGCTTCCTCATCTTACCATTTACATTCTACCTCATATGCCATTATGCTGATGTAGCCATGCTATTTGCAGTTCGTTCGGCTAAATTTATTGCACGGAAGCAATGGGTTGTGGCTGGGGCGGATGACATGTTCATCCGTGTGTACAACTATAACACAATGGACAAGGTCAAGGTTTTTGAAGCTCACACTGATTACATAAGGTGTGTGGCTGTTCATCCAACCCTGCCCTATGTGTTGTCATCTTCTGATGACATGTTGATAAAACTCTGGGACTGGGATAAGGGCTGGATGTGTACTCAAATATTTGAGGGGCACTCTCACTATGTCATGCAAATCACATTTAACCCAAAGGACACCAATACTTTCGCCAGTGCTTCCCTTGATCGTACTGTGAAGGTATGCCTTCTCTGTTTGATCTTGAAATAGAAACTGCACATTTTTGACATGTTTCCTGTCACCTGAGCCTTAAAAGTAATCCTCTGTACCTGAATTTTTCAGATCTGGAGTCTTGGTTCTCCTGATCCAAATTTCACGTTGGATGGTCACTCGAAAGGTGTAAACTGTGTTGATTACTTCACAGGGGGTGATCGGCCATATCTAATTACAGGTTCTGACGACCAAACTGCCAAGGTGTGCTGTCTTCATTAAATCATACATTTATGAGCATTTAGAACATTTTTACATTGCATTATTTTGAATCAGGTTTGGGATTACCAAACAAAGAGCTGTGTTCAAACACTTGAAGGGCATGCACATAATGTCTCTGCTGTATGCTTCCATCCCGAGCTTCCAATAATAATTACAGGTTCAGAAGACGGGACTGTCCGTCTGTGGCACTCCACTACCTATAGGTACTTACACTCTTGGTTTAATTTTGGCTTATGACCTTGTACTACTGCCTATTTATTTAGTGATATTTGCTTGTTTATACACAACATGCTCTTGGCACCTGCATGAGCACCACTATCCAGATGTTAGGTCAAGATCAAATATCTAAAATCCAAACCAGAATCACTCATCATTGAGCCAAGCATGACACTCACACTACCACAAAATAAAAAGAACATCACAATTCTACACTCATTTCCTGAATACAGATATTGAAAATGCAGCTATGATATATCGGCAAAATTAGATGCATATTGTCCTAGTCAGTTTGGACTTTGGACATGGGTTTGAATACTGCAACACAACGTTAGACAAAACAGAATGGGATTGATATTTAGATATCTATAGTTCCAATTCTACTTGCCAAGTTTGGCATTTTCATTTTCTATTTTAAGGATGTCACTGTTGCTGTTTCACCATGTGATCTTTCAATTCCATTTATGATTTTACGATGCTATCTGAGAGAAAATGTTATGTTAGAAAAAAATGTTTGCTTCTACTTATAATTTAGACAAGGTGGTGCATATCACATTTTGATCATTTTGTTTGAAACTCCTAGATAGTAGAAATGATGTTGTTTAGGCTGCTCTATTCTTTTTAAAAGCAGAGCTCAACTGTTTCGTTAATTATATTATCATTTACATAAAAATTAATGGACCTACAGTTTTCAATTGTCAGTGGGTAAATATGCCCTTTTATTGTTGTTCTTATGTTTGTAGATCTGCTTATTCTCCTATGAAATAATATACATGCAATTGTGTCAGACCTTGGAGTTAACCATATTCCTATTTTTTATTGTTCTTTATGGATTCAACTTTCTTGTTCTTAGAATTTAACAGTGTGGTTGGTGCTCTTTGTAGGCTTGAGAACACACTTAACTATGGCCTTGAACGAGTTTGGGCATTAGGTTACATGAAGGGATCAAGAAGGTTATGAAATATTTCCCCCTTTTATTCCTTTTGTTTTCTCCAAATCCGGAATTGTGTTCCAGAATATCTTCAATTTCTGCAGGGTTGTGATTGGATACGATGAAGGGACAATAATGATAAAGATTGGTCGTGAAGAACCCGTTGCTAGCATGGACAGTAGTGGCAAAATTATATGGGCAAAGCATAACGAAATTCAAACTGTTAATATCAAGACAGTTGGTGCAGATAATGAGGTGGGGGTTATTGAAGAATATGTCATACTTCTGAGAACATTCATATACTGATTTTTGTACTTTAAATTGTTTCTTTTGTCAGATCACAGATGGAGAAAGACTGCCATTGGCTGTGAAGGAGTTAGGCAGTTGTGATCTTTACCCACAAGTAGGTTTCTGTTTGGTATTGAGAAAATACCCTATTCAAACAGTACTGTGTTTTGCAACATGGTACTGCCACTGCAGTTGGAAAAGTTTGCTATGATTCTACATGCTATTGCACACTTGCTTGTATTATGCACGCAAATACTTTTATTGAAGTGAAACGATTCAATATCAACATTTTAGTATCTTTTCTGTTTATCTCATGCTTATCATTAGATAGTGGATATTGTTACCTTGTGTTATTGCAGTGTTTTTAGCCTTGTTCTAAACTGTAATATTAATATAGCATGTACCTGAACCATCTCAATTAACAGAAGTTAGTTTATGAATACCTTTTGACACTTAGCTTCATGGGTTAATAAATGTATAAAGGATACCAAAAGTACTAACAGATGCTTCTGACCAACATACAGTCCTTTTTTGGTGCACCAAGAAAGCATGGTTTTGTGTGATGGATATGTTTTGGCTCCAACTCTTATTGGCAACATAAACATGTTACTGAGTACTCTCTTCTGTTCTTTCAGAGTTTACGGCACAATCCAAATGGGAGATTTGTTGTTGTATGTGGAGATGGGGAGTACATTATATACACCGCACTTGCGTGGAGAAATAGATCCTTTGGGTCTGCACTTGAATTTGTCTGGTCGACTGATGGTGAATACGCTGTCAGGGAAAGCACATCCAAAATAAAGATTTATAGTAAAAATTTCCAGGTTTGCATTCAATTTATCATTCGGTATAGTGGGTATTTTCTTGTCTCTTTGTTGTTAGACATTTTTTCTTACATTTGAATATTTGATAACAACTATGCAGTTTCCTGAAGTACTAGTAGAATGATTAACTCATTAACCTCACTTTAAGAGAAAACAAAAAAAGTTGTTCCTTATGCCCTTGTGTAAATTATTAGGATCAGATATTGTAAAGGAGTGCCCTACTATTCTTAGTACTCTGGTGATTTGGGATTTTAACAATGCTGAACCCATTTCTTACTTCTTGTCTTACTCTACTCTAGCTTAGTTGATTGCATTGCAGGATTTTATTTCTGATTTCAAAAACAGTAATTTAGTTGTTACAATGTTACATTCTGCCCCTTATTGTCCAATATTACAGAGACTGTTTTTCATATATATAGAAATATTTTGTTAGGATTTTTTAAACATAATGTGACATGAGCTATCGATAATTTCAGGAGAGGAAAAGTATAAGACCAACATTCTCTGCAGAGCATATATATGGTGGAGTATTGCTTGCTATGTGTACGAATGACTTCATTTGTTTCTATGATTGGGCAGAATGCAGGTTAATACGCAGGATTGATGTGAATGTTAAAGTGAGTTTTTCTTTGTTCCACAAATGGATTTTATGATGTGTTTTTGTGCATTAATTCTTCGTTATGTTAGCGGTACTGCAGCACGTGGTACTGTAGCAGTGCCATTAGGGAAGAGTTTAACTTCTACAACAATAATATCTATTACCTAAATAATATGTTAGGTTATTAGGATAGAGGTATAGTTATTTTGGTATTACATCTATTAGGAAGGTATTGGTTTAAGTTAGTAATTAGAAATTGTATTCTTAGGGGGTAGATTTACTATTCACGGTTATTGTTCACGCAGTACTGTAGCAGGGACCCCTCCCTATAAAAAGGACCATGTATCTCTATTATAATCAAGAAATAAAGAATCCTAAAGTTAGTCCTAGCTTGATCATAGTCTCCTGACATTCAGGACAACCTAGGCGTCGACGAGAGTGATCTCACCTTTATCCCGGTCTTTGGACCCATGAGCCAACATCCATAACATTCTTTTTCATATATCATGCACTCGAAATAATCGTTGTTGGCTATTGCAGAATTTATATTGGGCCGACAGTGGTGATTTGGTAACAATTGCAAGCGACACATCATTCTACATTTTGAAGTACAATGTGAGTTATCACATGCAATATGTATATCACTATTTTCCTTTAATCCTTTCTGTTGCATCAGTGCATCTTGTACTGTTAGCCTATATTAACTTTATCCTTCTGTGTAATTTACTAACACAACTGTAACTTGGTACCTTCTAGAGGGATGTAGTTTCTTCTCATCTAGATGGAGGTGGTTCTGTTGGCGAGGAAGGTGTGGAAGACGCATTTGAATTGCTTCATGAGATAAATGAACGTGTTCGTACTGGGCTATGGGTTGGAGATTGTTTTATATACAATAATTCTTCATGGCGACTAAATTACTGTGTGGGAGGAGAGGTAAGCGCATAATATTCACCATAAACAACATCATTGCATGTGGACATTCTCTGTTAGAACATTTGGTGCATCTGTTTACCTTTCCATGTCTGTTTGTGTTACAGGTTACTACCATGTTTCACTTGGATCGGCCAATGTATTTGTTAGGCTATCTTGCTAACCAAAGCCGTGTCTATCTTATCGACAAGGAGTTCAAGTAAGTGACATTAATACATTTTGCTCTAAGGTGCCTTTTATGAACATTTATGGTTAACAACTTCCATAATCGCAGTGTGGTGGGCTATACTTTACTGCTCAGTTTGATTGAGTACAAAACACTTGTGATGCGTGGGGACTTCGAACGTGCAAATGCTATTCTACCTATCATACCAAAAGAACAACACAACAGGTGCTGCTTGTTGGCTTAAATTTAGTGACTGTACTTACAAATTAGCACGCCACCACTTTTAAATGATTAAATTTTGGTTTGCAGTGTAGCACATTTCCTTGAATCACGAGGCATGCTAGAGGAAGCCCTTGAAATAGCTACAGACCCTAATTATAGATTTGATTTGGCTGTGCAGCTTGGTAGCCTGGAAGTTGCAAAGGCATGACGCTATTATACTGTTTATTGTGATACCGTTAAGGACACATTTCCATGAAATTTCACCTTCCATCCAATAAACATTCAAAACATGAATGCTTTACAGGAAATCGCTACTGAGGCACGAAGTGAGTCAAAGTGGAAGCAATTGGGGGAATTAGCTATGTCGACAGGGAAGGTGAGTGTGCCATGTAATTTTAGATGTCCAAAGCATACTCACATGCATTTTTAATGATTAAGATATTGTATTTGTGTTAGTTGAGTTCAAGTAGTTATTAGTGATGACGGAATGATTAGTATGAGTAGTAAACACAGTAATAATGATGGTTAGCTTGTAGACTTCAAAAATATTTTATTTTTCAATGATCGTTTGGGAATGGAATACTGGGACACGATTTTGACATATGGGGCTCAGTTTGGGATTGTGGTCGATTATGGCAATCTTTCTTGGTTGCACTGTTTTAGTCATTTGTGTATTTTTGTGAAGTGCTCTTTTTGTCACTAAGTTGCAAACAGATGCATTATAGTGTTCCAGATTTACAGAACACATGAGATGAATTGTGCTCTTTTCATTGGTAAGTTGCAAACAAATGCATTATTGTGTTCCATATTTACAGAATATATGAGATGAATTGTGACAGGATAACAGTTGGATATTGTGAGTTATCAAACTTTAATTTGTTTTGCCAAATAGAACAACAGACCTTTTGCAACTTTTTTCAGCCACACCTTAGAACATATGCACAACATGAGGCTTGTCTATATCTCTTCATGTTCTCCTTTGTTACATGTAATCTTGTTTATAAACTGACACTTTAATCATTTTATGTTTCTGCTATTCTCTAAAATGTAAACATTTAGACTTAAAGAACTTTACTGTATACAACAATTGCAGCTGCAAATGGCAGAAGAATGTCTCCTTGAAGCTACAGACCTTAGCGGACTTTTGCTTCTGTATTCATCTCTTGGCAATGCTGAAGGGGTCACAAAGTTGGCATCCATGGCTAAGGAGCAAGGAAAGAACAATGTTGCTTTTCTTTGTTTATTTATGCTTGGCAAATTGGAAGAATGCCTTCAATTGCTTGTTGATAGGTATAGACTTCTAATACATCATATTGCTCAATCGCCCTATTTAATTAACTCTTGATTTGCACCAGTCTTTCTAAAATATACCATCATCATTTGGCCATCTCTTTGTACAGTAACCGCATTCCAGAGGCAGCATTGATGGCACGGTCCTACCTTCCAAGCAAAGTTTCTGAGATTGTGTCAATATGGAAAAAGGATCTTCAAAAGGTAATTTCCTACAGCAGGGTTATAAAATGTTTCTTGCTTGCGTTCTTCCATAAGGCTCCCCTCCACATCTTCTCAAAATAAAAAAGAGAAAAATAAAAGATAACAGTTGGCATTTTTTCAAGAACAGAAGAACACTTTGTATTGTTGCATCATATATCTCTTCAGCATACAATTACCTCAATCTGTAATATCATGTTTCTGCATGGTAATTGTTGTTAACCCTCTATGCTTAATCTTGTTTTGACATGTTTGGTTGTATTATTATGGGCTGTTTAGGATCCTCGTTATTCTCTGCAAGAGGACATGCATACAAGTTTTATGCTTCAAATCTGAGAGTTATGATTCCATAGACCCACATTTCTAACATGGAAATGGCTGATGCATTTTTGTCCCTTATTATATTGACTTTTGTGGTTTTACCGTTTTAGAAGTTTGTTCTTGTGGCCACATGCCACACTTACACTTCACTGCCTTGTTCGAGTTGCTAGGCAATTGATGGTTCATTATGTTTTGTTCCTACCTTATATATCAGGTGAATTCCAAAGCTGCAGAGTCTTTGGCAGATCCTGCAGAGTATCCAAACTTGTTTGAAGACTGGCAGATTGCTCTCAATGTAGAAGCTAGCGTTGCTCCCAAAAGGTATTTATTCATCCTTGATGGAGCCCAGGTCATTGCATTGAGTTTATTGTAATCCCCTACCACGTGGATGAGCATTCTATCTAGTAGACATCAATAGTTTCTAATACCCCTAAAAGATAATCTGGCAATCAGTGATCAATCCAATCCTCCAATTTTCTAGTTTTTGACTTGATATTCAGTTATTTCTGCTAAAGTGGAAAGATAGAAAAGAAAATCTATATAAAATTACGCAAGATCTATGCTTTGTGAGTTATATAACCTTCAACACAATCCTACCACGTAGAAGATTTCTGTACTGAATTATTATATTTAATGGTAATCTTCTACATAGTAGAGTGTGGCAAAGGATGGTATCATTTAGATTTTAATAAAAGATTGATCAGTCTTAAACATCATTTAGGCTGTCACACTTTAAGAAATGATCAACACTATATCCTCCTTGGTTATTTCCAATTGTTATCTTCTGACACCTCTTAATAAATATACACTCAGTATGTCATGATTAACACTGGAGTATACTTCTACCTCAATACCCCCTTAGATCTATTTATAAAAAACCTCCTTTTGGGGAGCATATTCTTACAAGGTATTGACTTCACAGGGGTATCTACCCACCTGCTGAGGAGTACATGGCATATGCTGAAAGATCCACTGAAAGTCTTGTAGAAGCTTTCAAAAGTATGAATGTGCAGGAAGAAGAGCTACCAAGTGAAAATGGAGATGTTGCTCCTGAGGTACGCATGTAGTGGCCTGTTTAATCTTCCAAATGTACAGAGCGTCATTTGTGACGAATACATGTAGTTTGATTTTTTGTTGATATTTACTTTTGTTTTTGGTTCGTAAAGGTTGTTGGATCTGTCTATGTAAAATAGAAAACAATTTTGTGATATGCCCGTGTTACACATGCAGATACATCTGCAGTATTAGGTTATCATTGTTCTTGTTATCTGTTTTCTAGATATTTCACTGCTTTACTTTGTGCTTTGTACTTTTGGTTCCCACTAGAAATATAGGAATAATAACAGGCAATTTTAGAAGCCTTCCCATATATTTTATTCTTATCTTCTAACTTCTAAGTGTTCTCTCCACCACCAATTGCTGCTATTGTTTCTGTCCTTATGTTAGTTATTTATGGTACCAAACAAACACCAACAGGTTATCGACGATGATGGAGTCGAGAAAAGTCAAGAGGATGCCATCGAAGTTGAAGCTGATGATTCAACAGATGGCAGTGTCCTTGTGAATGGGAATGATGGTGAGGAACACTGGGGTATGAACAATGAAGGAACTTCAACAGAATAGAAGCAGTAGTTGAACAAGTGTACAGTCCAAAAACCTTTTTAGTCTGGTCTTTTCATCCTAAATACTGCAAAAAAATATTTTGGGAAACTAGTTGGAGAATGGGTGGTAGTGTCTCTAGTCTGCACTATTAGGTTAGCTTAGTATCCAGTAACTATTAGTTTAGTTTATTTTGGGAATTTGTATAAGGCATTGAACTGAGTTTTTCCTAAATATGTGCTAGCTATGATCTTCATTATTTTTTCAAGAGTCAAGATAGCACATGATTTGAATGCACTCTTTTAAGCGGAACATGAGCTCAGTAGGTTTTGTTGAAAATTGATTGTTCTCCATGGCAATGCTGGCAGTCATCAGTCCTTACAGTTCGAAGACTAGCTACCTGTTTGTCTAGAATCGTTGTTTTACCTAATAATGATTCTCCACCTCTACAAGAAATCGGTCCTTCTCAACATTTCAGACCACGCCTTATCGTTATTTATACTTTCAATATGACCCAATACACAATAATATTTACTGCTCTCTTATTTTTTTTGCAGTGCTAACTCCTGACCAACAGTAGACTTATTACGGCAGAATCCTGCCCCTCCAGTATGGTTATTTTTGTAAAGGTTAGTATAAATCTGTTTGTAAAGAACAACTGTGTCTATACCACGTGAAGAAGTTCAAAAGTATATAGTGATTTGCCCATATAACCTCTTGGTATGCCTGTGATACCTGTGCACGGAAACAACAATCTATCCATGTGACAGAGCAAGCATTTATACCACTTTTTCGTGGTTAAGTTCATGGAGTTAAAGTTATGTTCTTATTACTGCAGGTTGCCACCTGTTGTTGAGACTTGAGACATTCGTGTAAAAGCAGTCATTCAGTCTCCGTTTGTACAAGGCGTTGTGTGCGTGGTCTCAGTACTGAGGATACAGGAACAGTGTGGGGTTATAAATTAGCACTTTGTCTAGTGTCAGATAACAAATTTTGCATTTTGATTCTTTTTTCCTGGCCTTTGGAAGCACCGCTGCGGCTGCCGTTGTAGATTTGGGGTATACCATAGCTTGTACCCCTTTATATGACCATATGTCATCATACTGCCAATCTTTAAGGTTGGAATTCGTTTCGTGGACGATAAAGCTATATTCTGCAGTACATGTGACAACTGTATTTTGGTTCACTGAATAAATTGTCATATTTCTTCCATCTGGACCTTCCTGTCAGTTCTGTAAACTTTTGTTCTGTTCTCCTTTCAGATATAATGAAGAGTTCCAAGTATTTAGCATGTAACTTGGTATGTCAAAAATTTTCTGCTGTATAGGCCAATCTTCCAAAGAACGAAGCAAAAATGAGCCCATTTGGTCTTTAATATAGTACAATAATGCTGTTCGTATGCTTTCACACGGACTGTGATGTACTGCGAATGATAAAATCTACTACAAAAAATCTAAAACTGCATTTTGATTCGTTTTTGTTGCATCCGACTGCATCATGTACGCTTGTCCCTATTGCTGTCAAAACAAGCTGCACGGTTTGGAAAACGTGCCATGTTGTGTACTTGTGTGGTCTATGTGTCAGGTGACAGCTTAAGCATGACTCAAGACGTGGCATGTGTGGTCGTACAATAAGTCAATAACCTATTTATGACCCAAGAGGCTAATAGGCTGTACCGGTCTAAACACGAAGTGGCACGTGTCAACGTGTGGTGGACTAGTGGTACAACAGCCTCGCTTGCAAAAATTGAAAAAAAAAAGCAGGGAACGAAAACTGGCTTTAGAAAAGAAATAAAAAATAGAAATAGAAAAAAAATAAAATATGAGAAAATTTTGTCATACCGTGTTGTGCCGGGCCAACATAGCGTGCCACGGTGGTGGCTCATGCACAGCCCGACTAGTCATGATGTGACAACACGGGCTATTACTTCATGAGTCTGTGAGATACCGTGCCTGCTACAACATTATTGTGCCTGGACCGGCTCGGCTAGGCCCAGCCCATTTAGACACCTCCTTATTTTTCCTCTACCTCCGTCGACGTGCCTGCTACTTATTGTCAAATAAATATTCGTTTGCGTATGAAATTGAAACATGCTATTCCAGGTTTGTATTTTGGAGTCCTGTTTAAGTCATTTTATAGTTGGTTCCTTTGGGGTTTCTCGGTTCTTTCTATGGAGAGGGCAAGACTATTTCGAACTTAGGATCTGCTGGCCAAGAAAAAATTGATAATTTATCACTCTCGAGATAGCCCCTTAATTATAGTGCCACTCGATACAATAATATATAGAATTATTTAGATCAATAATATATAGACAAAAATATGAAACCATTTCTGGATTGTGATAAACTATCAAATTCTCATTGGCCAGAGGCTACCTACACTCTACAGACTACAACAGCCCAGACCAAAACATTCGAAAGAGGCAAGAAAACAAAAGAGGCCCAGTTCATGTAAGAAGATGGCCCTCTAAAGCCCATGCCCAACGGGACCCGCACGGTCGCGGTCGGGCCGTTCCCTTGCCACGCCACCCAGCCAATAGGCCGTCTCCCGTGGCACGTCTTATCCAATCGCGTCACGCCACGTCACTCCTCTGACGCGCGCCCGGCCTTTTCCGCGGTTGCGCCCCCGCTTCTCTTAAGGCGCGCTTGCGAGTTCCGCTTCCGCCTTCCTCCCCGCGCTGCAGTGCTCCACCACGCACCGATCCCACCTCGCCGGCGAACCGTGCGACGGCATGGTGTCCACGCGCAAGGGCCGCGGAGGCGGAGGGCCCCGCCCCCGCGTCGTCGACGGCGGTGGAGGCGGGGGGAGCATGGCATCGCGCGTGGCCGTGCTCGCCTTCTGCGTCGCCGGGATCTGGTCGGCGTACATCACCCAGGGCGTCCTCCAGGAGACTCTGTAAGCGCCCGCCTCTCCCTGGCCTCTCTCTCTGTCTCCAATGGTGTCTCGGAGCAGAGGGGGGTTGGTTCTCTGTTTCGTCGTTTCGACGGGTTGTTGAATTGCTTCCCGCTTCTCTCCCCACCGCCCAGGTCGACGAAGCGGTTCGGTCCAGAGGCGCGGCGGTTCGACCACCTCGCGTTCCTCAACTTCGCGCAGAACGTCGTCTGCTTCGTCTGGTCCTTCATAAGTGAGCACCCTCTCCAGCTCTCCTCCTCTCCCGCGTCGTCTCTGGTTCCGTTTACATTGCGCGGAATGTGGCGCCGTTTCTGGTGGCGATTGCGGATCGTGTGAAGGGTTTGTGACTTTGGTTTGCTCGCACAGTGATTAAGCTGTGGTCAAGTGGTGGCAGCTCTGCCGGCCGCGCGCCCCTGCGGAAATACTGGGGCGTCAGCATCACCAACACCATCGGCCCGACCATGGGGATCGAGGCGCTCAAGTACATCAGCTACCCCGCTCAGGTTTGGCTCCAGCCGCTTTTGCCGTCTCTCTTGCTTTGTTGTTCTGTGCATTTTGTGGTTTGTGCGGCTATTGTATCTGTAATTAGGTGCCTCTGTGTTCGTTTGGGTTAATCGGAAATATAAGAGTAGTACTTAATGTCTGTGAAGTGTGAAGTGTAAGTACTTAATGTCTGTGAAGTGTGAAGTGGAATGTTCTAATTCTGGATTTGTTTAACTGTGCTAAGGCAATTGAATAATCTCGAGTGATGAATTTTGTAGGTAGTGGTATAGCCTTTTTTTGTAGGCAAAGACATGCTATAGCCTTATTTCTGCCTTAATGGGATAAATACGTCTTTTGGAGAGTTTATGCCATGCTAGTGAATATTGGAGAGAAAAAAAAAATCAAAGTTTGGTTTGGTGAAATTATGGATTCAGATTCTGTGTTTCTTCTGTTGGTATTCTGATACATTTGGAGCTTAAATTCAATTTGGTCAGAAAGTCAGACGGATTATGGCCCATTCAGAAATATCCAAACATATAAACAATGTTGAAGTCTGTTGTTCATTACCAATTTCATGCATAGAAAACATGGTAATCCATTGTCCTGATATGTCATGGATAGGTGAAGACTGGGCAATATATTTCCTGACTAAAATCTTGAGTGTAGGGTGACTTCCAACCATCCAATATACAGCAATACATCAAAACTTGTATGGTTGTGCTAGCCATGTAATTTGATTTACCATCTGAACTTGTTGTAACAGTGGCAACAAGCTTTGATTTTGTTTCTGAATATCAGTTTTTTTATCCTTTGGTTGCGCAAAGGTACAAATTTCTTATTTAGTTAAATAGCACAGTTGCACTTATAAAGAATTATTTGCTCTCTGTATTAACAGGTCCTGGCAAAATCTTCTAAGATGATTCCAGGTGTGTTTGTATTGATTTATGTATGCTATGCAGTTTACCTTCACAGAAAATTATCTCCATGTGATTATTAGTTGTTCTTGGGTGGGTCCACTTATATGAGCATTTTCTGTGTAAAGAAAACTATACTGAGAAGGAGCAGGAAACCATACATTTTCTTGATTGTCCTTAACATTTTCATGAGAAATAGGTTAGATGAACCAATTATTAACTAGGCCAGGAAAAAATGATGGTATTCCATTTGGATCAGTGTTTCCCAATCAGAACTGGAGAACATATATGCATGAACACTGCTTTCACATCATAAGTCTAAGTATAGGCAATTCCTTCAAGTACTTATATTTAAATTGTTTTCCAAACATATGTTACATAATGAATAGTAATTCAGACAGACCTCTCCATCTCTAATCAGATTTCAGTTTGGCACCACAAAGTGACTGTCTGAGCTGGCAGTACTGTTCTGCTCCACTAAACAGATCTTACATGCATTATGCATAGCTTACCAAAACCACAAATTCCATGGCAATCATAGTTCCATTTGGGTGTTGGTATTTGGTAGTTGGAGCGGTATAGGAAATTGAGCAGTCCATGTTAAGAATATTTGTCAATGATAATCATTTCTTTCACAGCATGTATAGTGATGTACTCATCTTTCTCACTAATGATTCGTTTTGTACAGTAATGCTGATGGGAACTCTACTCTATGGTGTTAAATACACATTCCCAGAGTATGTTTGTACATTTCTTGTTGCTGGGGGTGTCTCATCCTTTGCATTGTTGAAGGTAAGGACCTGTTCAATTTCATTTATTCATCAACAACTCAATAGCCGTTAGCAAAAGTTGAACCTTTAGTGGACATTTTTCATTCCACAGTATAAATAGTAGAAAATAAATATTTTGTTCCATACTGCCATTTATTTTGATGAAATATAAATTAGAAGACAGCTACATCAAAATCACTGTAACTAGGATTCTGTATAGCGAGCTGTTATGCACACCTCAGCTAGAAAAAGAAGAACCGAGTTAGTGCCAAATCAATGTTTCACTTGTAGTCGTTTGACCTAATAAAATTTCTCTGTGCATGCGCTGAAAACTATATGTTCATCTCTGAGGTTTTTGTTTGTTGCTTATGTATCAGTCAAGCTCAAAGACAATCAAGAAGCTTGCTAACCCTAATGCACCTCTTGGCTACACATTGTGCTTCGTCAACTTAGCTTTTGACGGTTACACCAATTCAACCCAAGATTTAATAAAGTCTAGGTAACTATACCCTGCCCATCTCTTATGAGGGCATTCTAAAAAAATTCTCAATCTTCTTTTCTAAATAGAAAGTAATGTTGTGTTACTGCAGGTACCCGAAGACTAATCCATGGGATATAATGCTTGGCATGAACCTCTGGGGGACCATATACAATGCTGCGATCATGTTTGTCGCGCCACTACTGTTCAGTAATTGGCCTTACGCAAATGGTTTTGAGGCAGTGAAATTTTGCCAGGAGAACCCAGAGGTGGCATGGGACATTCTCCTGTTCTGCCTGTGTGGTGCCGTGGGTCAGAATTTCATCTTCCTAACCATAAGCCGATTTGGCTCCCTTACTAACACGACCATCACTACCACCCGCAAGTTCATGAGCATTGTGGTCTCATCCGTCATCAGTGGCAACCCACTGTCCTTGAAGCAATGGGGAAGTGTTGTCATGGTCTTTTCTGGCCTCTCTTTGCAAATTTTTCTCAAATGGAAGAGAAAGAAGGTCAGAGACCACAAGGAATAAACGTAATTCTTAACTTATTCCGATCTGTAGCTTTGATTGGACATTTGTTGCTGGGTTATCCAGGAGATCATTACTGCAGCCCATCAAAAACTAGGAAAAGTGTTACATTGATAAAAAAAATGTGTGGAATATATGCCTAATTGCTATAAAAAAACGCTGGTCGTTTCAGTTCTACAGGGAGGGAGAAGATGCAACGAATTGTGTTGCATCGAGTAGTAGAGTTGTATGGTTCCCCGTTTATTTTCGTTCTCCGTGAAAGAATTACTACGTCTGGTCTCAAATGGATGACATTTTTGACATTGATACAATTTTCAATATATACATCTTTCCAATGCCTTTTTATTTCAAAGAAAAATAATTTATGGTTCATTCAACCGTGGCAAGATTACGAAGGTACTTATTATGGTTTTAATCCTGTTTTAACGATTTCAACCGATTAAATTGAGGTAACAACTGAGATCCAAAAACTATAAATTTTTTATGGTAGGCTATTGGTGATGTCTAGGATTGTTTACAGATTTTCTCAGGAATTTTAGATGGTCAGAGCAATTAATAGAATTTTTGTTGTATATTTTAATGCATCAAAATGCAATTGTGCATACGCAGAAAAATTTCAAATGCAGTACACTATCCACAAATTATTCAATTGATAATATGTATTTATAAGCCGAAAAGATAATACAATTTATGTACATCCCCTCTCTTTACATTGCTATCGCAGTATTCTAATTCTTGCGGACCAATTTCCATTGTTGCTCCATGTTTCCTCCAATGTCACTTGCAGTTCCCTCACTGGCCACTGTTGATGTCGTCTCTAAAATGTAGTGGTGTCAAATAGGTCCGATCTAACCACATGGGCTATCAATTTAGAAACAATAATATTATAGAGGGCCTAACATATCATAATTAGGTAGATAATGGGTTGTGCCGGTTTGACAGAACTACTTCCACCCTGACACTTAAGCTAATATGATACTGACTAGTTTGTCAAGCTATGTCTAACAGTCTATGTCGTCTAAGATCTAGACTAGATTGTGTCATGCAGCCTGTTTGATAAAAACATCTCTAAATAAAATTTAAAATTCAAATTTAGCTCCAATTTATAAATCGACGAGGTCAAGAAGTCCATGTAGCCTGTAACAAAGGGCGAAAGCCTACAAATAAATCCTTAAATATGTCAAATAGTTAAAAATTAGGCCAAAATCGAAAAAACATGTCATATGTTTGTACAACCTCTAAAGAAAAATACAGAGTACATCATCACTATACAAATAAAAATACAGAGAAACTAATCATATTTTCCCTTTTAAAAGCATCCCAATTTACCAATTTATATCCCTAGTAGCTAGCGTAAGGCAGAGAAGACGCAAATACCACCAGGCCCAACCAAGGCCCAGGCCCAGGCCCATCCTCCCAAGTACGCAGCTTCTCTTCAAATACCATTCCTTGCTCCTTCCACGAAGGCCGTCAGATTACGATCCGACGATCCTCCTTTCCCTAGAGCCTCCGCGACCGCTCGCTTCCACTCCGCGGCCGTGCGCCGCACCTTTGCCGCCGCTTCCCCCTCTCCCATCACCTCCTTGACGCGCCGCCTCAACTCCGCCGCGCGCAGCACGCCGCGGCTGCCGTCCACCTCCGCGCGGACGCCGACGTGCCAGTCGCGCTCGACGAGAATCGCGTTCATCCGCTGGTCGGACATCTGTGGCACGCCCACCATGGGGACGCCGCACGCGATGCTCTCCAGCACCGAGTTCCAGCCGCAGTGGGTGACGAAGCACCCCACCGCCGCGTGCGACAGCACGCGCACCTGGTCGCACCACTCCACCACCATGCCATTCCTGAGCGCCGCTGCGTCCATCTCCGAATCGGCGAGCTTCACCTTGTTGTCCTTGCGGAGGACGCAGAGGTACGGCCTCCCGCTCTCCTCGAGGCCATGGAGCAGCTCGTCGAGCTGCTCCCTCGCCATGACGGCTAAGCTCCCGAAGGAGACGTACACGACGGAATAGGCCGGCTTGGAATCGAGCCATTCCATGTACTTGGCGTCGTCCTGCTTGAAGAGGCCGGCCTCGTCGCCAGACGGGAGCACGGGGCCGATGGTGAGCACGTCGTATGCCCCCACGGCGGCGAGCGTGGTCTCCTCGAACTCTTGGCACGTGTTGACGAGCACGGTGGCCTTGGGCGTCTCCCTGTCAAGGGTGTCGAACAGGTCACGGAACGTGGTGAAGATGCTGTGGAAGTAGTCGGAGGGGTCGGCAGCGTCGGTGATGAAGGACGGCAGGTCGCCGATCGTCAGCGTAGGAAGGCCCGGCAGCTCCACGACGAAGGATTGGTCGCGGCGGTGTTCGTCGACGACGCCGGCGTGGCCGTGGAAGTAGTGGTAGTAAATGGCGAGCACCGCGACTGGCTGGATCCAGTAGAGTGCGGACGGCACGCCGCGCTCGCGTGCGACGTCGGCCGCCCAGGGCAGGAGGAGCGTGTAGACGACGCGGGACACAGGGCGCCCCCGCGCTGCGAGCGCGTCGACGAGCTCTCCGACGGTGCGCCGGCCCTCGGCGTGGAACGATTCCATGTACCCGTTGAACTCCGCGACGTCGCCGCCCGGGACGTGCCCGATTTCGGTGCCGTCGGAGAACGGCAGCA